>CM060920.1:290047159-290537159 GCA_030737875.1 Allium sativum | reverse complement strand
GTCATGGCACTGCACCACCAAACCATGCCCATCTTCGTCCTCCTCCTCTTCCTCCCCTTGTGGGCTACCCGCCAACTCATGGGCCTGGGACGTCCCAGCCGACTCCTCCATCATCTCGGACTGGTCCCTCCACTGCTCTCCCTTCACCTCCGGCCTCCCTGCCTCCTCCTTCTTCCTCGGGTGCCTTCTCGGAGGCTTTCTCTTCTCCACTCTGGCCGACTCCAAACTTGGCAGAAAGAACATGCTCGTCCTCACGTGCATCATCATGTCCCTCTCTTCCTTCCTATCATCCTTCTCTCCCAACCTATACATATATTCCACTCTTCGATTCATTTGCGGACTCGGAAGAGCGACTCTCAGCACAAGTGCCGTTGTCCTCTCCACCGAAATCGTAGAAGAAAAATGGCGGGATCTCGTTAGCATCCTTGGTTTCGTTTTCTTCTCCTTCGGCTTCTTGTCTCTCCCGCTTATAGCATATGTTCAAAGAAACTCCTCATGGAGAAACATCTACCTGTGCACTTCCATCCCTTGTATCCTCTACACCGTTTTAATCTACTTTTTAACCGAAGAATCTCCGAGATGGCTACTAGTGCACGAAACTACAACAAACAGTGGCATGTTTTCCACACTGAAAATGTTGTACAAGAAGAAATGGGCACTGAAGAGGTTACTATCACTGATGTTAGTTGGAGTTGGAATAGGAACGGTTTACTACGGAATGCCTCTAAATTTGGGGAGTTTGGGGTCAAATTTATACAAAAGTGTGGCGATCAATGCATTGGCTGAGATTCCTTCTTCGCTGTCGGTCTTTTTCTTGATTCAAAGGGGAAGCAGAAGGAGCAGTTTGCTTGCACTGACCATAGTAAGTGGGGTGATGAGTTTGCTGTGCGTGTGCATGGAGAAGTACGTGGTGGTTTATTTGGAAGTGGTGTCCTTCTTTTGTGCATGTACAGCGTTTGATTTGCTGTTGATATATAGCGTCGAGTTGTTTCCTACTTGTGTAAGGAACTCCGCGGTAAATATGGTGAAGCAAATGGTTGTTTTTGGTGGAGTTCTTGCGCCTTTGCTGGTGGCAGAAGGGAAGAGATCGGGAAAGGCTTATTCTTTTGGAGTGTTCGGAGTATTGATTGGGTGCTGTGGGGTGTTCCTTTGTAATTTGCCTGAAACGAGAGGACGTGAGATGAGTGATACCATCGAAGAAGAAGAGTGTAAGGAAACTTCTTCAATCTATGTACTGTAATTCTTTTCCACGAAGTACTAGCATCGCCACCGGCTTAGTTAAAATTACATCCTCGTCAACAAACGTCCTCGCTTTCTAAGTGGTTGTTGGACCAAGTCTCCTGCAATTAAGATAAATATAAATGTGGAAAACTCAACCAATTCCCATTAAAATGTAACTGTTTTTTTTGTTTATATATAGTACATTTTGTAATATATAATCAACCAATTTTAGCTTACTGCATTGGATGTTTAAAGATATTAGGATGCATCTTCGCAGAATGAAAACATGATATTTACATTAAAACGAAAACAAGACATTAGGATGCGTTTTAGCTTTACCGGATTGGAAGTTAAACGAGATATCAAGCAAAGTAATTTAATTTATGATTCTTATTTTAATTACTTTATAGTTAATTAATTATTATTTTGTTTTGTACTATGCATTTAATTAAAATGAAACCAGGATGCAGAAACTAAAATGAATGCATATTAATCAAAGCAGGTTAATTAAAGAACGCCAAAATAATACAATAGAACGACAGTAATAGTTACAATCTTATTTGCTCCCGCCAATTCCTTAGATGAGAAGTGTAACACAAGTATAAATATCTGCATAGCATAAAGAATTTATTATTGAATCTATAATGTTTGTGTTTGGGCTACCTGAAGATTTGTGATCAGTCGTAGATGACGTTAACTATTTCAGCTATCTTATCGTCGATTTCATCACGACATCTTCTTGAACTGTTGCACGCAATAGAAGATAAGTTCATATTCTGCGTTTGTTGCAGTAGAGTTTGTTACGGTAGACTTTGATACAATAAAGTATTGGCCGGTGAATTCACATTTGGAATGTACTGCTCGTGGTCTTCGGTATCATCTAACGAACTATGGAAAGCATTAGACGTTTGTCCAGTTGTCATCGTCTGTTGAAACTATTGTCGTTACAAATCCAAATTATCAAGTAGTGTTCTTTTATATTTCAAAATATTCCATCCAAAATTCTCCAAATTTAGTAATAACTAATTACACAGGTCCAAATAATAACAAACGTAAGCATGTTTTGGTTAATTCAACGCTGAATGAAGCAGACCGCACTGATATCGTTTCAAATACCATTAGTGGTTTTTTTTTTTTTTTTTATAAATTTCATACAACATATGAAAAGCCATCAACTAGCGCAATTTTAAAAATCGTCCAAAACATGAAATGAAATACGATGTTTTATTTGAAATTACATCACTTTTGATAGACATTTGTAATTAGTTTGAAATTGACCTGCAAGCATATTAGGTTTTAAGAAGGGGGCCAAACTTGAAAAACCTACTATTTTTTAATTGTGAATGTGTCATCTTTTTCAGCGGTGGAATGATCTGGCCCAGGCTTTCAAAAGAAATTTATTGCAATATTTATTCCTGAAATAGATCTCCTTCCAATTACTATATTTGCTTACAAAGTTACGGATCCATCTATGTTCTTTTTTATGGTCAGTTCTACTTTTATGATTAGCTCCAGCACCGTACCATCATATATGCTAGCTGTGATATGCTTTACAAGTAAGAACACGCGCTTTGATTCTGGGTTATCAACTGCACAAAGCATTCCCTTTTTAAATAATTTACAAAAATAGCCCTAACATCTTGTGCACGACCTTTACAACTACTCTGTAGACTCTCAATCATCTGCTAGCCCGCGGCAAAACATACTTAGGGTGCATTGGCAGCCAAAAAATGTCACGTTGAGGTTTTCAGTCGCGTCCGACGCATCGGACACCAACGAGTTTTACTCCGTTCAAATGTCACGATTTCCGAATGTTGAAAATTATACCTATGGCGTCGGACGCGTCCGACGCAAGGTAATTAATCTGTTTTTTCTCACTTAGAATTAAAAGTAAACATAGCTTAGTTGGTAAGTGTACATGGCTTGTTGGACAAAGACTAGAGATCAAGTTCTACCTTCAACCAAATTTTTAGTGTTTTGTTGTAAACTGCATTATTAATGCTTAATGCCTAATATAGACTATTTGTTAATGCTTAATGTCAATTTTCATTTTTTTTAACATGGTAAAAACACATTCGCTAAGTAGATTTAACGGTCCAATTAAAAATCTGTACATAAATTAAATCAAAACCATCAATTTAACAATTAAATACCCCGCCCTGATACCACGCTCAAATACCCCGTTCGCCGCTAAAAACACATTCCCCGTTCGCCGCTAAAAACACATTCCCCGTTCGCTACAGTACCACGCTCACATTCCCCGCTCAAATGCTACACTCTAATATCCCATTTCCGTTCGTCGAGAACGCATCCTTAATATCTATGTTTCTTTCAAACCATTGAGAAATCTAATAAAAACGAAATCTATCTCTTTATTCATCTTGCAGTCCATTCAGTTTTCAATTTCTTAAAATTGAGTCAGATCAACAACAACAATTGCAAAATTCACAATCCTAAGTAGGTTGATTGAATAATAATAATAATAATAATAATAATAATAATAATAATAATAATAATAATAATAATAATTTATTATTGAACGTACGATGTTTGTGCCGACTATCTAAAGTCATATGAGATATATTTTTATTCGTCAATCATAGATGACGTTAACTATTTTAACTATATTATTGTTGATTTCATTACGATATCTTCTTGAAGTGTTACGTGCACCAGAAGATAAACTAGTGTTCCGAGTTTGTTGCAGTAGAGTTTGTTAAGGTAGATTTTGATACGATAAATGATTGACTGATGAATTCAAATTTGGAATGTGTTGCCCTTAGTCTTCGGTATCATCTAACAAAGTATGGAAACCATTACAACCTCATGGATTGTTAGAAGGGGTCAGGGGAGTAGGAATGAATTGTTCTTGAGCATGAGTAGACGTGCAAGATGTTTGTCTAGTTGCAATCATCTCTTGAAACTATATTGTTCTCACATATCCAAGTTATTAAGCAGTGTTCTTTTATATTTTAGAATATCCAGTCCAAATTCCTCCAAATTAAAATATAATTAATAAAAGATTTCAAACATAAAGAATTATAATTATGAAAAATACAATTGCATGATCACTCCACTACTTGTTGGTGTTTGAAACAGTTTGCCTATTAAAATCTCACCCAACAACAAGTTTGTGATTCATGTTTTTCCATTTGACCCACTTTCGTTTGAAGCTTTCGTATTTTTTGATAGACTTTGGTATCGTCAACCAATTCAAAATAATTGCTTTGTTTGTGCGGGTTGATTTTCTTCACCACTCAATTGAAATTTTCAGTTATAGCTTTGTGCTCACCCTTTTTATTGGTACCGTACTTGGCATATGCTGCTACGACAAGTTTCAACAAAAGCCGAGTAGATTTAAGGAACTAATGATGCTTTTGTCGGTTTGATATTCTGAGTCGAAATAGTTAAAAAAAATATAAAAATTGCAAAAATAAAATTTGTTGGAAGACAATGGCTGAGTCGCGGACTAGGTCGCTTTCTTGAAGACGATTCAGCGATCTGGCCAGAGGGGCAAACCAGTTCGTTCCTTCGTCGCCGCCTCTAGGATAAAACAGCCTCTAAAAATGATAATCGATCTGCTTCCACAATAAATCAGTGCAGCTTTGCACTTTCGAAAATAATATTGCTCGAAATTTCTAAAAGAAAGTTTTTAGTGGTGGAGGTTAGAAGAAAATAGAATTCGGTGTGTTTTCTTGTCTGCAGATAAAAAGTATATATAGAACAAGAATTAGGGTTTAGGAGAAAAAATCGGATCTGGTAAAATTTCGGGGGACAAAGTTTTTACCGTTGCAGAAAAATTATTGGTGCAGAAAATAATTTTCCATAAAAAAAAAGGTTCGATAACTGCAAACTTTTATGGTCCAAAAATATAAGTGTCTACACCACAAAGTCTAAGCCCGAGCCCGAACCGGACCGGGCCGGGTCGGGTCGAGTCGAGTCGGTCGGTCGGTCGCGCGCGTGTGTGGTGTTCAAAATGCATGGTCTCCCTCCTCACAATAAAGCATGTATTGGGAGCCCAAGGCCCCAACATGATTTCTTATAAACAAGTATAAATCCTTGCCTCTTCCATATAATCCCATGATGTGGGACTATTCACACATAGGAGCCATTCATACACTTATTCAACATTTTTAATAATTCACTTAATGTTTGTAAAACATTTCCAACATCCCCCACTTGAATTTTTAAAAATATTTTCGAGCAATTTCTAAAACCATAAGATTGTGCATGAATAAATGTGTCATCCGACTTGAACCTTTGCAAGTGAGTAAGATTCAGTTTTTACTAGAGTGACAGGTAGTCTTGAACTATATTCCTGACATCAAACCACACACAACCTTTTTTATAGTGCAATCAAATAAGCCCGTGCATTTATGGCCATGCACGTCTATCCTAGTTTAGTGAATGCTCTAGAAGTTTTGCCTAAAACTCCATAGGAAACAGCTGCATTTCCATATTCACAAAGGTGGGTCTATCAAGAGCACTCCTGAAGGTAGGTACTCCACCCTAAATAGAGTATAGATCTCATTAAGAGTTTCTGTTAACTCATCCTCTAATCACTTCAGGAATACATGCTTCTTGGTTTATTAAATAACATGCTTAACTCCTATCACTACACAACTTGTTTTTACCCATTAAACTTATTTCTTGGGATCTCTAGTCATTTAGGTCGGGTTACCATTGTGCGTGACTCAACAATCTAAGGGCAATAGTCCCATTCTTTTAGAAGAATTGTGGACTTTCTCTCTTGACACTCCTTTCGTCAAAGGATCTGCCAAATTTTCTTCACTACGTATGTAATCCACTCTAATGGTACATGTGGAAAGCAGTTCTCTAACCGTGTTGTGCTTACGACGTATTTGTCGTCTTTTACCGTTATAATAACGGTTCGGAACTTTTGCAATAGCCGCGGTACTATCGCAATGTATCAACACAGTCGGTATCGGTTTTTCCCATAAGGGAATCTCAGCTAGCAGGTTCCTCAAATACTCTGCCTCTTCACTAGCTGTAGCTAGTGCTATCATCTCAGAATCCATAGTAGACTGAGACAAAATAGTCTGTTTCTTGGATTTCCAAGAAACAGCTCCTCCAACGATGCTAAATATATAGCCAGTGGTCGCTTTAGAATCATCAGATAACGTATTCCAGTCTGCATTAGAATATCCTTCAAATACAGCTGAAAACCTTTCATAATGTAATCCAAGTGTAACACCCCACCTCCGTTAAGGAAACTCACAAAGGGAATGCCTTAACTTTGGTGGAGCATTTTAGTAAACAGAACAGAAAATTTCAAGACAGGTAAACAATACTTGAGAAATTTTAACTTTATTACAGCGGAAAGCAGAAATCAGTATGGTTACATCTTTACCAAAAACTCAAGTACATAAATATCAGTCTTGTTCAGAAAGTCATCAGAGTACAAAACTTTAAAATCATAATCCCCATAGAAGATGCCATAAGAAGTTAAGCTATACTTTACGCGCTTCAAGTACTTCAAGCAGAAGAAATCCGGATCAAGCTAAAGTATTCCCTCCTTAGAAAACCTTGGGGAGGGGGGAAACGGAAGAAAAGGGGCGAAAACAAGCAAGGTCAGACATAAAGTCTGGCAAGTCCAGTGACTTTCAGCATATGAACAGATAATAATAATCATGGCATGAAAATAAAACTGGATGGGAGATAACGGTAACAGGAGCAGCAGATATACTTAGGTTAAACAGAAGAAACAGAATGATATAAGCTATTACTTTTTGCTTCTTTGCACTAATACTAGTATAACAGGATTAGGTGTCACCCCAATGTCTAAACTGAAACGGAAACGGGAACAGAATAATTTCCACAGAAGAGAATGCTAGTAATGGGCATTTACCACCCCAACAGAAAGTACATAAACAGAATGCTAATAATGGGCCTTTACCACCCGAACAGAAGGTACAAAAACAGAAACAGATTAATCCCTACGGAAACAGAATGTAGAATTATGTGTACCACGAAGAAACAGACAAGTGTTACCACCCAACAGAAACAGACGGTACCAACAGAAACAGACAGAAAGTGTACCCTAAAACCCTACCCAAGCGATCGACTCCCTAATACATAAATACCCTGTGTCGGCCCCATAGTAGGGTGTATCACTCCCTAAAGTGACAACCAATTGGCACAGACCTATCTACAGATGTCACGGCGTCTTACATCCTCAGAGGCATACCAGGATCCATGCACACACATGACCCGGTTGGAACGCACCATCAACACCCCTCGCCATTGTCAGAATGAACCGCTTATAATTAGTTCAGTAAGTGTGTCCGGACCCTACCTACTGTTAGGTCAAAGTTTTGATACCAGAAAGGGTTACTGACTAATATGGGTCCCAAACAACAGATGACACAAATAATTTTCCTCCTAACCTTGTGTCCCCAGACTAACAGATTTCAGATGAACTTGTTTACAAGTTCAGACATACAAAGTTCAGATCAACTAGTTCACAGATCAGACAAGTTTTCAACTAACGGATCAAATATACGGATTTAACAGATTTACAGATTTGTCTAACTTTGTAATTGGGCCTACAGATTCACGAAACGGGTTTGCTAAATTCATTAGTCCAATTGGTTTAACCCTACCACCCAACACGTTTTAGACATCATATTTATCCCAGATTTGCATTAATTAAATATTAATGCACAGACCTCTCACATTAGGTCGGTAGCTTGTGGCCGCTGGATATGCCGGGCGGTTCCGGGCAGACTTCTGCCACAAGCCAGACCTAACCTCGTGTCTAAGCATATTTTAGTTATGCATACGACCTCTCACATTAGACTGACAGTTTGTGGTCGCTGGTTAAGCCGGTTGGTTCCCAGCAGGCTTTTACCGCAAACAGAGTCTAACCTCGCGTCATAGCCAATTCATTCCAATACAGATTTTTCAGATATCAGACTAATTCTGTTTATTTAACAGATTAAACTTCTTCACAGGGTACAACAGATTAATCAAATTTCCTTGGTTTACTAAATCTTAGGTCGAGCCTATGGATTTCCATACCCAGATTACCATTATCTAGTTTTCAACAGATCGTACAATTCAACAGGTGGCAAATCTAGCAGTTTAAGCGATTCAACAGATTTTGCAGATAACAGATTTAGCAGTTTAGGCAATTCAACAGATTTAGCAGATAACGGATTAGGCAATTTAACAGATTTAGCAGATAACAGATTTAGCAGATTATATATATCATATCTTGCCTAATTATAAATTTAGCCTAAACTCACTTGCCAAATCATGGTCATAATTCATAATACCACATATGCTCCTAATTTTTAGTTAGACATTACACAGTAAAGAATATTCTCCATAAATCACGATAAACAATATAAATTATGCCAAATTATAGCCTATGATGCCAGATATCCAAAAACCCTTATTTAGGCGCATTCACATTAATAGTTATCCTGTTTTTGTATAGGTCTTTACACCTAAGTCACATATTCCTTTTTCAAGTCATGAATTTTTACATAATAGAATATGTTCAAAAATCTAGATTTTTAAACTATAACATGTAGTATGTCCTCAACATGCATTATCATTCATGCATAACATGTTGTAAATTATCTTTAAACTCTAACATCGGACCTTGATTTAAAACATGCATTATGTCCCCAAGTTTCAAGTTATCCTATAATTCCCCTTCTCCCAAATCATAGATCATCGTACCTAGTATGAACATATCTAGATCTAACATATGTTTATTTCTCAAATTAACTACAGATCTAGATTACAACATGTACTATGTATCTAAATTAGTTTCATGTTTACGGTTAAATCTACGCCTCGAATCCCAAGTCATATGTCCAATATATTTTATGCCTCAATCTCAAGTCATATGTTAAATATGCCACATGTCCAATTATATGCCTCAGATTTTATGTCATGTCCTCGAATCAGTCCTGTCCAATTATGCATCATTCATTATTTGTCCTAAACATTTTAGCGTTCGTGCGTTAATCTCTTATGAGATTTGGCTCAGGCTCGTGGTAGCCTAGCTATAGAACAGAAAAAGAAAGAGATACAGAATAAGATAGATCTAAACAGAACAGACATAACCTCAGATTCAGATTTACAACTCATGTCACAATCATAATTAATGTTTATATCGGAAAATAACTGTACTTGCCTTTCGTGGTTTAAGGAAGGAAATAAACTAGTGTTGATGCAGAAAGGATGAATTACTCTTCTTTAATTATTGTTGAAGCTCTAAACTTTGATTTGAGATTTGATTTAGCTTTTAATTCAATTCAGGTTGAAAGAAGATGCATCAGTCCAAGTTTTGATTCCAGCAGAGTAGCGACGCCATTTTAATTTTTAATTAGAACAGAGGTAGAGTATAGACAGAATGAAATTGTGTAGAGAAAATGAGGCTAGGGGGCTGTTTATACAGGATTAGGCAGATGAATCTAGACAGAAAACGAGACCAGATACATTAGAATGAATCAAGTTCAAAAACTGGGTTTCAGGAGCAGGTCGACCCCCAGGTCGACACTATGGTCAACCTGGCCTCTGGGAGGTCGACACTATGATCGACCTGGTCCATGGGTGGGAATTTTCCTGCCCAGCCTATTCTGGGATTTTGAATTTGAATTTGAATTCGAATTTTCGATTCTGAAAATCTCTGGAACTTCGAAGGGTCATATCTCCCTCATACGGACTCCGTTTCTCGAAAACTCGGACTCATTTCCAAGCAGAATTTCGAGACGAATGCAATGGCGCAACCCGTTTCCCTTGATTCTTATTTTAAAAATTAATTATTCTCTGATTTGTTACTTATACGTTCACAGAAAACACGGTGTGTTACATTCTCCCCTCCTTAAAGGATTTCGTCCCCAAAATCTTCAAGTTAAGGAGAATGTGTCCTACCATCCAGTCATCCATCTACTCAACCATCATCCCCAAGCATCCATTGTCCTTAGAAAACTTATAATGTTGTATGAAAGTATGCAAAAGTGTGTGTGTATGTTCCTTATCTAATGCAAAGATCAGGGGGTCCATTGATTCAGTTGACCTCCTTAATGCGAATTATGTCAGTGCCATGAGTCCAACATGTATGCAATTTTCCTATTTGATCCATATCATTCTTGTATGAGTGACAACCATTCATTCATATGAAAAATCCATGTGATGAGTCAATCATTTTACATCCACAAAAATTGGGAATGCTCACACATCCATATGCAGTATGAGAGTGTTTTCGAGCCGATCTAGTGCCTAGTGTGTGTATATGCATCCACGAGCAACCACTTGCAACCATCAAACATAACATGTCTCAAACACATGTTTACATCCATTAGTTTTTACCTAAAGTTCGAAGATTCGATCGATAGGATATAGTCGAATGATGGAAGCGAGTACAGATAAAACAAAAACTTGGTTCCCATTAGACATTGGTTGAGAGACTAATTCCCCTAAGTATCAACCCCGAAGACCGAAATCAACATCAGATTGACACCCAGAGGATTACCCTCTTTAGTCAATGTCAAAACTGGAAATCTTAACCTTTTCAGAAATATCCAGATGCTTACAGACTACTAGTACAGATCAGATTATCGAATGATTATTAGAAAACTAAGCATGGGAAAATCCCACCAAATCCCTCAAAAACCTAGAATGTATGCATTACAATCAACTTGACGCCTAACACAGATACCCTCAAACCCCAACCAATCACCAACAGATGAGTCGTAACCCCTATGGGGTTTGAGACTATAACCAGATCAGAAACAAGACTAGTATTAAAGTGCAAAGACTCGACTACAGAATCAGAATGCCATAATCGGAAAGAGTTCTAACTCAATAATCAGATAAGGAAACTAAACTCTCTATGGAAATTTTCCTACTTCTATCCTATCCACCAACTATGAGAGATTCACCTGCCTTCCCGAAGTAGGTCATGTCCTCTGTCCTTGCCCCTGTTTCTTCTGACAGTCCCTAGTGAAGTGTCCCATCTCACTACAGTTGAAGTGAGTGTCCTTCCTCTTTTCGGCAATCCTTGTTCAGATGAGTCGAGCTTCAACAAGTAAAGCACTTTTTCTCCTTCTTATCTTCAGACTTTTCATCCTTCTTTTATGTTTCCTTTTAGCCTACTTTGTGAACCAAATCCATATCCATGAGTTTCTCATCCTTGGGTTGTGCTCCTTAGCCAAACTCCCTCATTCTCATCTTTACTATCTGTGTGTAACGCGTTGACAAGTCCCTTGAAAGCGGCCTCCATCGCACGGAAAATCCTACAAAGCTCGAAAGAAAATTAGCCGTAGGTGAGACTACTGTGGCTATAGATGGAAGTCGGGCGCTTATTTTCCCTTTGACCGGTGTCATAGTCTTATCAAGCCTACAGAACCATGTCGCGATGAGGTTACCTCCCAGAAAGCCGGGAGCCCCGGAGAAAGAAGGAAACAAAGATTCAAACAGAGGATCAAAAATAGATATATGGCTTCTGGGGATTATGTTTTTCAAAAATAAGCTTTACTTTTGAAAATACTTCCTTTTTAAAACCTTTTTGAAAATAGTTTTCAAAAACTTTACCCAATCTGGTAACCTTCAGCTCTGATACCAAGTGTAACACCCCACCTCCATTAAGGACACTCACAAAGGGAATGCCTTAACTTTGGTGGAGCATTTTAGTAAACAGAACAGAAAATTTCAAGACAGATAAACAATACTTGAGAAATTATAACTTTATTACAGTGGAAAACAGAAATCAGTATGGTTACATCTTTACCAAAAACTCAAGTACATAAATATCAGTCTTGTTCAGAAAGTTATTAGAGTAAAAAACTTTAAAAACATAATCCCCGCAGAAGATGTCATAAGAAGTTAAGCCATGCTTTACGCACTTCAAGTACTTCAAGCAGAAGAAATCCGGATCAAGCTAAAGTATTCCCTCCTTGGAAAACCTGGGGGGGAATGGAAGAAAAGGGGTGAAAACAAGCAAGGTCAGACATAAAGTCTGACAAGACCAGTGACTTTCAGCATATGAACAGATAATAATAATCATGGCATGCAAATAAAACTAGATGAGAGATAACGGTAACAGGAGCAACAGATATACTTAGGTTAAACAGAAGAAACAGAATGATATAAGTTATTACTTTTCGCTTCTTTGCACTAATACTAGTATAACAGGATTAGGTGTCACCCCAATGTCAAAACTGAAACAGAAACGGGAACAGAATAATTTTCATAGAAGAGAATGCTAGTAATGGGCCTTTACCACCCCAACAGAAAGTACAGAAACAGAATGCTAATAATGAGCCTTTACCACCCGAACAGAAGGTACAGAAACAAAAGCAGATTAATCCCTACGGAAACAGAATGTAGAATTAGGTGTACACTAGTAAATGGGCCTTTACCACCCCAACAGACGGTACCACGCAGAAACAGAAAGGTGTTACCACCCAACAGAAACAGACGGTACCAACAGAAACAGACAGAACTAAGTGTACCCTAAAACCCTACCCCAAGCGATCGGCTCCCTAATACATAAATACCCTGTGTCGGCCCCACAGTAGGGTGTATCACTCCCTAAAGTGACAACCAATTGGCACAGACCTATTTACAGATGTCACAGCGTCTTACATCCTCAGAGGCAGACCGGGATCCATGCACGCACATGACCCGGTTGGAACGCACCATCAACACCCCTCACCATTATCAGAATGAACCGCTTATAATTAGTTCAGTCAGCGTGCCCGGACACTACCTACTGTTGGGTCAAAGTTTTGATACCAGAAAGGGTTACTGACTAATTTGGGTCCCAAACAATAGATGACACAAGCAATTTCCCTCCTAACCTTGTGTCCCTAGACTAACAGATTTCAGATTAACTTGTTTACAAGTTCAGACATACAGAGTTCAGATCAATTAGTTCACAGATCAGACAAGTTTTCAGACTAACGGATCAGATAACGGATTTAACAGATTTACAGATTTATCTAACTTTGTAATTGGGCCTACAGATTCACGAAACGGGTTTGTTAAATTCATTAGTCCAATTGGTTTAACCCTATCCTCCCAACACGTTTTAGACATCATATTTATCCCAGATTTGCATTAATTAAATATTAATGCACAGACCTCTCACATTAGGTCGGTAGCTTGTGGCCACTGGATATGCCGGGCGGTTCCGGGCAGACTTCTACAATAAGCCAGACCTAACCTCATGTCTAAGCATATTTTAGTTATGCCTACGACCTCTCACATTAGACTGGCAGTTTGCGGTCGCTGGTTAAGCCGGTTGGTTCCGGGCAGGCTTCTACCGCAAACAGAGCCTAACCTCGTGTCATAGCCAATTCATTCCAATATAGATTTTTCAGATATTAGACTAATTCTGTTTATTTAACAGATTAAACTTCTTCACAGGGTACAACAGATTAATCAAATTTCCATGGTTTACTAAATCGTAGGTCGAGCCTATGGATTTCCATACACAGATTACCATTATCTAGTTTTCAACAGACCGGACAATTCAACAGGTGGCAGATTTAGCAGTTTAAGCGATTCAACAGATTTTGCAGTTTATGCAATTCAATAGATTTAGTAGATAACGGATTAGGCAATTTAACAGATTTAGCAGATTATATATATATATCATATCTTGCCTAATCATAAATTTATCCTAAACTCACTTGCCAAATCATGGTCACAATTCATAATACCACATATGCTCCAAATTTTTAGTTAAACATTACACAGTACAGAATATTCTCCATAAATCATGATAAACAATATGAATTACGCCAAATTATAGCCTATGATGCCAGATATCCAAAAACCTTTATTTAGGCACGTTCAAATTAATAGTTATCCTGTTTTTGTATAGGTCTTTACACCTAAGTCACATATTCCTTTTTCAAGTCATGAATTTTTACATAAAAGAATATGTCCAAAAATCTAGATTTTTAAACTATAACATGTAGTATGTCCTGAACATGCATTATCATTCATGCATAACATGTTGTAAATTATCTTTAAACTCTAACATCAGACCTTGATTTAAAACATGCATAATGTCCCCAAGTTTCAAGTTGTCCTATAATTCCCTTTCTCCCAAATCCCAGATCATCGTACCTAGTATGAACAGATCTAGATCTAACATATGTTTATTTCTCTAATTAACTACAGATCTAGATTACAACATGTGCTATGTATCTAAATTAGTTTCATGTTTACGGTTAAATCTACGCCCCTAATCCCAAGTCATATGTCCAATATATTATATGCCTCAATCTCAAGTCATATGTTAAATATGCCACATGTCCAATTATATGCCTCAGATTTTATGTCATGTCCTCGAATCAGTCCTGTCCAATTATGCATCATTCATTATTTGTCCCAAATATTTTAGCGTTCGTGTGTTAATCTCTTATGAGATTTGGCTTTGGCTCGTGGTAGCCTGGCTATAGAACAGAAAGAAGAAAGAGATACAGAATAAGATAGATCTAAACAGAATAGACATAACCTCAGATTTAGATTTACAATTCATGTCACAATCATAATTAACGTTTATATCGGAAAATAACTGTACTTGCCTTTTGTGGTTTAAGGAAGGAAATAAACTAGTGTTGATGCAGAAAGGCTGAATTACTCTTCTTTAATTGTTGTTGAAGCTCTAAATTTTGATTTGAGATTTGATTTAGCTTTTAATTCTATTCAGGTTGGAAGAAGATGCATCAGTCCAAGTTTTGGTTCCAACAGAGTAGCGACGCCGTTTTTATTTTTAATTAGAACAGAGGTAGAGTATAGAGAGAATGAAATTGTGTAGAGAAAATGAGGCTAGGGGGCTATTTATATAGGATTAGGCGGACGAATCTAGACAGAAAACGAGACCAGATACATCAGAATGAATCAGGTTCAAAAACTGGGTTTCGGGAGCAAGTCGACCTGGCCCCTGGTAGGTCGACACTATGGTCAACCCCCAGGTCGACCTGGTCCATGGGCGGGAATTTTCCTACCCAGCCTGTTCTGGGATTTTGAATTTGAATTCGAATTTTCGAGCTGTTTTCGATTCTGAAAATCTCTAAAATTTCGGAGGGCTATATCTCCCTCATATGGACTCCGTTTCTCGAAAACTTGGACTCGTTTCCAAGCAGAATTTCGAGACGAACGCAATGGCACAACCCGTTTTCCTTGATTCTTATTTTAAAAATTAATTATTCTCTGGTTTGTTACTTATACGTTCACAGAAAATACGAGGTGTTACACCAAGGTTCATGGTTCGTTTAAAGTATCTCATTACCCTTTCAATAGCATGACTTTACTCTGTACTAGATCTACTGGTAAACCTGCACAATAATCCCATGACATAGGCAATGTCGGGTCTAGTACAATCAGTGGTATACCGAAGGCTGCCAATGATGCTCGCATAATCAGACTGTCTTACACCTTCACCAGTGTTCTTAAATAACTTTACCCTGTGATCATATGGTGTACTTGCAGGTTTACAGTCAAAGTAATTATATTTCTTTAGGATCTTCTCAATATAATGAGATTGATCCAAAGAAATTCCCTTTTCTGACCTAGTAATTTTAATACCAAGGATTACACTTGCCTCACCTAGATCTTTCATATCACAATTGGCACTTAATAAGGATTTGACTAAGTTTATGGCATGAATGTTTGACCTAAAAATGAGTAGGTCATCTGCATAAAGGCATATAATAGTGCAAATGTCATTCTCAGATTTGTAATAAATGCATTTGTCACTTTCATTAACTTTAAAACCATGTGAAATGATTAAATTATCAAATTTTTCATGCCATTGTTTAGGTGCTTGTTTTAAACCATATAATGATTTATCTAATTTGCGTACTTTATGTTCTTGACCATGTACCACAAATCCTTCAGGCTGGTCCATATATATTTCTTCGTCTAATTCACCGTTTAAAAATGCGGTTTTCACATCCATTTGGTGTATTAACAAATTATGAATAAAGGCAAGTGAGACTAATACCTGAATGGATGTGATTCTAGTAACAGACGAAAAAGTATCGAAGAAATCTATGTTTTCTTTTTGTTTAAAACCTTTTGATACTAGTCGTGCTTTATATTTATCAATAGTACCATCAGGTTTTAATTTCTTTTTAAGTACCCATTTACAGCCTATAGATTTACAACCAGGCGGTAAATCTACCAAATTCCAAGTCTTATTGGATTCCAAAGAATCCATCTCATCATTTATAGCCTCTTGCCAAAAACCGGCATCCAAAGAAGATAAGGCCTCTTGGAGGTTCATGAGATCCTCCTCAATAGTAAAAGAACAGAAATCTGAACTAAAATCTTTTATGATTCTTGCTCTTTCACTTCTTCTAGGTTCAGCTTCAAAATTTTCGTTAAGTTCTGTTCTAATAGGCATACTTGAAGTGCCCCCACTATTCCTTAGTTTAAAAGGAAATTTTGTTTCATAAATGTCAGCATCATTTGATTCAATTATATTATGTGCATTAAGGTCATAAAATATGTATGCTTTGCTATTAATAACATAGCCTATAAATACACATTCATATGCTCTACTTGCCAATTTTATTCTCTTAGGGTCTGGAATGCGAACATATGCTAAACAACCCGAAATTCTAAAGTATGAGACATTGGGTTTATGATTCTTTAAAATTTCATAAGGTGAAATTTTATTCTTAGATTTGGGAATCCTATTCAGAACATAGCATACAGTCAATAGAATTTCCCCCCACCAATGTTTTGCTGCACCAGAATTTAGTAATATGGCAACTACAAGTTCGGTAAAGGTCCTATTTTTCCTTTCAGCTTTACCTTTCATCTCAGGAGAATAGGGTGCAGTTCTTTCATGTACTATACCATGTTGTTTATAGAATTCCAGAATTGAAGTGGATTCATATTCTGTTCCTCTATCACTACGAAGTCTCTTGATTTTCCTATTTGCTTGATTCTCAATCTCAGTTTTGAATGTTTTAAACATGTCAAAAGCATCACTTTTATTTTTCATAAGGTATACATATGTGAAATCAGAACAGTCATCAATAGAAGTGATAAAATAACGATGTCCTTGTCTAGTCAAAGTACCATCAAGTTCACATATGTCAGAATGAATCAAGTCTAAGGGTTCAGAAATTCTATCAACAAATATATGAGGTTTCTTTGTGATTTTTGCTTATGTACAGAATTCACATTTATCAAGTTCAGATTCTTTTAATTTAGGAATCTTATCTAGGGTGCTCATGTTGTGAATTATTCGTTTATTAACATGACATAGTCTAGAGTGCCAAATATTAAAATCACACAACATATAAGCAGAAGTAGTCACTTTATTAGTTTCAACATTCAGTTTAAACATACCCTCACAAGCATAACCCTTTCCTACAAAGGTCCCCTTACAAGTTAGAGTATACAAATCAGCCCCAATAACTTGAGTAAACCCAACCTTATTAAGTAGAAAGCCAGACACCAGATTCTTCCTAATCTCTAGAGTATGCATAACATCTCTCAGAATTACAGTCTTTCCAGATGTAAACTTAATTTCCACATTGCCAATCCCTGCAACTTTAGTGGTGTGAGAATCTCCCAACAACACTTTCTGATTTTCAGCCGCTGTGTATGTAGAAAACAAGCCACGATCATAACAGACATGGCGAGAGGCACCAGTGTCTACCCACCAACCCTCTGATCCACCAACAAGGTGAATCTCAGTAATCATAGACGTAAGAGGCTCTTCAGTCAGGTTAGCCTGTGGTGTAGATCTTGGCCTGTTCCGACACTTTCATGCCATATGACCTGGTTTTCCACAGTTGTAGCAAAGAAACAACTGTCCAAAATCATTCTTTTGGGCTGGTTTCTGCTGTCCTTTTGGGTTTTCTTGCGGAGTCCCATTCTGTTTGTTGTGCCTGTTCTGATTCTTAAAAGATTTCTGATTCAGTTTCAGAACAGCGAGTGTGGTCTTTTTAGTGTTGTTGTTATTGACAATCAACATCTCTTCTTTCTGGTCCTGTTTGCGTGCATCCTCCTTAATACGGAGGTGCGTGATCAAGCTTTCTAAGGAAAATTCCTTAGTCTTATGACGTAAAACGTTTTTAAAATCTTTCCAGCTAGGGGGTAATTCGTCAATGATAACCGCAATTTGAAATTGTTCGTCCAATGCCATACCTTCGGAGATGATCTCATGAGCTATTTTCTGCATATCATGAGATGGCATCTCAACTGATCTGTCGTCAGTCATCTGGTACTTTAGGTAGCGGCTTATAGCATATTTATTTACCCCTGCCTTCTCTATATCATACTTCTTTTTCAGTGCTTCCCAAGTCTCCTTTGCTGTCTTCTCATCTGAGTTATAGTAATCATACAGATCATCGCTCAGTCCATTCAGAATAAAGTTTTTGCATAGAAAATCTTGTTCAGTCCTGGTCTGCAGTTGCTTTGACTGTTCAGTCCATGATGCCATCTTCGCTTCATCAGCCTCGTCAGGTTTATCTGGTAGCTGCGGTTTGTCAGCAGTCAGCGCAACCACAACCTTTTTGATTGTGAGGAAGAACTCCATCTTCTGACGCCATCGCTTAAAATGCAGACCTTCGAAACTGAATGGAGCAGCAGTCATGAGAGGGTTCTGGAAAGCAGAGGGTGGAGCATCATCGCCTATGGTAGAGTTCGAAGCCAGTGTTTTAGTTCATCTTCAAATTGTTGGTAAACAATGGCTGAGTCGCGGACTAGGTCGCTTTCTTGAAGACAATTCGGCGATCTGGTCAGAGGTGCAAACCAGTTCGTTCCTTCGCCGCCGCCTCTAGGATAAAACAACCTCTAAAAACGATAACTGATCTGCGTGCACAACAAATCAGTGTAGATTTACACTTTCAAAAATAATATTGCTCGAAATTTCTAAAAGAAAGTTTTTAGTGGCGGAGGCTAGAAGAAATTAGAATTCGGTGTGTTTTCTTATCTACAGATAAAAAGTATATATAGAACAAGAATTAGGGTTTGGGAGAAAAAATCGGATCTGCTAAAATTTCGGGGGACAAACATTTTACCGTTGCAGAAAAAAATTATCGATGCAAAAAATAATTTTACATAAAAAAAATGGTCCGAAAACTGCAAAGTTTTATGGTCCAACAATATAAGTGTCTACACCACAAAGCCCAAGCCCAAGCCCGAGCCCGAGCTCAAACCGGGCCGAGTCGGGTCGGGTCGAGTCAAGTCGGTCGGTCGGTCGCGCGCGTATGTGGCGTTCATAATGCATGGTCTCCCTCCTCACAACAAAGCATGTGTTGGGAGCCCAAGGCCCCAACATGATTTCTTAGAAACAAGTATAAATCCTTGCCTCTTCCATATAATCCCATGATGTGAGACTATCCACACATAGGAGCCATTCATACACTTATTCAACATTTTTAATTCACTTAATGTTTGTAAAAGATTTCCAATAAAAATTAATGTGATGTAAACAAATAGCTAATTCTTATGTTGGACAAATGAAAGATTTTGTTGAGAAAAACAAGAGGAAATAAAAGGTGAAGAAGGCGAGATGAAGGAGGATGGAGAGAAGGGATTGTTTTTACTGCATCCGACGTCAACAGACCAATTTTCTCTAGTAAGAAAATGAGTCATTTTGATCAGTTATCATTTTGAATGTGCCCTACACATCATACGCAATGAATATTGTAACCAATCAAAATCCTTATACGAACATGACCTTACACTTCTAATACTTATATGGTATATTTTCTGGTATAGTTTTTGTATTTTAAGGGTCTTTTTAAATTTGGTTTGGTTTTTAAAATCTATTATGCGTATAGTGCAATTTTAGAATTAATTAGATAGGTAATCATGTTTCGGTTAGGTCATCGCTGTGTTAAGCAAAATACAATGACATCATTTGAAATACCATTAGTTTTTTTTATATAAGTTCCAGACAACATTTGAAAAGCCACAAACCAGCGCAATTTCAAAAATCGCTCAAAACATGAAAGGAAAACATAATGTTTTATTTGAAATGACATCAGTGTGATATGTTCAACTCAACGTTGAATTACTTAAAACATGACTACGTTTGTAATCAATTTTAAAATTGACCTACAAAGCATAATAGGTTTTAAGAAATGGGTTGTTTGCACAAAAAATGGTCCATACACTCAAATTTTTTAATGAAGTGAATAAAATGAAGAAAACAGTAAATTAAAAATGAAGAATATAGCAATTTATAGTGGTTTGACGTGAATTTCCAACGTACACTTTATAACTTCTCTTAAATCTTACTTATGATGGAGATTACAAGAGTTGTGAACGAAGAAATCCCTAGTACAACACAATTACAGTAAATAAATGGTGTAAGAGAAGTCAGAAGAAGATTTTTAGATGCCCTAGGGGGCTATTTATAGCTGAGGTATAGATCCATTTCGGCATGGAAGTTACGCGGAATAATAGGGGCAGTGGAATGAGAGGAACTAGTGGGCCACATCTTGTGTAACTGTCAGTCTAGTTCGACATGGTCAAACCGAATGTTGACAAAATCAGTTTTTTTTTTCAATTAGCTTTGTTGAACTGGGCTTTAGTCAATTCAGAACTTCACTTTTTGGCTTTGCCGAACCGGATGTATGGTCGAACTAATTTTTTTTTTCAAGTTGCTTGACCGATCCGGAGTTAGGTCGAACCGGCTTTTGTGTTGAGTTGAAGTTGAAGTTGCTTCTAACGTAGAATGACCTTGACTATGAATCTCTATGTGACGGCCTTGTTGAAAGGTAGGTCAACATTTTGTCCCCCCAAAGTACGCCGCATTGAGAATAGTACATACTTTGAATCGGTTGAACTACATCTCCTCGGGATATCATCTATCTAGAAGATTAAAGACGAATAGTCGTGTCCTTTTGAGTAGTCATGACACTTGGATTCTTCTTTTCTGTATATATAACTAGACATACTTCATAGTGTGCTCGATGACACTCGTCAGGCCATAGTTTTTTATTAAAGTTACCGAGATACACTAGTAACTACTCAAACCCCTTTGCGTCAAGGGGTTGAATACACTTGCCAGATAGTCATATTGTGTCCAGTTGTTTGTTCCCACATGTGATTGCACACATGCAGGTCGTTGCCATATAACATCTTTCTTTATGCAAGTCGAGCACGTTGTCAGGTCGTTGCACGTGAGCCGACACGTGAAGTGTCAACCAAGTCAGGGAAATGTCAGAATTTCTATTTCCAATTTCTCCTTCTTTTTTCTTTTTTTTTACTTTTTTATTTTTCGATTCAATGATCTAGCTGGATTCTGGATCGCACATGTCAAATCATAGAGAAAGGGGAAGAGTCTCTCAACTTTTTCCTATATATATTGCTCCCACATATTTTCCCCTTTTTTACTTTCGCTTCTCATTTATCAAACTAAAGAAATTTTTATCTCCTCCAAACTTTAATTTTCCTCGAACCAAGTTCGATCCATTACACAATAACAACTTGGAATCTCGACATAAAATCAAAATATGTGGGTTTGATTAGAATCGTCCAGCTTTTCTTGTTGAGTTTGGGTTTTGATTTCGAAATTTATGGAGGAGTTTGTTGTTGCTGGCGTTGGAGGCGATGACAACAGTGATAGAGTTGTCATCAAGCCAAGGTAGTGACCAAAGAGGTCGAGGTGGCTGGCGATCTGAGTTTGGATGGATGAGTTGACATGGAGGGCTCGAGAAGACGATGGAGTAATCGAAGTGGAGTTGGAGAAAAGATGTGCTTCGTGGTTGGTCTCCGAATCGACTATGTAACACCCCATACTTTTCTAAGCCTAAGTTTCGATAAAAATCGAAACTCAAAATCATTCAAGCATGGATGGTATAAATATGGTACTTATAAACAATGAGCATGAGCATAATCAGAGTACAATAAAACTAACTCACAGTAAAAAGAGATAGGGCAACAAGTATCGACTAAGACAACTACCTTAAAAGAAGATCGCCACATCAATACCGAGTACGAGAGAACACGAATAGAAAACTAACTTAATACTTGTAAAGGCTTATCTTCCTTGAGATAAATCTGAGATTTATTATGAGCAGGGGTTAAAACAACACATTATGGTGAGAAGAAAATGTATAACACTGTCCACAATACGCAAATGCATCTCGTTTCGTTTCACCCAAATCATATGTCTAACAAAGCTAGCGATTATAACCTAACCTTGTAAAGATTATCCACGACGAATAACTACCATACCCAAGGTAGCACTTCCCAAAGATGACGTTATCGCTATATACTCAGATATAACTTTTAAACATAAGTATGAAGCCTTTAAACCACCATTCAAATAGACACTAAAGCTAAGAGGCTGGAATTCCAACCACTCAGTTTCCTACTAACAAAGGAGGTGAACTATATATAGCCACTTATAGATTCACTCACAGTATAATATATATATATATATATATATATATATATATATATAGAGAGAGAGAGAGAGAGAGAGAGAGGTGAATCCCTATGATCACTTAATACCTTACTAGGTGGTTTACAACACACCAACATAAATTAGAGGACATTAGTTACTAAGTCCTACTAATTTAAGACTTCCGTCATTCACGTATATTCCCAGCCCCGCATAAGATGAGCTATGGTAAATAGTCACTTATTACCTACAGGGTAGAAAGATGATTAATCATCATTTATGACCTTTCCTCAGTGAATCCCTGTGTTACTATCTAGCTGACCTTATTAGATAATCCCCAAGTCACTTGATACTTTGACAGGATAGGAAGTCCTATGGACATTTAGCACCTTATCCCAAGGCGGACTTTGACCCAACTACTTACAACCTAGAGGTAGTGGACAGTCATGGAGATTATCGATCTCGCACCCCATTAGTCATTTAATGCTTCTTACTTATAGGGAGGTGAGCTATCCGATCACTTAATACCTGTTAAGGGCGGACCTTTTGACTCTACCCTTAGGGGGAAGAGCGAATCCAATCACTTAATACCCAATAAGCGGGTCCTATTACTTAATACCTCTAATTCCGAAATAGGCTATCCTATGAATCGTTCCTTTTTGGTTTCTTCTTTCGGAAGGGATGCGGTCCCTACTGCCACTTAATACCTAAACACTTGAAGGAAGCCTTTTAGGATAAATCTGCATTACGCAATCCATTATCGTCACATCAGTTGTACATATATCTAACTATTGGAAAGTGAAAACTTCTATCGGATAACGCAAATAATCTAGCATCATTAACCTATTAAGTCCAATATTCATTAATCATTTAAAATTCAATTTTAATCGTTATTGAAAAGTGTTGCAAAAATGTCATCTTACTTCATTAAAACGACTTTTAAGATTCATGCAATTTACTTAAATCACTTTTAAAATATTTTAAATGATTTATAAGATTTATTTCATATTTTTAAAAGATTAAAAATCTCATCTTTTAACAACCGCATTTACAGGATTTTGAACTATAAAACCGCGATGTTTTTCCAATTCTTATTTTGGTTATATTTCAAAATCTATCCAATTGAATCTAGATTTTTTCAATTCTTTGGAAAGATATGGTTATCAGTATTCATAAAAATCTTGCTTTAATGAATTTGGTTTCATATTTTTTAAGATACAAAAGATTCACTTTTTAAATAGTGACGAGTTACCAATTTGCGACACTCCGAAATTGCTTTAAATTTCATATTCTTTATAAACTTCATTTATATACTTAGAAGTGTTTACATTTCATTTCTAAAACATTTCAAATCATTTTTTAGAGGTTTAACAATCCATTTTTCACCATTTCATTCAATGAAAGGAAATTTGTTTCCTTTGTATTTAACGACGTGTATTTAACGTGACTTATTAAACATCCATACAATCAAACATATAATCATCTAAACTTCTC
Source organism: Allium sativum (assembly GCA_030737875.1). Lineage (NCBI taxonomy): Eukaryota > Viridiplantae > Streptophyta > Magnoliopsida > Asparagales > Amaryllidaceae > Allium > Allium sativum. The sequence continues at coordinate 290,513,071 of CM060920.1, read as the reverse complement.
AAACATTCATCTCAACATTTAACATCATATAGGAGTAGCTCAGCATTCACAAACAACCATTTACTTGTGTATAGTTAGGGTTATTTAAGGTTAATTTATCACCTTCATGGTTTCTCCTTTCCTCAATGATCATGGCCTCCCTTAGATGGAGTTCCTATCCTTATCGCCTTGGCTTCAAACTTGGTATAGAAGCTTCTGATGATGATATAAGAACCTTGGAAGAGTTTGAGCAAGTTTTGGTTTCGTTTGATATAATTTTGAAAAAGTTAGTAAGGTAAAAGGCTAATTTTTTCTAAGGCTTGGAAGCCATTATTGTGTTTTCTTAAGTGCTCAAAAAGGAGGAAGAAGAGAAGAAAACAGTGTGAAGAAATGGGGTGAAATTGGTGTGTATTTATAGGAATAACTTGGAACAAAATATCTTGATGGAAAATTACCAAAATACCCCAACCCTGCCCCCTTACACAGCTTTACCCCCCTTGAGTTTTCTTATCATGTTTGATGGTTGTTTAAGAGTAATTATGACGGGGAGTGGTATTATTTTTATTAAAGAAAAATCATTTTTGTCTTCTTATACTTACTTTTCTAATCACTTCTTAGCTTAATTAATAACTTCATTAACTTATTATGGCTATATTATCATAATATCATATGTGTGTACATGTATATTACACCTTTTTACAACTTTTATACATCAAACCGTGGAGAATCCAGGGTTCGGTTTTCAGTCACATTTTCTGTTTTCACTTGAAATATTTATCTAGGTGAATAAAATTCAAAAATGGATTCCTTATTATTATTATAAAATAATCAAAACATGAGTATTTAGTCATTAAAACCCAATTAAATAATATTTATGTAGTATTTATGAAATTGACATGTTACTGATAAAGCGATACTTATTTCTCCTATATTTTCAAGTCAAGTATATTTCTTCATAAAACTTGTTTCTAATTGATTTGTTATGGCAGGATAACATGTCTAAAATGGTTTCTTATCGTTTATGCCCTTATTTGAATGATTACGATGGTTATCAAATTATTAAATTTTCGATTTAAATCCATAAATCAATAATATCCTTATTGATGATGTCATCAATTCATTAAATTTTTAAAGATTTAAATTATAACTTCTTATTTCATATTATTACTCATGTGTATATACCCAAAACCATTTATGATTCTTATGGATAGAAATCAATTTTATTGATAAAACATTTTGGTTATTTCATGATTATTTCCCCAGAGGAATATTTTCCATACTGATTCCTTAATAACAAGTTATTATTATTGTTTTTTACCTTAAACTCATCGTTAGGCAAAATTAATCCATATTTGGATATTTAAAATTATTTAAATATCCCTAATTAAGGTCGCTAAATTCTGGATTGTTTCACAGATCAACACATTTTATTAAGCGTAGGTTTCTTCTTAGTTGTATGTGTTTAATTTCTTCCCAATACACTTACCATTATATAGTATAAACACAACTCAAGAATTTCATTTACACATAGCTCAATGAACTAGGCGCTTAGCCGAAACATTCTATTAGTTTCTGCTGCACGCTCTGATCTTCTAAGTCATTCACTCCTATCCCATTAAAAGTTTCAATTTTTATCCACTTGGTTATTACTTAACCTCTATGGAACTTAGACTCTCAAGACTGAACATAATGAACGAGATACGAACCTAATTTCAGATTATTAACATAATTATTTCCCAATAAAGAGCACTACATACAAAATGATAGCATTGGAGAAGGTAACGCGATTAGATCACTAATATCTCCTCAAGATTAGCTCATAATGATTTTTTTTCCAACTCAAAATCCTATCCTCTAGGTGTAACAACCCAAATTTTGGGACTAATTTAAATTTAAATTTTAATAGATTTTACAAGGATTTACAGTCGATTTTAAGAATTTACGACTTAAAATTTATTTAAAACAAAGTTTGAATGTAAGAATTTAAAATTTAATTAAAACGAGCTCGTAACGTCATGGTAGTTCGTAATAATACGTTTTGAACTTTAAACGAATATATAAAACTTAAAATAAGTCGGATTTCAGTAAAACAAGAAACATTAGGATCCATTTAAAAATATCATTCTTACGAAATATGAAAATTTTAGATTTCATGTTATAAATTATAAGTTATATCCAAACAAAAATTTAAAATAGTCGCTATAAATTCATTTATAAAATATAACGATTTAATAAATTAAATAAAAGAATTTTCATGTAAATTGAACACCGTTTGAATAGAAAATTGTAATATCGAGTTATAAACTCAAGTATTTTTATTTTACATTTGTACAATACTTCATTTGGATATATATGATAGTATTAATTTATTATTATTTATTTAAAATTGTATTTGAATTTATTGATATGTTATCGATATTACATAGCCCTTAAAAATGGACTTTTTGCAAACGAGCTTCGTATTCGACGAAACAAATTTTGTTGGATCCAGAATATTAAACTTTTTCTAAATTTCAAATTTCGTGATTTTTGGAGCTAGTTTGTGGCCGTGCGCTATTTTAATGTGAAAAACAGTTAATATTTTGACTTTAAAAATACGCCATCGGAGAAAATGGACTCAAAATTCAGCAAAACAAGTTTCATTGGATCCATAATGTCAAGACATAGCTACATGTCAATTTTCATCAAGAATAGAATCCTTATGTGATCATATGAATATTTAAACAATGAAAACAAGCAACTATTGGGTATAATTAGATATAAAGTCAATAAAAATAATTAGCCTCTACTATAAATTGTCAATACATTTAGCCTAACCCTAAATCGCAAATTCATGCATCCCCCTTTTCTTCCCTAAACCTAATTTTGCAACTTCAAAATCAAACAAATCAAACTCTCCTCTAAAATCATGAAATAAATATATATGCAATCCTTGGAGCATGCTCTTTGTTTTGGCATGGGTATTGGAAGGGTTCAAGAGGATTTTGCACGCTGCATTTTTTTACAGCATTGAAATGAGAGTTAGGTTAGAGGTACTTGTGAATTTGGTGCTTCAATGCACGAAATGAAGTTGATATTTGGATTCGTGAGGTGATTTGAAGCTTGTACGCAAAGTTTGAAGTGATTTGGTGTCGAAATTTGTTGAGCCATCTACAGGTCAGCTTGCGCGTGACAGCAGGCGATGGGTTTTGGGGGAGCTTATGCTCAAGTTGGTGGTGATAGAATCAAAGAGGAGGTGAAGAGAAGAAGAATGGTTTTGGTTTCATGGAATTTCGTGAAGTGTATTGAGAAGAAAGGGGACGGGAACTTGCGTTAATTGCCATGAAAGGGGTTGCGTTTTTTGGCCTGGTACATGTAGTTTAGGAGAGGAATAAAGGATTAGAGGAAGTTATTAGGAAGGATTATGGTAGTTAATTAACTGATTACTTATGTTAATGACTTTTATATGCGTACAAACTTGTAAATATCATAACTTCTTCATATGAAATCGGAATTTGACGATTTCAGATGCGTTGGAACCGTGTCGATGAGAGCATCACAACAAATATAATTTGGAGTGATTTAGAGCTATTTGCAACTTTTAACAGAAGAAAACGTTTGATGTAATTGATCGACGTTTACCGTTATTTAGCGATAAACGAATAATGTGAGAGCTCTCACTCAAACTAATTTTTTTACAGTTATTATAATCATAACTGAAAATATGCCTATGCTGATTTTATTTAGTTAATTATCATGAATTGTTATTCGGTATATGTAGCTCACATCACAAATTACTTGCAAACCAGATGGATGAATGGATGATTCATTGTATTATGATTTTGATTCTGAGTTAATTAACATGTTAAAAACGATGTTAAAATATTTGTGGTAGTTGATATTAGATTAAACATCCATTTACAAGTCGAACGACTTGTTCATTTTCATTTATTTAAGTGGTATCGATTAAATTGAATAATAACTTGAATTGAATAAGTTATGCTTAATTTATATTGATCAAATAAATTATAAATTGATTGTTGGTTGAAAACCCACACGGTATTGGGAATGATATGTGACCTACACAAATCCCATGTATGCAGTTTGAATGTTAATCGGTTGATTGATAGATAGATATAAGCGATAAATAATTATTTAAAGCTTATATGAAGTAAGTGCACACTAGATGTTAATTGGATGTTTGGTAGTTGTTTACAACTATTGTTGGATGCATAAAATCCATGCAAATGGAATTATATGATGTTTGGTTGAAATTCATTCCAATCCGGAATAAATATGAATATTTTAATAATATAATATTCAGTGAATGATCAAAGTTAATCGAATATGGAAATCTGTGATTTTAAAGAAAAACGATGGAAATAGAGTTTTCAAAGATGATTATTTATAACTTCATATAATTTATAAAGTTGAATTAGAGAGTATTTCAATTTATTTCTAAATTATAAATCGAATCGGGTTTTGAATAGAACGCATCGCACAATGACAGTTTGCGAACGTCAACCCGTAGCTTCGAATTGACATAACGGGAGATCGACCGTCGGATTCCCCTAAAGTTGGAACCGTTGGATCCGTAATAAAAAAAGATTTCAAATTAAATAAGAATTTTTAATATCCAACTGTCAGATTTTAAAATAAGTCAAAAATCTGTTATGGAAAAAAGTCGCTATAGAAGCAGTTCGGTGGCCGGAATTGGAAACCGACTGTAAGGTCTTTATAAAATTACTAAAAGGGTAAATAAATTACGTTAAATCATAATTAATGATTTGGAAATATTTATGGATGAAATACTCCAAATTTGTAAAAGATAAAAAATATTTTATATGAATGAGCTACCTAACAACTAGAATAAAGAACCAAAAGGAATATAGGATGATTCCTGGGAGTACAGTCTAGTATCACCCCTGAGATCGAACTAGAAATTATTCCGTTAGGCAAGAGGTGGTAAGAACCCAAAGGAACATCGGATATTCAACTAAGATCTGACGATGTTTTCCTAAATATGAATAATCCAATGGTTTTAAATTTACATATTGGATTGTAAATAGTTTTAATATAACCAGGGTTTTCCAACGAATAAATTGGAAAAGGTTTGATTGGAAATAATCTTCGGATATTTTGATATTGGATTCCGTGACTATACGGATACTGTTTTGAGGAATTTAGAAGATAGAGATATCGTTATTCCAAATATGGTATTTATTGGTTTCAGAATTTGATATTGAATATAAGTCGATACGATTTCTATTCAAAGCCTTGTATTTAATATCAAATTGGATTTTGGGTTTGTTGTGAATGGTGTCTTTAATAACACTGTTCTTGAACCCAATTGAAGATGAACTTTATGGAATGGATCTTTTAATTATGATTGAATGAAGTCTTTTGAAGTGTAGTTTTCTTAATTAATAAATTTAATTGGAATGGAATTGAAGTTTAATTTTGGGTTTATTGTGAACGATGTTTTAAATAACATTAGCTCTTTAACCCAATTAACAAAGAAGTTACGATTTGGAATTTATAAATCCTTTATTTAAGATTTAATGGAATTTTCCAAAGTAAAGTTTTCCAATTTAAAATACTAAATTGGAATTGAATAGAATTCAATTTAATAGTGATGGAGATGAGTTTCTGTGAAGGAAGGCCTTTACTTTTTATGGAATTTAAAAGGCTTTGTCGTTATTCCGCTTATAGCATTAGTCTAATACAGAAATTTATATCGATTATACACTTTACAATTTCCGTGAAAATTCCATTTTTAATGGAAGTTGATTTGGGTTTATTGTGAACAATGTTTTAAATGGAAATTGTTAATTAATGCAGTTAAAGATAGGATTAACTTCCTAAAGTTGAATAATCATTAAATAATGATTTTTGAAGATTAAAAATGTATTGGAATTTTAACGAATCTTTAATTAGATTGAAAATGTAAAGAAGGTAATTATGTTTACCGTAACACGATAGGGGTTAGATATGGAGTACTACCATTTTTGCTCCATGGGATGAATAAACTAGGATGAGATAACGATATGAAGTATTATCTTTAGCGTAAGGCTCATTGATCCCGATAAAGATTATAAACCTTAACTTGGTTTAACTGGAGAAAATATATAATAAAATCTTTTGAAATGATTCCGAAGGAAGATTTAAAAAACAGGTTTAAATGAGATAATCTTTGATAAGATTTATGGGAACCTTTCCCCGTGTAAACAATATATGAATAAAATAATATTCTGGGTTGGAATGAGATGTGTGTTATTTTTATATATATCACTTGATTTTAAAGATACACGAGTTATTTGGAAAGGCCGGGTCTGAATAACTGATACCAATATTAAAAGTCGAAGAATGAAGAGGGTGGTTGAAGATCGGAGATCTTCACATTGTTTGGATTATTTCTGATTCCTAGGGTAGCTCCCGTTATAAGGCTACAGTGGCGGTCTTCCAGACGTATTTGGAGATCGACCGGATATGCGAGGGCCTCTCTTCTGTATTGGACATATGGGATGAGGAATAAGGTGCCTCCGGTTTCGTTCAGACCCAGAACAAACTTACAAATGATTATGTGTCTGACATTGTATTTTATGCTGTATCAGTTGATTTCTACCAAATATATATTTGTTTGCTGGCGGAGAATTTATTCTCTTAGCTTAACACCCTTCTCTGAGACTTATGAGCTTAGAGGTTATATATTGGTTGACATCATTTATATGGTGTGAATTGACAATGTGGCATGCTGAGATGCATGGATTAATGCTTTTGTTGAAAACCAGAGCTTTGTGGATGATGATCAAATCATGACTAATATAGCCTAGCTTTGTGTATGGCGTTAATTCGCGAGCTTCACACCTCGGTATGAACCAAAAATAGGATGAAGGACAACAGAGAAAGGATATGCATTCCTTTCTAGAGTGATGCCATGATATGGGGCCTAAGCAATTTACTTATGTGGATATTGGAAAGTAAGGTACCTAATATATGGCCGCACAAGGCCAAGATTGTCGACATACTAACCAGATTTTAGGTTCGATAGGACTGGGGAACGTAATGTTCAGGAGAAACCCGAACTCACCGCGAAGTGGTGGGCCGGCTTTGCCGCTCCAAGGGTCGATGCGTTCTGTCCTTGGGACATGTGCTAGAGTGTTCCGGATTCGGTAAGGAGAGATCTCTAGTCTTAGTTCATGATGGAATCCAATTTCCAATACGAGACTTTACGATTTCAGTTGTAACCTATATGACGACATAATAGGATGTGGTATTATGCCGTCCAAGATTGATACATTTACTTTTGAACTTGTTTTCCATACTATACACTAGTAATAATATCAAAAATATTTGTTTTAAAGCGTATCAAGCATGTTTGGCTATTATAAGGTAAAACTCTATCCTCCAGCTTGTGTTTGCATTGTGTGATGGGACCTGAGTCTTATAATAGCTTCATTTTTCAAAAAGCATTGCGAGTTTAGTTTATTTTTTAAGGTATTCATGTGGAGGAATCTAATTCCGTGTCATAGGGCGTGATCCCATGATTTACCCAAATTTTCATTAAAGTGAAGTTTTAATAACTGTTTTAAGTTCTCACACCGGTCCCATGACTGACCTGGAGTTTACTGTTTTCACCTAAACACCGAGTGCCTATATTTTCCACACGGATAGTCAGTAGTTTTGGTTTTTCAGATCTTTTCTTTTCACAAGATCCTGGATTATGGCTGGAGTTGTACTCTGGATTGCTTTGTATCTATGTATTTCTTTCAGCTGTGTTAGTTGATGTATTTCCGTTATGCATTGTATTCATGTATTTACACTTCCGCTGCTATGTAATTTATTTATTCTTAGATATTGTTTTCTTCTATGTATCTTTATTTTTTGCACTCTAATATTATGTACTCTGATGTAAATTATTGTAATAACAAAGAAAAGTTCTTTTGTTCAGTGTTATGATGCGATGTGTTCTCATAACGATACGTCATTTTGAATGGTTTTGGTCGATTTAGTGGTCGATTCAGGCCGAGCAAAAATGGGGTCGTTACACTAGGCATCTTCGAAGGAAGATGATTAATAACTAAATTAGAGGAATAAGATCACTATAAAACCTAACTGCATACTTGGGTGATAATCCTACGACTGGCCCAAACACAGAAGCACAAACGAAATTCACAACAATAGGAATTCGAGATGAGTTATCATCTTGCTCAAGACAGTATATGGGGGTTTCAGGCCATATATAAAGTCCTGAAGCAAAAGATGTATCGAGCTAAATTTAGTTGGGACACCTGAGATACATGATTGCCATGATTTTAAATTCTTATTGAACGAACTGCTTCATTTTCAAAATTTATCATGAAGTAAAGACGGGGAATTCCATACTGATTCATATGGAAGAAAGTTAAAAGAAAAATCCCCAACGTCGATATTAAGCATCCATCAAGTATTATAATTTCTTTATAGATATTCTATTTATAAAAGCAGTCACCAATCACTATTTTTATAAAGGATACATCATTACATGTTCAACTAATATATATGAATACAATGTATCCATTTTGAAAAAAAATCAAGTAAACAATTCATGATTCACAAGAAAATTTTTCAAAAATAATATAGAATAGGGCACCTTTGAGTCATAAAGGTCCACCAAAAGTATTCCCAACAATGAGCTTTTCAAAACTAGTTTTATTTTTCTTTCTAGGGCATGAGAAGATCTTATGCCCCTCTTTCTTACAGTACCGACATATAAGAGGTTTAAGGCAATCACGGACTGTAACAACCCAAGGATTTTCGGCCCTGAAAATCGACATAAATACCTTTACCGTAACTCATGCCGACCTTCCAAACACCGAAAACACTAGACGTTATTAGAAAGAAATTAGAGGGTGAGATAAGAAAGATAGCGTTATTATAATAGAATAAGAAGAAGAAGAACAACACAACACAGAGTCTCACATCGCAGCGGAACAAAATATAATACAAAAGTAATCTTTATTGAGAGCTTTAAAAATACTTACAATATCAGAGTACATCACACAATGGGACAGTTACAATAACCTGTTCCCATATACAACACACAGCAGAATAGTAGTTATATAGTATCATACGTCTGAACATCTCCAGCTTGTATCTTCACAGCATTCGATAACCTGAACCTGTACATCCTGGGCTAACCCGAGCATTTACAAAACACCGGGTCGGTCTGGTGAACAAGAATGAGATAAACACACTAAGTTTAAGGGTATCACACAACCTGATTTTAAAGTTAAAATCCTTCTGAAAGAAAAGGATAATCGTAAGACCAAATCCACACATAAACACGGATGGTTTTTACCTTACGATAACCGAAAACAGTTTTGAAATCAATATCTTTTCTGATATTATCATAATGTCTAAATACAAGTAAATATCAATCTAGCGGAACGCTTGCATCTCACGCTCCACATATATAATATAAAATCAAAACCGCAGGCGCTTATTGGAGATTGGATTCCGACTATGACAAGGTATGCGACCACCTGCCGGTAGTGTATCTCTAGAGGCGAATACATTGGGTTCAACAAGAACGTCTTGCAACCCGATCCTCACATGACCGACCACTCATTTCGTTTGAGTGTATCGAATGTATATCACCAACGGTTGGGTGCGACCCACCGTCTTCCCGAAAAGGGACAACATCGAAATAGATTTAAGAAACAAAAGGATTTTTTCTCTAGATAGGTGATTATACACCCTAATGGGAGCGACCCACATAGCCATGCTGCCTGCCCAATTTCTGTTATTTCCCGGTTGATGAGGCTTGAGGTTTTGAATTATCTTTTACAACACCTGCCCACCATTCACTTGAATGTCACATCGTCAGATCCCCAGATATCACTAATTGACATTCACAAAAATACTCTAGTTATCAAGCTAAGAGAATGTGCACTTCTCCGCCATCAACTGGGTACGTTTGAAAATATCAACGTACGTGACTCCTTTGGAAATACTCTGTCAGACATTCATCCATACAAGTCATCCAGGAACAGGATGAACCGAAGGTACTCTCCTACAGCATCCAATATAGGAATCACCCCATGAATCAGTAGCGAGAAGTCCTTGAAATCCGTAGATTCCAACCATGACAGAACCACAGTTTATCTCTGGCCGCTAAACCAGAGATTATTAGTAGTACTTCCGCTTATGAAAATCCACGGTCTTCAATGCTCCATCTCTATCGTCTTATGATATCTTCACGTATTTGTTGGTCGGAATGGTTTTCGAATATAAATTCGATCCCGGTCTTTCCATACCAACAATCGTATTGGACAGATTTGATAGTCGATGATTTAACTATCAAAATAAACAGTGTTTCAATCCTGACAGTCCAGTGAGTTCACTGGTTCAGTATTCAGCACCACTTGGCCTTTTAATTTAAAACAGATGTAAATTTAAAACTCTTAAATCTTTCGATATCATAAATATAGTTTCCTCGCTTCTTATTCACATAAGATTATTCTATAAACAAATTCACTTTTAATACTTAGGAAGATCTTATATCATATTCAGTTTGTTTATTTTCACTTTTAAACCTTTTACCACATTGTCACCATATCATATTGGAAAAATCAATTTAACTTATTACACATACCATAACTTTACGAAACATCTTCGTTCATTACTTGACAACGATAACAAATGCTTATTAATATAGAGTAAATCTATTTCGATACTCAACTTTACATTTCCTTTTTAACCTTGTGGATATCGTTATAATTTGACGTAATCTCCTTTATTCCCCTTTTTCTTTGAAATCATCCTTTACATATATTTTCGCCAAAAATATATCATTACCATTTCACTAATGAAATAATAAAGTTTATTAACCACATTTACCATTACAACTCATATCATTCTATGATAATCCCGAAGTCGTTCAAGTTGGGGTATTTTAGTTACCTCTCAGACCTTGATCAACAACGTTCATACCTTAAAATAAATATAAGTTGTAATCTAAAACCAATAATTCATTCTAATCCCAATACAAATACCATTGAACTATTTTATTCAAAATATGGTTTCAAAACCCTTCTTATATATCTGAAATTCCCTTTCTCGGATATAACCATTATTCCTTAATTTAATAATTAAGCAACTTCTTATGTAAAGAAAATGCCATTTTTAACACCTTCCTCTTTTCAAAAAAATTCACTTTAAACTTCGGATTGGTTTACAAATCTTGTGATTTACTTCTCCTATCAAATTCACTTTTACCAATCTCGTTTCAAATCTAGTCAACCATATCCCGCTTTGGAAATCTCATTTCAATTCCCAATTCTACTTAATCCTATTGTTAAGTAACGTTAATATAAAATTAACGATTTACCACTTCACCTCTTTTATATAACTTTGGTTTACCATCAAACTCTTTTATATACATTTCTTTTACTTAATTCAATTAATTAAGTAACTTTTATTTTAAGCTATAATATTCACTTAAAATTCCTTTATAACTTTGTTAAAAAAACTCAGGTTTTAAACAAAACCTGTTCATAAACTTCTTTCACCTTTCAATCGAATTCCGTTTTTACTTAGATTACTTTTTAAACGAAATCCCATTAAAAAGTAATTTTCTAAATTATTATTAATTACAATAATAATTTATTTCGACCATTAACTACATTAGTAGTTAATTCCTATATTTACTAAAATAAATAGTAATTCCCATTTTAAAAATCTTATTAAAATTCAAACAATATTCATTACTATTTTATTGGATTAATTCAAAACAAACAATTTAATAATCATCTCCAGTTAAAACGGTTGATTTTGTTAACTCAAAATTCGATTACCTCGATAACCGATTCCAATTAATTCCCACTTTAAATTAATTAATAATATAATTAATTAAATAATTTCATTTAATTATTTCTTAACAAAATAATTCTTCACTTTAACCGTTAGGTAAATTTCCTTATCCTCACATTTACAAATCTGATTAACATCAGATTTGACTTTATAAAATCAATTTACCCTTAATTATAAACATAATATTTATTTCCTTTTAAATAAGTTTTTAATCAAAATATATATTTCAAAATCTATTTTTAGTTATAAAATAAAATTTATAACTTCAGTTCTATCGACTCACCTGACGGTGAATCAATATAAACAAAACAATTTACTTTTAGGCCATTTACCCGTTTACTCAACCAATATAGCCCATTGGCGAAATCACAACACCTGTTGACTTTTCAGTCAATGATCACTACTAAAATCAATAACCCAATCATGGCAGTTCATATATGATAATATGAAAATAAATAATATATTTGAGGAATCCAGTTGGATCCCTCCAACCTGTTCTTCCCTCTATTCAAAACGGTTATCACAAACCAGATCATTCAATTCGAACAATTCAAACAGATGAAACAATTCAAACCATTAAACACGTTTATTTTATAAACGTGACCAATAAGGTAAGTTACCTTTATTGGAACCAATCGTTAGAATAATGATTTGGTATTTCACTGAAATTAAACGACGGTTTTTCATATCAACAAATAAACATAATACTAGCAAACAGTCAACCATTATCAAACAGAGCACACAAAATAAAAACCCAATTTATATAAATATAAATGGGAAAAATACTGAGTGATTTTAACTCACCTTGATTCCGTTGTCTCTAAGCGATTCGGTTCCGGTTAAATTAAACATGCATTTAATTTAACCAATAATTCCAGTAGCTTTCAATCTTGTCCAGAACAGTCTGTAGTATCCATTGTCATGGTCCCAACGCTTTTTTCTTGACTAAATTCTGTTAAGGTATGCAAGAGTTATAAACATTTAAAGATTAACGTTTTAATTATAATCTAATTCCCTTAATTATTAATCACTAAACTTAATTGCTTAATTATTAATTTAATTACATTGGGTTCTCGTTTAAGTGGTCTGATCCAAATTGTCTCTGCATCTCGTGGTCAAGCTGTCGACTTCCCTTCCTGTAACAAGATTCATGATTTCAGTATACACTAATTTAATTAAATTATAACTTAAATAAAATGCCTTAATTACTCGGTTACCTTAAACTAACTGTATTACTGAATTATACAATATAAAAGATGCGACTGACAGTTTCTTCTCGTTTGTTTTGAACGGCCTCACCAATATACTGTAACGGCAAGGAATTTTGCTCGATCCAAATCGATCGTTAAACCGACCAAGACCGTTCGAAACCCCTGATCGTTTTGAGAACAGGACTAACTGGAACGCAAACGGAAGAACATTTCATTGTTATTACAACAATTCCATCAGATACAACAATATACAGAGTATAAATGAATAAATTACATTCAACAAATATCAGAGATTTAAATTATATTTAAATACATCGCAGCGGAAAATAATACAAAAGCACAACTAGAAGTAATGCACGGATACAGAGCTTTCCGAGCATCGTTCCAGCTGTAAATCAGGATCCTGTGAATATAAATCTGCAAAACCAAAACTACTAGCTGCCCGTGTAGAAAATAGGGGCACCCAGAGTTTAGGTTAAAACAATAAACTCCAGGTCAGTCATGTGATTGGTGTGAGAACTAAAACAGTTATTTAAAACTTTACTTTAAAAGATAGTAATTCAAGGGACCACGCCGTATAACACGGAACGGGTTTCCTCCCAAGAATACTAGTGCATATAACAAAACAGCGCAATGCTCTTTGGAAAAATGAAGCTATTATAAGACCCAGGTCCTGTCACACAATGCAACGCAAGCCGGAGGATAGGGTTTTCCCTTATAATAGCCAAACATGTTTGGTACATTTAAAACAAATCATTTGATACTATTATAAGTGTATAGTGTCAAAACAATTCAAATCATAAATATCAATCATAGGCGGCATGGGTACCATCTATCATGTCGCCATACTAGTTCTACAATTAAAACCGCAATATCACGTATTGGAAATTGGATTCCATTATGAGTCGAGGCAAGGGGCAAGCTCCTCTCCGTTCAAGACACTCTAGCAAATGCCTCGGGACCGCACACAGCAATCCCTGGATCCTCCAAGGTCGGTCCTCTCTTACTTTTGAGGATTGGCAATTCCTGAACACACGTTTCCCGGTCCTTACAGACCTATATCCGAGGCGCCTCGTATCCAACAACCACACAGGTGAGAAGTATATAAATGTCAGGGCTGGTAGGTCACTGACACCACCCATAGCTAGAAAGAAACGTCGTGCACTCCTTGGGTCCGTATCCCGTTTTTGACTCATACCGAGGTGTGAGGCTCGCAAATTCACGTTATACACAAAGCTATGCCACACAGGTCGTGCTTTGATCATCAACCACAAGACTTTGCTTTTCAACAGAAGCCTTGATTATTTGCCACTTACGCGTTCCACATAGGGAATTCACTCCATGCGACTGATGTCCATCGATATACAACCTCTGAGCTTGTGCGTCTCAGAGAAGGGCGTTAAGCAAGAGAATAAATTCTCCGTCGCCAAACAGATGTATATTTAATAGAGATCCATCAACACAGAATAAAATCCAATGTCAGACACACAATCCATTTACAAGTTCGTTCTGGGTCTGAATGAAACCGGAGGCACTTTCCTCGCATATCCATCCATCTCCAAGTACGTCTGGACGATCACCAATTGTTTCCCTCATCTTGGGTGTACAACCCAATCGAGATCATCAGTAATCACCCAAATGATGTGAAGACTTCTGGTCTTCAACCACCGTCTTCATCTTCGACATCTCGTCGAATCGGTTATTCAGAATGGGTATAAACCCGACCTTTCTGAATAACCCGCGTATATAATAAACACGTGTTACACAAACACAACAAACGCCTCATTCCAATTCAGAACATTCTTTTATTCACAAAATCACATTCTTAGGGAAAGGTTCCCATTAATTTTATCCAAGATAAATTATTCTAAATTTATTCTTTAATCTTCCTTTGGATATCATTTCAAACTAGTCGGGATTAGCGAACCACACCGAAGTAATTATTTGTTTTGTTTCCCAATCCCAACCTATTCATCCCCTGGAGCAAAACTGGTAATACTCCAAACCTAACACCACGGTCTTATCGGTATAATTAATTACCATTTCACGTTTAAATCTAATTAAAGATTTAACTATCGCTTTGGAGAAGAACTGGTGGTACTCCATTCTCGATCACCTTTCAGATTTGATAATTTAAATTATCAATTCAATTTTCAATCTAATTAAAGATTCATTAAAACTCCACTTAGTTTTTATCTTTTCAAAAATCAATCCTGCCTTTAACTTGGTTAAAGAACCAATGTCATCTAAAACACGATTCACGATAAACCCAAAATCACATTTTATTGTTAATCGGGTTAAAGAACATGTGTTATTCAAAACACCGCTCACGATAAACCCAAGAACCAATTCTAATTCAATTCCAATTAAATATTATTTAATTGATACACTTCATTAAATCTAAATAGATATATTTATTCTTTTTCTCTATTTGGCTTAAGAATAGTGTTAATGAAGACACCATTCACGACAAACCCAAATCACATTTGATATTAAATACAAGGCTCTGAATAGAAAATATACCAGCTTATATTCAATATCAAATTCTGAAACCAACAAATATCGTATTGGAAATAACGATATAAAATATATCTTTCAAATTCCCATAACAATATCTGTATAGTCACGAAATCCAACATCGAAATATTCTGAAGATAACTTCGATTCAATTCCAGTCCAATTCACGTATTGGAAATTCTGATTATTTTTAAAACCACTTTCAAATTCAATTTATTTCAAAAATAAATTGATTTTAATTCTAGTTCAAAACTAGTTCATTTCGATAAAAATCTATTTTTATCTTTTCAAATGTGGAATTTTTCATCCCAGTTTTTCACAAACTATTTCTTATGATTTTACACAAATTATAGATATTTTTAATAATTTTATCAAGGCCCGTACAGTCGATTTCCATCAACGGCCATCGAACTGCACTTACAACGACCTTTTTCAAATTTGATTTGGACATAATTCCAAATCCAACCGTTAGATTTCAAATTTCTAATATTCATTGGGCTCTTTTTGATACGAACCCAACGGTTCTGGTTTTAGGAGAATCCGACGGTCGGATCTCCCGCAACGTCAATTCGAAGTCAATGGTCGAAATTCACGAACTGCCGCGGCGCGGCTCGTTCTATTCAGGCCATTATATATAATATATATATATATATATATATTATATATTTCGTCGATTTCCTTTTAAAACGTATTTTATAAATTGTTTTAAATTCGTTTTCTAAACCATTTCAACTCTATATTCAATTTCAAATCAAAATTGAATATTTCCTATCATTACTATATAAATGATAATATTTTCAAAATGTTATATGTTGAAATCACTTCCTTTTCAATATTCATCATAAAAACGAATATAATCGATATAAATATCGTTCACGTCAAAATAGCGCAACTCTAATCAACACGGCTTTATATATTTCAATGAATTCGTTATTCTATTCAACAAATGAATATATATTCTATTCAACACATGAATCTATATTTCTTTCAATACACGACTAATCTCAACACATGAGTACTGTCAACACACGACTATTTTTGTTATGTAATATATTTTATAAAATTATGGTATCTATCGTTTGATTTTCAAATCGGACTCCACCGTGAAGTAGCTTCTAATTTTAAATATGATAAAGATGTAAATTTTATTGTTAAAATATTTTACTCAACACATGAATCTTTTCAACACATAAATATTCTCAACACATGACTATTTTTATATTCAACACATGAATTTTCTTTTATAATATTCATTATTTTCCCGATTGGAATGAGGCCCAATCAATCACCATATAATGTTAATTATATGGATTCCATACAACACATGTATATAATAGCAATGATAAACAATCAACCATCATCCAAAGTGCACCACACAACTGCATAAGCATCAAATATAAATAATTAATGCTTACACAGCCTGTCGACCAATCGATCGACATACAATTAAATAATTGGGATTAGTGTACTCAAATATCATCCCAACACCCGTGTGGGGTTTCAAATCAACAAACACAGATTTTTATTTGTGCGGTTGGGCGATGTGTAAAATTTATCATCCCAATCCATATCAGTCAAATCAGTGTATATAAACAAATCGGCCGATTTGTTTATAAATATTCATTTATTCACATTCGCGTTAAAATTTATATTTTCAACGATAATTAATTTATTTTAACTATCTACATTTTATTATCGCTTTCACATCAACCTCACAAACAAATTTCACAACACATCAAACAAGCATACAAGCCGTCCATGGTCTGTGGACGACGGGTGTCAGGTGCTGCTAAGCACCGTCTGCATCCTAGTATATATTTATAACTAGAAAAGGAAATTTAGAGTGAGGAATTCTCACCAAAGCTATCCCAACTCCACGACACTTCAAATGTAGGAAATCATCACTGTTCTCGCCTTTTGTCACTTTCGTTGCCCGAAGTCACTACATATATAAAAATCACATTTTTATATTCTCTATTATATAAAAATCATATTTTTATTCTTCTAAAAAAAATTTAAAAATCATATTTTTATCTTCTACATCATATGAAGATTATATTTTTATACTTCTACAATATAAAAGATTATATTTTTATACTTCTACAATATAAAAGATTATATTTTTATACTTCTACATAAGTAAAAGTCCTATTTTTATTCCTTTTTTCCGTAAAGATCCTATTTTTATTAAATAAAAATAAAGTAAAAATAACCATAAACACTCACCGTGGCTGAACGGAGAGGGAAGAGGGTCCATGGTCGGCGGTTAGTGGCACGAAGTGGTTTCAGGTGGGTTTGGTGTGATTGGGCGTCGGCGCTTTGGGCTAGGGTTGCTGTTTGGGGTTAATGGAGCGAGAAGGGGGAAGGAGGAGGAGACTTGGGGTCGGTGGCTTGGGGAACGACGGCGAGGGGCTGCTCCGGTGGGTTTGTAGGGGGGTCTAGGGCTTGCAGTCGCGGAGAACGAGAGGAGAGAGAGGCAGGGCCGAGGGAAGTGAGGGGGAGATCGGAAATGGAAGGGGGGGTGCGCCTTGCGCTGGCGGCGGGAGGGGCAGCGTCGCCCCTAGCGGCGGCGAGGCGACGAGGTTTCGTCGTTTTTTTTCTTTCCAATTTCATTCTGAACTAACGGGGGAAGAGGAGAGAGATAAGGGGAGGGCCACCTAATTTATATATTATATAATATTATTATTTTAATTTTAAAAAGCAACTTTTTATTTTGACCTCGGAATCGAACCCGCCGACTGTCGTCACTAGCTAATTACCCCCATTCCGAACACAATGGGATATGTATCGCAAGCTGATTTGACTGTTTCGATCAGTTTTCGCCAAATTCAAAATATAACTCTATATATTGAATTTGAACGCGCATTTCAATTTACTGGGGCCACATACTAACTCTATAAATCCCAGAAAAATATTTTCTAGCTTCGTATTGACGATACTGTCCTAACAAAACTAGTTTCGTCAAATTCTGAGACCGTTGGAAAAATGGTCATTTTCCAGTCGATTAAAATCAACTAAAACTGGTCAAACACGTTTTCCTTTGCCACGCTCACATATTGATTCGAAAAATTATGAAATTTGGAATCTAGCAATAATTTGACATCGCGGATCCAACAAAAGTGGTTTCGTCGAAATCCGAGGTCGTTTGCAAAATGGCTATTTTTAAGGGCCAGAATTCCATAACGACTATTCAGAACTTTCAACTGGCCATATCTTTTGATTCCCACTATGAAATTTCGATTTTTCGGATTCGTTGGAAAGATATTCCCAATTAGATCCTATTATTTTTGGTTTCACTAAAATCCGGTTTATTTTGCACCCGGTATGTTCAATTGAAGTTTGAAATCGAATTATCGAACTACCGCGCCATTTTCAATTCCTTTTATAATTT
This sequence comes from Allium sativum, assembly GCA_030737875.1. NCBI lineage: Eukaryota > Viridiplantae > Streptophyta > Magnoliopsida > Asparagales > Amaryllidaceae > Allium > Allium sativum. Next base: position 290,494,141 of record CM060920.1, on the reverse strand, counting down.
AAAATAAATATTTATATTCTAACGACGATCTATATAAATATATACGCTCTAATTCTATTCAAAATAAATTTTTTGTCGTTATTTTTAAAATAATTCATTTTAAATATTCAAAATTCACTAAAATTGTCAAAATTTAAACTGGCTCGCATTTCCGGGTTATTACAATCTCCCCCACTTAAAACTTTTCGTCCCCGAAAAGGAACGAAGCCGAAATTGTTTTACTAATCAACTCAACTTCCTTTATTTTCATTACGGCTTAAGTTCTTCAACTTTTCAGTTTCTAAGAACTTTTCCAATTTTTTAAAAATTTGGCTAACACCCTAAATTTTCGAATTTTTTTGCCATAACCTCCCCTGCAGCGGGAGCACCAGGAAAATCCCAAAATTGCCGTACAAGCCCTCTGATCTCAAAAAGAAAAAGAAAAAGCCAAGCGGCTAGCCAATCGGCTCATAAAATCAACATCACCCAAACAAAACAGTAAATTATGGTAAACATGTACCTATTTGTCAGGCAAACAAATTTTATTCTTCTGCTCTAGCCTCCTTGCTATGACCTGTTCAATGTAAGTACTTGTATATGCAAGCAAATGCGACCCATTTTCAATACAATTCAGTATTTGATTCAATTAGGCTAAATGGTTCAAAATTATTAAACAAATAAACAAACAACACAACCATCAATCAATTAGTGGATTAACGTTTCAAATTCATAATTTTGATACATATATACAGAAAATCATGTTTTTGATGCCAAATCACAACAAATAAATCTATCTATATAAGTTTTGGTTCTCACACCAGCCTAATGGAAATATATAGAAATCACACCTTCGAAACTCGAATATGAATACTGATGATGATGCACCATCATCAGAATCATCCCCGGATGTCTAGAATGCGATTCTATATCTACCCAGTATATTAAAACTTCGAATATATGTTCATGACGCGTATACGCGAAATCTTTATATATTGGATTGTCCAAATTCAAAATAAATAAATATTCAAATACGTTTAAAACGAATTAAATTTTCAAAACAAAATTCGTTTTCATTTGAAAAATATACTCTTCACTCATTCTAGGATACTACTGATCCTATCTCTAACGAGTAATTCTAATTGGATATTACTAATCCAATATCTGATGAATTCTTTCGTTCGGTTCTAATGTGTCTTGTTCTCGAGCTCTGTAAACCAAAGCTCTGATACCAACTGTAAAAACCCGTAACTTCCCCGTGAAGGAAAGAGCAGATACTTTGAGGACAAGACAAAATAGAACGTAGACGGAAGAACATTTCATTGTTATTACAACAATTCCATCAGATACAAGAATATACAGAGTATAAATGAATAAATTACATTCAACAAATATTAGAGATTTAAATTACATTTAAATACATCGCAGTGGAAAATAATACAAAAGCACAACTAGAAGTAATGCACGGGTACAGAGCTTTCCGAGCATCGTTCCAGCTGTAAATCAGGATCCTATGAATATAAATCTGCAAAACCAAAACTACTAGCTGCCCGTGTAGAAAATAGGGGCACCCAGAGTTTAGGTTAAAACAATAAACTCCAGGTCAGTCATGTGACTGGTGTGAGAACTAAAATAGTAATTTAAAACTTTACTTTAAAAGATAGTAATTCAAGGGACCACGCCGTATAACACGGAACGGGTTTCCTCCCAAGAATACTAGTGCATATAACAAATCAGCGCAATGCTCTTTGGAAAAATGAAGCTATTATAAGACCCAGGTCCCGTCACACAATGCAATGCAAGCCGGAGGATAGGGTTTTCCCTTATAATAGCCAAACATGCTTGGTACGTTTAAAACAAATCATTTGATACTATTATAAGTGTATAGTGTCAAAACAATTCAAATCATAAATATTAATCATAGGCGGCATGGGTACCATCTATCATGTCGCCATACTAGTTCTACAATTAAAACCGCAATATCACGTATTGCAAATTGGATTCCATCATGAGTCGAGGCAAGGGGCAAGCTCCTCTCCGTTCGAGACACTCTAGCAAATGCCTCGGGACCGCACACAGCAATCCCTGGATCCTCCAAGGCCGGTCCTCTCTTACTTTTGAGGATTGGCAATTCCTGAACACACGTTTCCCGGTCCTTACAGACCTATATCCGAGGCGCATCGTATCCAACAACCACACAGATGAGAAGTATATAAATGTCAGGGCTGGTAGGTCACTGAAACCACCCATAGCTAGAAAGAAACGTCGTGCACTCCTTGGGTTCGTATCCCGTTTTTGACTCATACCGAGGTGTGAGGCTCGCGAATTCACGTTATACACAAAGCTACGCTACACAGGCCGTGCTTTGATCATCAACCACAAGACTTTGCTTTTCAACAGAAGCCTTGATTATTTGCCACTTACGCGTGCCACACAGGCAATTCACTCCATGCGACTGATGTCCATCGATATACAACTTCTGAGCTCGTGCGTCTCAGAGAAGGGCATTAAGCAAGAGAATAAATTCTCCGCCGCCCAACAGATGTATATTTAATAGAGATCAATCAACACAAAATAAAATCCAATGTCAGACACACAATCCATTTACAAGTTCGTTCTGGGTCTGAACGAAACCGGAGGCACTTTCCTCGCATATCCATCCATCTCCAACTATGTCTGGACGATCACCAACTGTTTCCCTCATCTTGGGTGTACAGCCCAATCGAGATCATCTGTAATCACCCAAACGATGTGAAGACTTCCGGTCTTCAACCACCGTCTTCATCTTCGACATCTCGTCGAATCGGTTATTCAGAATGGGTATAAATCCGACCTTTCTGAATAACCCGCGTATATAATAAACACGTGTTGAAACACAACAAACGCCTCATTCCAATTCAGAACATTCTTTTATTCACAAAATCACATTCTTAGGGAAATGTTCCCATTAATTTTATCCAAGATAAATTCTTCTAAATTTATTCTTTAATCTTCCTTTGGATATCATTTCAAACTAGTCGGGATTAGCGAACCACACCGACGTAATTATTTGTTTTATTTCCCAATCCCAACCTATTCATCCCCTGGAGCAAAACTGGTAATACTCCATACCTAACACCATGGTGTTATCGGTAAAATTAATTACCATTACACGTTTAAATCTAATTAAAGATTTAACTATCGCTTTGGAGCAGAACTGGTGGTACTCCATTCTCGATCACCTTTCAGATTTGATAATTTAAATTATCAATTCAAATTTCAATCTAATTAAAGATTCATTAAAACTCCACTTAGTTTTAATCTTTTCAAAAATCAATCCTGCCTTTAACTGGGTTAAAGGACCAATGTCATCTAAAACACGATTCACGATAAACCCAAAATCACATTTTATTGTTAATCGGGTTAAAGAACAGGTGTTATTCAAAACACCGCTCACGATAAACCCAAGAACCAATTCTAATTCAATTCCAATTAAATATTATTTAATTGGTACACTTCATTAAATCTAAATAGAATGATTTAATTTTTTTCTCTATTTGGCTTAAGAACAGTGTTAGTGAAGACACCATTCACGACAAACCCAAATCACATTTGATATTAAATACAAGGCTCTGAATAGAAAATATATCAGCTTATATTCAATATCAAATTCTGAAACCAACAAATATCGTATTGGAAATAACGATATAAAATATATCTTTCAAATTCCCATAACAATATCTGTATAGTCACAAAATCCAACATCGAAATATTCCGAAGATAACTTCGATTCAACCAATTCACGTATTAGAAATTCTAATTATTTTTTAAAACCACTTTCAAATTCAATTTATTTCAAAAATAAATTGATTTTAATTCTAGTTCAAAACTAGTTCATTTCGATAAAAATCTATTTTTATCTTTTCAAATGTGGAATTTTTCATCCCAGTTCTTCACAAACTATTTCTTATGATTTCACACAAATTATAGATATTTTTAATAATTTTATCAAGGCCCGTACAGTCGATTTCCATCAACGGCCATCGAACTGCACTTACAACGACCTTTTTCAAATTTGATTTGGACATAATTCCAAATCCAACCGTTAGATTTCAAATTTCTAATATTCATTGGGCTCTTTTCGATACGAACCCAACGGTTCCAGTTTTAGGAGAATCCGACGGTCGGATCTCCCGCAACGTAAATTCGAAGTCAATGGTCGAAATACACGAACTGCCGCGGCGCGGCGCGTTCTATTCAGGCCATTATATATAGTATATATATATTATATATATATTTCGTCGATTTCCTTTTAAAACGTATTTTATAAATCGTTTTAAATTCGTTTTAAAAACCATTTCAACTCTATATTCAATTTCAAATCAAAATTGAATATTTCCTATCATTACTATATAAATGATAATATTTTCAAAACGTTATATTTTGAAATCACTTCCTTTTCAATATTCATTATAAAAACGAATATAATCGATATAAATATCGTTCACATCAAAATAGCGCAACTCTAATCAACACGGCTTTATATATTTCAATAAATTCGTTATTCTATTCAATAAATGAATATATATTCTATTCAACACATGAATCTATATTTCTTTCAATACACGACTAATCTCAACACATGAGTACTGTCAACACACGACTATTTTTGTTATGTAATATATTTTATAAAATTATGGTATCTATCGTTTGATTTTCAAATCGGACTCCACCGTGAAGTAGCATCTAATTTTAAATATGATAAAGATGTAAATTTTATTGTTAAACTATTTTACTCAACACATGAATCTTTTCAACACGTAAATATTCTCAACACATGACTATTTTTATATTTAACACATGAATTTTCTTTTATAATATTCATTATTTTCCCGATTGGAATGAGGCCCAATCAATCACATATAATGTTAATTATGTGGATTCCATACAACACATGTATATAATAGCAACGATAAACAATCAACCATCATCCAAAGTGCACCACACAACTGCATAAGCATCAAATATAAATAATTAATGTTTACACAGCCTGTCGACCAATAGATCGACATACACTTAAATAATTGGGATTAGTGTACTCAAATATCATCCCAACACCCGTGTGGGGTTTCAAATCAACAAACACATATTTTTATTTGTGTAGTTGGGCGATGTGTAAAATTTATCATCCCAATCCATATCAGTCAAATCAGTGTATATAAACAAATCGGCCGATTTGTTTATAAATATTCATTTATTCACGTTTAAATTTATATTTTCAACGATAATTTTTTTATTTTAACTATCTACATTTTATTATCGCTTTCACATCAACCTCACAAACAAATTTCACAACACATCAAACAAGCATACAAGCCGTCCATGGTCTGTGGACGACGGGTGTCAGGTGCTGCTAAGCACCGTCTGCATCCTAGTATATATATTTATAACTAGAAAAGGAAATTTAGAGTGAGGAATTCTCACCAAAGCTATCCCAACTCCACGACACTTCAAATGTAGGAAATCATCATTGCTCTCGCCTTTTGTCACTTTCGTCGCCCGAAGTCACTACATATATAAAAATCACATTTTTATATTCTCTATTATATAAAAATCATATTTTTATTCTTCTAAAAAAAATCATATTTTTATCTTCTACATCATATGAAGATTATATTTTTGTACTTCTACAATATAAAATATTATATTTTTATACTTCAACAATATAAAAGATTATATTTTTATACTTCTACAATATAAAAGATTATATTTTTATACTTCTACAATATAAAAGATTATATTTTTATACTTCTACATAAGTAAAAGTCCTATTTTTATTCCTTTTCTACGTAAAGATCCTATTTTTATTAAATAAAAATAGAGTAAAAATAACCATAAACACTCACCGTGGCTGAACGGAGAGGGAAGAGGGTCCATGGTCGGCGGTTAGTGGCACGAAGTGGTTTCAGATGGGTTTGGTGTGATTGGGCGTCGACGCTTTGGGCTAGGGTTGCTGTTTGGGGTTAATGGAGCGAGAAGGGGGAAGGAGGAGGAGACTTGGGGTCGGAGGCGTGGGGCTCGACGGCGAGTGGCTGCTCCGGTGGGTTTGGAGGGGGGTCTAGGGCTTGCAGTCGCGGAGAACGAGAGGAGAGAGAGGCAGGGGCGAGGGAAGTGAGGGGGAGATCGGAAATGGAAGGGGGGTGCGCCTTGCGCTGGCGGCAGGAGGGGCAGCGTCGCCCCTAGCGGCGGCGAGGCGACGAGGTTTCGTCGTTTTTTTTCTTTCCAATTTCATTCTGAACTAACGGGGGAAGAGGAGAGAGATAAGGGGAGGGCCACCTAATTTATATATTATATAATATTATTATTTTAATTTTAAAAAGCAAATTTTTATTTCGACCTCGGAATCGAACCCGCCGACTGTCGTCCCTAGCTAATTACCCCCATTACGAACACAATTTGATATGTATTGCAAGCTGATTCGACTGTTTCAATCAGTTTTCGCCAAATTCAAAATATAACTCTATATATTGAATTTGAACGCGCATTTCAATTTTCTGTGGCCACATACTAACTCTATAAATCCCAGAAAAATATTTTCTAGCTTCGTATTGACGATACGGTCCTAACGAAACTAGTTTCGTCAAATTCTGAGACCGTTGGAAAAATGGTCATTTTCCAGTCGATTAAAATCAACTAAAACTGGTCAAACACATTTTCCTTTGCCACGCTCACATATTGATTCGGAAAATTATGAAATTTGGAATCTAGCAATAATTTGACATCGCGGATCCAATAAAAGTGGTTTCGTCGAAATCCGAGGTCGTTTGCAAAATGGCTATTTTTAAGGGCCAGAATTCCATAGCGACTATTTAGAACTTTCAACTGGCCATATCTTTTGATTCCCGCTATAAAATTTCGATTTTTCGGATTAGTTGGAAAGATATTCCCAATTAGATCCTATTATTTTTGGTTTCACTAAAATCCGGTTTATTTTGCACCCGGTATGTTCAATTGAAGTTTGAAATCGAATTATCGAACTACCGCGCCGTTTTCAATTCCTTTTATAATTTAAAATAAATATTTATATTCTAACGACAATCTATATAAATATATACGCTCTAATTCTATTCAAAATAAATTTTCCATCGTTATTTTTAAAATAATTCATTTTTAATATTCGAAATTCACTAAAATTGTCAAAATAAAATTTTTAAACTGGCTCGCATTTCCGGGTTATTACATATACTATGTTGTTAACAAGAACCTGTGCACCATGATAACATTATAATTATAAGATTTATAACTAAATACACTAGTTTTCTAATTAACATTGGTTAATTTTAATTATTGAGTTTACGTTGGGTTATACCATCGGCTTAGCACGGGTTCTGAATTGCACAGGCTAGCTTTCTCTTCCTCACGGTTTAACTCCCATTTTTTTCTTTTCCAGTCCCCTTCCTTTATGTCAGAAACAAGATCATACTGAACTTAAACGTTTTCTTCCCAGGTCTGTTTCAAGAATTTGGGTCCGCCTCTCCTTGTTTTAACGTGATACAGACCCCAAGTCTTCGATCCCCGCTGCGCCCAAATACCACCCTACTGCGCCTCAGTTCCTCCCTAAGCCGATGATCGAAAACCACCAGTGGATGCGGCGCAACGACCTCGACCTACCCCGACAACCTTCCTCAACTCGACAGCCCTTATGGCCCCCCAACTCGTCCTCAACAACCACATGTTTCTGCTCCCGTCCTGGCTAAGTTCCCAGCTGAAACAACATCACCGCCGTTTGGATTGAATGAGCTCATCGAGCTGAACAAAATTATCGAAGGAAATGCCTTCGGTTTGTGCGTGGATTTTGAGAATAATGAGGAGGAATTTGTGAGCTTTAGATCGTTCATTTTCCTTATGGCGGCACTGAAAGAAAACGTTGACTGGAAACTAGGGTTTGTCTTTGTAAGAGTATTTATAGGGTGCTAAATTAATATAATAATATTTACGAAACTTCGCGGTAAAGTAGTTGATAAAAACTACCACAAACGATTTCTGTTTACTGATAAAAAAGCTAATCTTAGTGTATAAAGGTATTCCGGACCCAATGGGACAAGTTTCGTCGAAATGCGAGGTCATATGAAAAAAAATTCCCTTATAAAACCAGAAATAAACATGCGTTTAATTTTTCCACGATCACTAGATAAATCAGATCAACTTGAAACCTTGCAATCCTACAATAATTAATTAATACGAATCCAACGACACCAGTTTCGTCGCATTCTGAGACTGTTTCCCCAGTAGGCTATTTTTACGCGCACCGCATTGCCATTTTGGACACCAATTTAGCCGGTCTCCAAAAATAACAAACTATATACCTATCTTGACAATAATCGACGATACGAACTCAACGGAATTGGTGTCGCGGCCTAATTCTATCGTCTGTTCAAGTTATACCCAAATAACCCTTTATTAAATTAATTACGCGCTATAGAAATTGAACGAGCGTTTATGGCTGTCGTGGTCACATACGACATCGGTTTGCCACGCCATTCAACACCGCATAATAAATTAATGATACGGTTCTAATGAAACTATTTTCGTCGAAAACTGAGTCCGTTTGCAAAACGGCTATTTTAACGCGTATATTTTAATAACGATTTCCATAGCGATTATTTCAAAATTTGATTTGGCCATAACTAACAATCTATAACACGAAATATGGATTTTTCTTTTTCATATGAAAATTATAATCAACATGGTTGCAACGTTTCTCGTTTCACAGAAATCCGACTTATATCGGCTCCTGTATTCTCAGTTGAAGTTCAAAACCAAATATTACGAACTACCGCGCGATTTCGAGCTCGTTTTATATTATAAATAAAATTAATGTTAAAACATCATTTTAAATAATGATTTGAATATTAAAATCCATTAATACGCCAAATATAATATTGAAAATAATAAATTAAATTAAATATTTGACGGCCAAAATACGGGATGTTACATTCTTCCCCCCTTAAAATAATTTCGTCCTCGAAATTGCTAAGGTAGGAAAGAACGTTACAAACCCATTACCTTTACGAAAATAATAAATTAAACTCTATTTTTTATTTCCAAAACCAATCTAAACGGTTGTAAAACCAATTTAATTCAAATAAAAGAATTACCCAAAAATCTTCAAAAATTTTCTAACACCTTACATTTGGAAAAAATTTGGCAGAGTCTCCCCCGTATGGAGGACATCTACAATATCGCAGGTTCAAGAAATATATATCCATCGACCAACAGGGTCGGAAAAATTCAAAAACCAAACTTAAAATCCAAATAAAAACCAAAATTTCATATTCTGCATAGGTGTAACTTTTTGCGAGCGTTATTATACGGTAAGCAATATTTTATATTCGATCTTGCTTAATTAATATGCAGCTCTATTCAAACTGGATTCAATTAACTCCAGAATTTTCTCTTCGATGGATTTTAAAGCTGAATTGGCACTTTTGCGCTTGTTCTCAACTCAAATAAATTTCATTAGTCCCAAAACAACATCAATTAGTTTCAAATACCATATCATACGATCCAACTAGTTCTACACACAATCTAACCCAAATGAGATTATAATTATTTATAATCACCTCATTTATTTCTTTAATTATCCATTCAGGTTTATTAATCAGGATTGATTTATCCAACTTATTTATTCCATACTGGTTTTAAACCAAGTCTACTCATGTCCAGGTTGATATTCATGAAATCGAACACTCAATCCAAACATATCATTCCAATCAACATTAACAAATCCAAGTGATTGTCCATATTATAATAATTTGTGAAAATCATTACTTTTATTATAAAATAAATTGGGCAAAAATAATTTTCAAAAATAATTTTTTATCAAATTACAAATACGCGCTCTCATATATATAACAAACTCAATCTAGGGTATTACTAACCCCATCTCTATCAAGTTACACCACAGAGCCAAGGTTATCACTAAACCAATAGCTCTGATACCATTGTAACGACCCAAGGATTTTTGGCCCTGAAAATCGACATAAATACCTTTACCATAAGTCATGCTGACCTTCCAAACACCGAAAACATTGGACGTTATTAGAAAGAAATTAGAGGGTGAGATAAGAAAGAAAGAATTATTAGAATAGAAGAAGAAGAAGAAGAACAACACAACACAGAGTCTCACATCGCAGCGGAACAAAATATAATACAGAAATAATCTTTATTGAGAGCTTTAAAAATACTTACAATATCAGAGTACATCACATAATGGGATAGTTACAATAACCTGTTCCCATATACAACACACAGCGGAATAGTAGTTATTTTGTGACACCCCACGTCCATTAATGTCACTCACAAAGGGAATGCATTAACTTCTATGGAGCGTTTTAAGTGAGTATAGAACATAAACTTAACAACAAGACATATATAAACAGTACTTAAAAAATTAAAAACTCTATTTTATTGCAGCGGAAAATACATATGTTTGATTACATCATCAAAACCAGAGCCAAGTACATAATATCCATCTTGACTAAATCAAAGTATATAAATTGAAAGACATAATCCCCAATACAAAATAGCCATAAATAAGAGAGGCTGAACTTTACTTTAGAGAACCAAGCAATCTTCCAAAAGCAAGAAATACAGCTGTCCAAAATCAAGCTCCACTGGTGCTAGTTCCAACCTGAGCACCTGGGGGAGGGGAGGGGAGGGAAGGAAGAAAAGAGGAGGAAACAAAGGGGGTCAGACATAAAGTCTACCGAGTGCGATAACTTTAACAATATAATTACCAAAATAACTAGGCTAAGGCGTAAGTTTGAAAATAAGGAAATGACTGTGAACAATTGAGTAAGACAGAGTAAATAAGGAAACAAGATTGAACTAAGATAACGTTGAAGCACACCTAAACCACTATAGGATAATTACTATAATGCACCACCACTATAAGATATTTGCTATACTGCACCACCACTAGTCACCCTAAGGTTGATCCCGCCTACAAAACTTAATAATGATATTGGTAGTTTCATGCACCCCTAGCTGCCTTCATAGGTGCCGCCTGCCCCTATCTCCACTAGGTGTACCCACTACCCCCATGCGATCAGCTCCCTAACTCGTAGATACCCGTGCTGGCCCCATAGTGGGGTGTATCACTCCCCAAAGTGGCAACCCGATACCACAAATAATGCACGTCTTATAGCTACACAATGCAACAATGTCTTATCTACCAGCCCGGGTCCACACATGCATATGAACCCGTTGGATTTGCGTTGCCACCGCTAACCCGGTTTGGCCTCTTACAGTCAAGCCCAGTATGCGTGTCCCGTCCTCGACTTGGGTCGAGCCCACAAAGATACGTATGGGTTACTGGTTGAAACGGGCCCCCATTACTTGATACAAGCTATCCACCTAAGCTTGGTCCCCTCTAGTACATCCCACTTAACCCACTTCTTATTTGTGTTCACTTACTTGTTTCAATTTCGGTTAAGTGTTTCTAACCGTATTTCCAATGCCACCCAAGGTACCCACTAGATTCCACATGCCACCTAAGGCACCCACTTAACCCTTTCATGTCCTACTACATGTTTATCTGCTTAAGTGTTTCTTAATTCATTAAGACCGCAACCTTATAAAGACCTCTCACATTAGACTGGCATTTGTGGCAGCTGGATTTGCCGGGCGGGTCCGGGAAGTCTTACACCACAAACGAGCCTAACCTCGTGTCTTTACAACTGTTACGCATTTAGTTTATGCCTAAGACCTCCCACACTAGACTGGCATTTGTGGCAGCTGGATTTGTCGGGCGGGTCCGGGCAGTCTTACACCATAAAAGAGCCTAACCTCGTGTCTTAGACGATTAATTACTCCTAATTAATCATCCCCCAATTTGAATTACTTTCCCTATTCAAAATATCAATTAATTCCAAATTTAACTATGGCCATAATTGACTCAATTATGTCCATCTATTTATGGTATGTAAAATCATACCAATTTCATCACAAATTTATTTTATGCCTTTTAAGGCATTTATGCCAATTAAATCTTTTAATATTATCCCATTTACCCCACGTTGTACGTTCGTTCGTTTAACGTAAAATATACATTAGACTGAATAATCTAACTCATGGAATAAAGAGAAAACATCACAACATACATATAATTAAAACTAGATCTAAACATAGGGTGAACTTGCATGTGTGAATGATGTTCTACGTCTAAAACTTGCATAGGCCAAAGTTACAACTTGCATAAAACTACATATGTCATAGATCTAAATCTAAAGGTATAAACTTGTTGAGATAATGGTTACAAACTTGCATAAATCATGTACGTCATAGATCTACATCTAAAGGTGTGAACTTTCATAGGCAATAACCACAAACTTGCATAACATGATTCATATTCCAAACTCATATTTTTACATAAACTTGCATATGTGATTTATGCAACATAATAATGGTGTAAACTTACATTTAAACATGTAAACTAGCATATAGAATTTAACATATAACTCACACATGTCATAGCCTAACCTTTGATCAAATTTTCACATAAACTAGGTGTCATAAACATGTAAGGTCACATATAATTTTACCTAACTTGCATATGATTCATGTCTAAATCAAAATCTAAACTTGCATACATATGATTTATCATATGAATCAACATAAACAAACTAGCATATGAACAACATAATGATTTGATTATACATAAGCCAGTCATTGAATTACAACATAGATGATAACTTTAAAACATAGATGATAACATCACAACATAACATCATAGAATTTACAACATGTATGATAACATCACAATTTTACAACATAATTATAACAGGCGATCAATAATTCACATCATATCCATATAATCCACATCATAACTTAATCCAATTAAATTACTAATTATTTTGTTAAAGAAATCGAACTCACAACTCAAAGAAGGTCTTGAGTTCTGAAATCTGAGTTCTGAAGTTGAATTAGCTTTCCTTTGGAGTAGATTCGTTGTTAGAGTTGAATTGAATTGAATTTGATTTCTTCCTCTCTAATTGGTTGCGGCTATGCTGAGTTGCTAGGTAACGGCATAGAGGCCATGAATCTAATTTTATTTTGATTTTAGGGTTTGAGTCTATAGGTGTTTTTATAGAGTTTAGGATTAGTTTAGGCCGTCCGATCAACCCAGAATTAATCTCAGCCAATCAGAGCAGATCAGAAACCATAATGAGTCAACATCTAGTCATTAACAGGTCATAAACCAATTCTGCCTGAGGGGTGGGGGGCAGGTGACCCCCAGGTCGACCCTATGGTCAACCTAGTCAGGGTAGGTCGACCCCCAAGTCGACCTGGCCATGGCGGGAATTTTCTGAAATCTGTTTTGAATTTTTTGAAACTTCCGATGGCCATAACTTCTTCATACGAAGTTCAATTCATGCAAACTCGGACTCTATCTCAACCAGAATTCCGAGACGAACACAATGGCACAACCCGTTTCCCTTAATTCTCACATCTGAGATTAGTTACTCTTTAATTTGTTACTATAGTGTTAACAGAAATATGGGGTGTTACATTCTCCCCTCCTTAAAGGATTTCGCCCCCGAAATCTCCAAGTTAGGGAGAATGCATATCCTAACACCAAACAACCATCTACTCAACCATCAAACACAGACGTCCATTGTCCTTATAAAATTCCTAATGCTGTATGAACATATTCAAGAAGTGTGTGCATATGTTCTCTATCTAATGCAAAATCAGGCTGTCTACTGATTCAGTTGACCTCCTTAATGCAAACCATGATAGTGCCATGCATCCATTATGTATGCGAAAGAATCCTATCGATACATATCATTCCTATATGTGTGCACAACCATTCACCAATATGCAACATCCATATGATAGCACAACCATTATACATCCATTAACTTAAATATGCACACACATTTTTATGCAATATGCAATATGAAGTGACTGAGCCAATCTAGTGCCTAAAGTGTGTGTATATGCATCCATGAGCAACGACTAACAAACACTTGCATCCACATGCATCCATCATACATAACATGTCTCAAACACATGTTTCAACCATAGGATTACCCTATCTAAAGGTCAAAGATACTAGCGAGAGGACATACTAAAGATAAAACAAGTACAAGCTAAGCAATAGAGGAGAACTTAAAAGACATACCATCGAAAAGAAAAGGGTACAATGAACGCATCTTCTCTTCCGTCTCCCAACTAGCGTTGCTCTCATCATCTCCCCATTGCACTTTGACTAGCTTGACCTCTCGATTCCTCAACTTCTTAATCTCCGACCCAAGAATGCACGTAGGAGCTCGTCGAATCGTCGCATCACGCTCTATCTCCACCTCTCTAAGCAAGCTCGGCTCTACCACTTCCGCGATCTCGTGCAAGCACTTCCTCAAATGTGATACATGGAATACATCGTGTACACCACTAAGTCTCTCGGGCAACTCCACTCTATATGCCATCTGCCCAATCCTCTCCTTAATAGGAAACGGCCCTACAACCTTGGTGCTAACTTCCCAACGGACCCAAAGCGAATCACATTCCGTAATGGAGACACCTTGACAAAGACCATTCCCCAATATCAAACTCAAGATCTGCCCTCCTCTTGTCTGCATAAGATTTCTGCCTATCTTGCGCCGTCTTCATCCTCCTTCGAATCAAATCGATCTTTTCCGAAGTCTCTCTAATCATATCGGGTCCAAGTAAGATCTTATCTATAGATTCCCACCAACATGTAGGCGAACGACACGGCCGTCCATAAAGAGCCTCGAACGGTGCCATGCCAATGCTAGACTGAAAGCTATTATTATATGCGAACTCTACCAACGGAAGATGTTCCTCCCATGTACCTCCGAAGTCTAAGACACACAACCTCAATAGGTCCTCTAGAATACGATTCACCCTCTCGGTCTGGCCGTCCGTCTGAGGATGATATGCGGTGCTCAAACATAACTGAGTCCCTACCGCCTCTTTCAAGCTTTTCCAAAATTCGCTAGTAAAGATAGGATCGCGATCGCTCACTATGCTAGAAGGAACACCGTGCAAACGAACTATCTCTTGAATGTATACGGAGGCTAACCATGGAGCAGTCCTCTTACTCTTCACGGGAATGAAATGGGCGCTCTTAGTAAGTCTGTTTACCACGACCCAAATCCCCGTATTACCCTTCCTCGATCTCGATAACCCGTCAACAAAATCCATTGAGACGCTTTCCCACTTCCATTGTGGGACCTCCAATGGGTGTAGTAATCCATCGGGCTTCTTTTGCTCTGCTTTTACTTGTTGGCACACCAAGCAACTAGCGACAAACTCAGCCACATTCCTCCTCATGCCGGCCCAAAAGTAAACTCGTCTCATGTCCATGTACATCTTGTCCCCGCCGGGATGGATGGTCATCTTCGAATGATGTGCATCATCAAGAATGGTCTTCCTCAAATTCTCGTCCCGTGGTACACAAATTCTACCGTCCCTACGTAACCAGCCCTTATCATCACGGGCATACCTACGGAGATGGCTCGATGACTCCTCTCTTTTGAGCTTTTCTACTAACTCAATCAAATGTGGGTCATCTCGTTGTGCCTCACCGATCTGTCCCAAAAGCGTAGGTCTGACCTCTAAGGATGCTAGCAAACCGGGTACGAAGTCAATGGAAGGTCTAAAGTCAAACGTAGAGATGAACTCTAAGCTTTACCACTCAACAAACAACGGACTCAAGGAAAAGCTTTTCCTACATAAGGCATCTGCCACCACGTTACCCTTGCCAGGGGTATATGCTATCTCGAAATCGTAGGACGCTAAGAATTCCATCCACCTTTGCTGCCTTAAGTTCAAGTCCTTTTGAGAGAACAAGTATTTTAGCGATTTGTGGTCAGTGAACAATTCGAATTTCTCGCCAAGAAGATAATGGCACCAAGACTTAAGTGCGAAAACAATAGCGGCCAACTCTAGGTCATGTGTAAGGTAATTTCTCTCATGCACTCTCAACTGCCTTCCACCATAGGCTATTACCCTTCCCTCTTGCATTAAGACTGCGCCTAGTCCTGTCCCACAAGCATCGGTATAAACGGTAAATGGCTTACTCCCATCTAGCAACACTAAGACTGGGGCTGTGGTCAAAGCTCTCTTTAAACGTTGGAACACAACATCACAATCTACGTCCCATGTGAAAACTAGGTTCTTCTTCATCAAGCATGTTAATAGAGCTGATATTTTTGCGAAGTCTTTGATAAACTTCCTATAGTAGCCAGCCAACCCTAAGAAACTCCTTGTCTCGGTAGCATTTTTAGAGACCTTCCAATCTTGGATGGCCACTACCTTCGCGGGATCCAGAGCTATCCCTTCTTTGGAAACCACGTGCCCTAAGAATTGCACTTCCTTCCTCCAAAAGTGACATTTAGAAAATTTAGCTTTAAGGCTATGTGCTCAAAGAGTCTCCAATACTTCCCTAAGATGTAGAGCATGCTCTTCCTCGCTCTTAGAAAAGACCAAGGTGTCGTCCACAAAGACTACCACGAATTTATCGAGGTACTCCCTAAACACCCTACTCGTCAAATCAACAAAGTATGCAGGGGTGTTTGTCAAACCAAAGGGCATCACAAGCAAATCGAAGAAGCCGTCTGGAGTCCTATAGGCAGTCTTGTCTATGCTATCCTCAGCCACTCTCAACTGATGGAAACCCGTGGCTAAGTCCAACTGTGAAAACACTAAGGCGCCAACTAACTGATCGAAGTCAATCCTCGGCAGTGGGTGCCTATTCTTCTTAGTAAGCTTATTAAGTTCTCTATAGTCCACGCAAAGTCTAAGGGACCCATCTGCCTTTGTGGCAAATACTACTGGAGCACCCCGCTCCGATATACTACGTCTGATGAACCCCTTCTCAAGCAACTCCTTCACTTGCTTACTGAGTTCTCTTCTCTCTCTTGGAGCCATGTGGCGCACTGGCAATGCAACTGGCTTTGCATTATTTACTAGATATATTCGAAAGCCTATCTCACGTTTTGGGGGTAAACCCCTTACCTCATCGAAGACATCAATATATTCACGGACTATACGAACAGAATGTAAGTCATCATCGGATGCATCAAGGGATTCTAGGTAGCTAAGCATTACTGGACCTTTAGGGTCACAAGAAATATCAAGGGTCTTTCCACAACGAGTCAACAATCTAACTACCTTTCTTTAACAATCTAGGATGGCCCCGTATCTAGTTAGCCAATCCATACCTAGAATCAAGCCGTAGCCCATGAAGCCAAGAACAAAGGCGTTGCATTCAAACTCAACGCCCAAGATAAACACTCTCAAATCCCGACAAATCATAGAAAGATGAGCCGAGCCACCAATAGGATTTGATACTACTAAGGGATCCATAATTAGACTAGTATCTACGTGCAGTGTTTCAACTAATGATGTAGAGGTAAACGAATGTGATGCACCAGAATCGAATAAAGTACAGACAGGATGATCAAACAGAAAAACTAAACTTTCAACGGAAATTGCTCTACCTCGTTCTTGCAGCGGTGGGACCACGAGAGCCTGAACCTGTCCCTTTGCCTGCCCTGGTGCCATAAGAGCCTGCACCTATCCTCCTAAGGTAGACCCTGCCCTCTTCCCTTTCTTTGGGCAGTCCTTAATCAGATGTCCCGCTTCGCCACAGTGGAAACAACCAGTCTTCTTTTTCTTCCTACAATCTTTGCTTAGATGGCCGGGTGTCCCACAGTTAAAGCATCTTTTCTTTCCCTTAGCATTGTTGCCTTTACCACCTTTCTTATTCTGTTGTTTCGGTTTCTTTTGATCCCCTATCTTCTCGGGTGCCTTATTAGCATTGGCTCCCTTCTCCTCTTCATGCATAAGCGCCATGTCAACTAGTCTCTCAAAGGTAGCCCCCATGGGGATGTGTGTCATAGCTAACCCATGAAGCGGCTCGTTCAAACCCTTAACAAATCTCAGGGCCTTCTTTTCTGGTGTATTCACCAAGTCCAAGACAAATCTCGCCAACTGATTGAACTTGTTGACGTATTCTTTCACCGATAGATTCCCTTGTTTCAATGCCAAAAATCTTTCCATATATAGATTCTCTTCAGCCCGTGAGAGAAACTTCGCTTCAAACCTCCGCTTAAAATCTAGCCAAGTATCGATTGGACGTTCTCCATTAGTGACCTCCCACCAAAACGAGGCCTCATCCTTCATTAGCTAGGCAGCTAACTGGACCTTTCTTCCATCATCCACTTCAAAGATTCCAAACAATTCTTCCACCTCCTTTAGCCAATTACGAGCTTCAACAAATGTCTCCGTCCCGTGAAAAGGTTTTCCACCCATTGCCATAAAATCCTTACATATCTTTGTGAAAGTATCGACACGAGGAGGAGGAGGAGGATTTGCTGGACCTGCCGTGGTGGCCCTAGTCTCCAAATACCTCCTAAACCATCCTGGTATCGTTATTCCCTCGGGTATCTCGGGAATTCCAGACATGCTGAAACGAAAAAGGAAAGATTTAATACAAAAGGACCGAAGGAAAGATATATGGCTCTTGGGGTTATGCTTTCTATAATAAGCTTTTCTCTTGAAAATAATTTCCTTAAAACATACTTTTGAAGGTACTTCTTTATAAAAGTTGTTTTTTAGAAACACTTTTCAAAATTCATATCTGTTCTGGTAACATTCAGCTCTGATACCACATGTAACACCCCACGTCCATTAATGTCACTCACAAAGGGAATGCGTTAACTTCTATGGAGCGTTTTAAGTGAGTATAGAACAGAAACTTAACAACAAGACAGATATAAACAGTACTTGAAAAATTAAAAACATTATTTCATTGCAGCGGAAAATACATATGTTTGGTTACATCATCAAAACCAGAGCCAAGTACATATTATCCATCTTGACAAAATCAAAGTAAATAAATTGAAAGACATAATCCCCAATACAAAATAGCCATAAATAAGAGAGGATGAACTTTACTTCAGCGATCCAAGCAATCTTCTAATAGCAAGAAATACAGCTGTCCAAAATCAAGCTCCACTGGTGCTAGTTCCAACCTGAGCACCTGGGGGGGGAGGGAAGGAAAAAAAGAGGAGGAAACAAAGAGGGTCAGACATAAAATCTTGCGAGTGCGATAACTTTAACGATATAATTAACAAAATAACTAGGCTAAGGAATAAGTTGGAAAATAAGGAAATGACTGTGAACAATTGAGTAAGACAGAGTAAATAAGGAAACAAGATTGAACTAAGATAACATTGAAGCGCACCTAAACCACTATAGGATAATTACTATACTGCACCACCACTATAAGATACTTGCTATACTGCACCACCACTAGTCACCCTAAGGTTGATCCCGCCTACAGAACTTAATAATGATATTGGTAGTTTCGTGCACCCCTAGCTGCCTTCATAGGTGCCGCCTGCCCCTATCTCCACTAGGTGTACCCACTACCCCCATGCGATCGGCTCCCTAACTCGTAGATACACGTGCTGGCCCCATAGTGGGGGTGTATCACTCCCCAAAGTGGCCACCCGATACCACAAATAATGCACGGCTTATACCTACACGATGCAGCAACGTCTTACCTACCAGCCCGGGTCCACACACGCATATGAACCCGTTGGACTTGCGTTGTCACTGCAAACCCGGTTTGGCCTCTTACAGTCAAGCCCAATATGCGTGTCCCATCCTCGACTTGGGTCAAGCCCACAAAGATACATATGGGTTACTAGTTGAAACGGGCACCCATTACTTGACACAAGCTATCCACCTAAGCTTGGTCCTCTCTAGTACATCCCACTTAACCCACTTCTAATTCATGTTCACTTACATATTTCAATTTTGGTTAAGTGTTTTTAATCGTATTTCCAATGCCACCCAAGGCACCCACTAGATTCCACATGCCACTCAAGGCACCCACTTAACCCCCTCATGTCGTACTATATGTTTATCTGGTTAAGTGTTTCTTAATTCATTAGGACCGTAACCTTATAAAGACCTCTCACATTAGACTGGCATTTATGACATCTGGATTTACCGGGCGGGTCCGGGCAGTCTTACACCACAAACGAGCCTAACCTCATGTCTTTACAACTGTTACGCATTTAATTTATGCCTAAGACCTCCCATATTAGACTGGCATTTGTGGCAGCTGGATTTGCCGAGCGGGTCCGGCCAGTCTTGCACCACAAAAGAGTCTAACCTCGTGTCTTGGACGATAATTACTCCTAATTAATCATCCCCCAATTTGAATTACTTTCCCTATTCAAAATATCAATTAATTCCAAATTTAACTATGGCCATAATTGACTTAATTATGTCCATCTATTTATGGTATGTAAAATCATACCAATTTCATCACAAAATTTATTTTATGCCTTTTAAGGCATTTATGCCAATTAAATCTTTTAATATTATCCCCTTTACCCCCACGTCGTACGTTCGTTCGTTTAACGTAAACTATACGTTAGACTCGAATAGTCTAACTCATGGAATAAAGATAAAACATCACAACATACATATAATTAAAACTAGATCTAAACATAGGGGTGAATTTGCATGTGTGAATGATGTTCTACATCTAAAACTTTCATAGGCCAAAGTTACAACTTGCATAAAACTACATATGTCATAGATCTAAATCTAAAGGTATAAACTTGTAGAGATAATGGTTACAAACTTGCATAAATCATGTATGCCATAGAACTACATCTAAAGGTGTAAACTTGCATAACAATAACCACAAACTTGCATAACGTGATTCATATTCCAAACTCATATTTTTATATGAACTTGCATATGTGATTTATGCAATATAACAATGGTGTAAACTTACATTTAAACATGTAAACTAGCATGTAGGATTTAACATATAACTCACACATGTCATAGCCTAACCTTTGATCAAATTTTCACATATACTAGACGTCATAAACATGTAAGGTCACATATAATTTTACCCAACTTGCATATGATTCATGTCTAAATCAAAATCTATACTTGAATACATATCATATGAATCAACATAAACAAACTAGCATATGAACAACATAATGATTTGATTATACATAAGCTAATCATTGAATTACAACATAGATGATAACTTTACAACATAGATGATAACATCACAACATAACATCATAAAATTTACAACAAGTATGATAACATCACAATTTTACAACATAATTATAATATGCGATCAATAATTCACATCATATCCATATAATCCACATCATAACTTAGTCCAATTACATTACTAATTATTTTGTTAAAGAAATCGAACTCACAACTCAAAGAAGGTCTTGAGTTCTGAATTCTGAGTTCTGAAGTTGAATTAGCTTTCCTTTGGAGTAGATTCATTGTTAGAGTTGAATTGAATTGAATTTGATTTGCTTTCTTCCTCTCTAATTGGTGGCGGCTATGCTGAGTTGCTAGGTGACGGCATGGAGGCCATGAATCTAATTTTATTTTGATTTTAGGGTTTGAGTCTATATGTGTTTTTATAGAGTTTAGGCAGTCCGATCAACCCAGAATTAATCTCAGCCAATCAGAGCAGATCAGAAACCCAAATGAGTCAGTATCTAGTCATTAAAAGGTCATAAACCAATTCTGCCCGGGGGGCAGGTCGACCCCCAGGTCGACCCTATGGTCGACCTGGTCAGGGTAGGTCGACCTGGCCCTGGCGGGAATTTTCTTAAATCTATTTTGAATTTTCTTAAACTTCCGATGGCCATAACTTCTTCATACGAAGTTCAATTGATGCAAACTCGAACTTTATCTCAACCAGAATTCCGAGACGAACACAATGGCGCAACCCGTTTCCCTTAATTCTCACATCTGAGATTAGTTATTCTTTAATTTGTTACTATAGTGTTAACAGAAATACGAGGTGATACATATATAGTATCATACGTCTGAACATCTCTAGCTCGTCTCTTCACAACATTCGATAACCTGAACCTGTACACCCCGGGCTGACCCGAGCATTTACAAAACACTGGGTCAGTCTGGTGAACCAGAGTGAGATAAACACCCTAAGTTTAAGGGTATCACACAACCTGATTTTAAAGTTAAAATCCTTCCGAAAGAAAAGGATAATCGTAAGACCAAATCCACACATAAACATGGATGGTTTTTACCTTACGATAACCCAAAACAGTTTTGAAATCAATATCATTTCTGATATTATCATAATGTCTAAATACAAGTAAATATCAATCTAGTGGAACGCTTGCATCTCACGCTCCACATATATAATATACAATCAAAACCGCAGGCGCTTATTGGAGATTGGATTCCGACTATGAAAAGGTATGGGACCGCCTGTCGATAGTGCATCTCTAGAGGCGAATACACTGGGTTCAGCAAGAACGTCTTGCAACCCGGCCCTCACATGACCAACCACTCATTTCGCTTGAGTGTATCGAATATATCACCAACGGTTGGGTGCGACCCACCGTCTTCCCGAAAAGGTACAACATCAAAATAGATTTACGAAACAAAAGGATTTTTTCTCTAGATAGGTGATTATACATCCTAATGGGAGCGACCCACATAGCCATGCTGCTTGCCCGATTTCTGTCATTTCCCGGTTGATGAGGCTTAAGGTTTTGAATTATCTTTTACAACACCTGGCCACCATTCACATTGAACGTCACATCGTCAGATCCCCAAATATCACTAATTGACGTTCACAAAAATACTCTAGTTATCAAGCTAAGAGAATGTGCGCTTCTCCGCCATCAACTGGGTATGTTTGAAAATATCAACATACGTGACTCTTTTGGAAATACTCTGTCAGACATTGTCCATACAAGTCATCGAGGAATAGGATGAACTGAAGGTACTCTCCTACTGCATCCAATATAGGAATCACCCTATGGATCAGTAGCGAGAAGTCATCGAAATCCGTAGATTCCAACCACGACAGAACCACAGTTTATTTCTGGCAGCTAAACCAGAGATTATTAGTAGTCCTTCCGCTTATGAAAATCCACGGTCTTCAATGCTCCATCTCTATCATCTTATGATATCTTCACGTATTTATTGGTCGAATGGTTTTCGAATATAAATTCGATCCCGGTCTTTCCATACCAACAATCGTATTCGACAGATTTGATAGTTGGTGATTTAACTATCAAAATAAACAGTGTTTCAATCATGACAGTCCAGTGAGTTCAATTGTTCAGTATTCAGCACCACTTGGCCTTTTAATTTAAAACAGATGTAAATTTAAAACTCTTAAATCTTTCGATATTATAAATATAGTTTCCTCGCTTCTTATTCACATAAGATTCTTCTATAAACAAATTCACTTTTAATACTTAGGAAGATCTTATATCATATTCAGTTTGTTTATTTTCACTTTCAAACCTTTTACCACATTGTCACCATATCATATTGGAAAATCAATTTAACTTATTACACATACCATAACTTTACGAAACATCTCCGTTCATTACTTGACAACGATAACAAATGCTGATTTATATAGAGTAAATCTATTTCGATACTCAACTTTACATTTACTTTTTAACCTTGCGGACATCATTATAATTTGACGCAATCTACTTTATTCCCCTTTTTCTTTGAAATCATCCTTTACATATATTTTCGCCAAAAATATATCGTTACCATTTCACTAATGAAATAATAAAGTTTATTAACCACATTTACCATTACAACTCATATCATTCTAAGATAATCCCGAAGTCGTTCAAGTTGGGGTATTTTAGTTACCTCTCAGGCCTTGATCAACAACTTTCAAACCTTAAAATAAATATAAGTTGTAATCCAATACCAATATTTCATTCTAATCCCAATACAAATACCACTGAACTATTTTTTTCAAAATATGGTTTCAAAACCCTTCTTATATATTTGAAATTCCCTTTCTCGG
This sequence comes from Allium sativum, assembly GCA_030737875.1. Classification (NCBI taxonomy): domain Eukaryota; kingdom Viridiplantae; phylum Streptophyta; class Magnoliopsida; order Asparagales; family Amaryllidaceae; genus Allium; species Allium sativum. The sequence goes on along the minus strand of CM060920.1, from coordinate 290,470,272 downwards.
ATATAACCATTATTCCTTAATTTAATAATTAAGCAACTTCTTAAAAAAAATGCCATTTTTAACACCTCCCTCTTTTTAAACAAATTCACTTTAAACTTAAGACTGGTTTACAAATCTTATGATTTACTTCTCCTATCAAATTCACTTTTACCAATCTCGTTTCTAATCCAGTCATCCATATCCTGCTTTGGAAATCTCATTTCAATTCCCAATTCTACTTAATCCCATTGTTAAGTTATGTTAATATAAAATTAACGATTTACCACTTCACCTCTTTTATATAACTTTGGTTTACCATCAAACTCTTTTATATACATTTCTTTTACTTAATTCAATTAATTAAGTAACTTTTATTTTAAGCTATAATATTCGCTTAAAATTCCTTGTATAACTTTGTTAAAAAAACTCAGGTTTTAAATAAAACCTGTTCATAAACTTCTTTCACCTTTCAATCGAATTCCATTTTTACTTAGATTACTTTTTAAATGAATTCCCATTAAAAAGTAATTTTCTAAATTATTATTAGTTACAATAATAATTTATTTCAACCATTAACTACATTAGTAGTTAATTCCTTTATTTACTAAAATAAATAGTAATTCCCATTTTAAAAATCTTATTAAAATTCAAACAATATTCATTACTATTTTATTAGATTAATTCAAAACAATCAATTTAATAATCATCTCCAGTTAAAACGGTTGATTTTGTTAGCTCAAAACTCGATTACCTCGATAACCAATCCCAATTAGTTCCCACTTTAAATTAATTAATAATATAATTAATTTAAATAATTTCATTTAATTATTTCTTAATAAAATAATTCTTCACTTTAACCGTTAGGTAAATTTCCTTATCCTCATATTTACAAATCTGATTAACATCAGATTTGACTTTATAAAATCAATTTACCCTTAATTGTAAACATAATATTTATTTCCTTTTAAATAAGTTTTTATTCAAAATATATATTTCAAAATCTATTTTTAGTTATAAAATTAATTTTATAACTTCAGTTCTATCAACTCACCTGACAATGAATCAATATAAACAAAATGATTTACTTTTAGGCTATTTACTGCGGATTACTCAACCAATATAGCCCATTGGCGAAAACACAACACCTGTTGACTTTTTAGTCAATGATCACTACTAAAATCAATAACCCAATCATGGCAGTTCATATATGATAATATGAAAATAAATAATATATTTGAGGAATCCGGTTGGATCCCTCCAACCTGTTCTTCCCTGTATTCAAAACGGCTATCACAAACCAGATCATTCAATTCAAACAGATCAAACAATTCAAACCGTTAAACACGTTTATTTTATAAACGTGACCAACAAGGTAAGTTACCTTTATTGGAACAAATCGTTAGAATAACGATTTAGTATTTCACTGAAATTAAACAACGATTTAATTTCATCAGTCGTATCAACAAATAAATATAATACTAGCAAACAGAGCACACAAAATAAAAACCCAATTTATATAAAATATAAATGGGAAAAATACTGAGTGAGTTTAACTCACCTTGATTCTGTTGTCGCTAAGTGATTCGGTTCCGGTTAAATTAAACATGCGTTTAATTTAACCAATAATTCCAGTAGCTTTCAGTCTTGTCCAGAACAGTCCGTAGTATCCATTGTCATGGTCCCAACGCTTTTTTGCTTGACTAAATTCTGTTCAGGTATGCAAGAGTTATAAACATTTAAAGATTAACGATTTAATTAAAATCTAATTCCCTTAATTATTAATCATTAAACTTAAACGCTTAATTATTAATTAAATTACATTGGATTCTCATTTAAGTGGTCTGATCCAAATCGTCTCTGCATCTCGTGGTCAAGCTGTCGACTTCCCTTCCTGTAACAAGATTCATGATTTCAGTTTACACTAATTTAATTAAATTATAACTTAAATAAAATGCCTTAATTACCCGGTTACCTTGAACTAACTGTATTATTGAATTATACAACATAAAAGATGCGGCTGACAGTTTCTTCTCGTTTGTTTTGAATGGCCTTACCAATATACTATGTTGTTAATAAGAACCTGCGCACCATGATAACATTATAATTATAAGATTTATAACTAAATACACTAGTTTTCTAATTAACATTGGTTAATTTTAATTACTGAGTTTACGTTGGATTATACCATCCGCTTAGCATGGGTTCTGAGTTGCACGTGCAAGCTTTCTCTTCCTCACGGTTTAACTCCCATCCTTGTTTTCTTTTCCAGTCCCCTTCCTTTACGTCAGAAACAAGATCATACTGAACTCAAACATTTGCTTCCCAGGTCTGTTTCAAGAATTTAGGTCCGCCTCTCCTTGTTTTAACGAGATACAGAACCCAAGTCTTTGATCCCCGCTGCGCCCAAATACCACTCTACTGCGCCACAGTTCCTCCCCAAGTGGATGATCGGAAACCACCAGTGGATGTGGCGCAGCGACCCCGACCTACCACGGCAACCTTCCTCAACTCGACAGCCCCTATGGCCCCCCAACTCTTCCTCAATAACTGCATGTTTCTGCTCCCGTCCTGGCCAAGTCGCCAGCTGAAACAACGTCAACGCCGTTTGGATTTGATGAGCTCATCGAGCTGAACAAAATTGTTGAAGGAAATACCTTCGATTTGTGCGTGGATTTTGAGAATAATGAGGAGGAATTTGTGAGCTTTGGATCGTTCATTTTCCTTATGGCGGCGCTGAAAGAAGATGTTGACTGAAAACTAGGGTTTGTCTTTGTAAGAGTATTTATAGGGTGTTAAATTAATATAATAAAACTTCGATGTAAAGTAGTTGATAAAAACTACCAAAAACGATCTCTGTTTATTGATAAAAAACCTAATCTTAGTGTAAAAAGGTATTCCGGACCCAATGGGACAAGTTTCGTTGAATTCCGAGGTCATATGAAAAAAATTCCTTTATAAAACCGGAAATAAACACGCGTTTAATTTTTCCACGATCACCAGATAAATCAAATCAACTTGAAGCCCTGCAATCCTACAATAATTAATCAATACGAACCCAACGACACCAGTTTCGTCGCAGTCTGAGACTGTTTCCCCGATAGGCTATTTTTACGTGCACCGTAATGCCATTTTGGACACCAATTTAGCCGGTCTCCAAAAATAACAAACTATATACCTATCTTGACAATAATCGATGATACGAACTCAGCGGAATTGGTGTCGCGGCCTACTTCGATCGTCTGTTCAAGTTATACCCAAATAACCCTTTATTAAATTAATTACGCGCTATAGAAATTGAACGAGCGTTTATGGCTACCGTGGTCACATACGACATCGGTTTTCCATGCCATTCAACACCGTATATTAATTTAATGATACGGTTCTAATGAAACTATTTTCGTCGAAAACTGAGTCCGTTTGCAAAACGACTATTTTAACGTGTATATTTTAATAACGATTTCCATAGCGATTATTTCAAAATTTGATTTGGCCATAACTAACAATCTATAACACAAAATCTGGATTTTTCTTTTTCATATGAAAATTATAATCAACACGGTGCCAACATTTCTCGTTTCACAGAAATCCAATTATATCGGCTCCTGTATTCTCAGTTGAAGTTCAAAACCAAATATTACGAACTGCCACGCGATTTCGAGCTCGTTTTATATTATAAATAAAATTAACGTCAAAACTTCGTTTTAACTATATTAAAATCTATTAATACGCCAAATATAATATTTAAAACAATAAATTAAATTAAATATTTGACGGCCAAAATACGGGATGTTACACGGGCAAGGTGAGCAACAATGTTGCAATATAGCATACCCGTTATCGAAGGAATGCTACACCTGAAGGACTAAGGTCAATGCACTTCCCCTTCTTTTTAAACAGGATTGATCAGAGTTCATGGGAAGGAAGCCTTTTATTATTTGAATTCCTTTGAACTACCAATTCATGAATATGCACTTTCCCTTAATCGGCTGCTTCTAAATAAAGAAAGTAAACTATTTCTCCATCATAAATTTTGAGCTAAAGTGTCACTTCCTTCTTTTGTGAAGGAGATGATCCAATAGAAGCTGAAGATGAAGACTGGATGCTACACTCAACTCCATGAACTATTCAGCAGACAAATGAATTCTGTCTGGGTAGAGATTACCATACCGCTTGGCATTAGAGTTTCCAGCACTTCTTTTCTCAACCATAAGCTGAAAGAGCAAGATAATATCAATATTATTCATGGGGTAAGATATTATTTGAATTCAACATATGGAATATTACGGAATTTAAAGCTGCATTCCTAGATGCATTTCCCTTTTTTCCATCTGCCCCAAAGGACATGAGGAAGGCTAAGGACTTAGATAAAGATGACTCGAGATGGGAATGATACAATGTTTGTATTGCACTTCGATGTAATGTATTGCGTACATTATTCTGTATTTCATCATGTTTTGTTCTGAATTTAACTTGGATACCAAGTTGTACCGCCCCACCTCAAGACTTATATTAACAAAGAGTATTAACAAGCAATACTATTTGTTAATACAGAGAATAGGCTGGTTAAGAACGACCATACATAATCTTATATTAAACAAGTCTTAAATACGTCGATGGAGTGCTCTTTTTTATTCATGTGGTTCAATATACTTAATACTTATATAATACAATAATACTTACTACAGGATCAATTCAGAACAAGACGTGATCAGATTAATATTTCACGATTCACAAATCAGTATCACAGCCATAAATGTATAAATATATATACATACACACATACATATTATTGTAATAAAATAATATACATTCGTCTATTCCCATGAATGAATATTTACAATAATCAATGTTTAGAACAAATATTAAGTACATACAAAACTCGCTAAAGCGAACAAAATAAGGTAGGTCATCAATAAATAAAGCCAAGCAGAAGAGTGTCAACATCAGGTACTACTTGCAAAATCTCGATCTGATCCACGTAGTAAATACAGGGTCCATCTAGCTGAAACGTTTAGGGTATGAGATGATGGGATAATAAGCATTATGGGATACATCCCCTTGAAGAGATACCACGACATTAAATACTTCACATTATGTGGCTAATAATCATCGAATGATATACAACATAAGTTAGAGGATTACGATACATCATAATTAACGAGCACTTAAAGCTATGCATAAGGGTATTGATTATCATGTCACTCCATACGTAAGGAAATATACACCATCATCGCCACCAACTCAACATGAATTTTTAAATGATATGAATGAAATCACCTAACAGTTTATCATAGATTACCCACTAGCTAGATATATATAAATAAAATCACATCAAATCAGTGAAAACATTCAAATCATTATAATTTCAAAAAGTACTAATAATACAAAACCTTGGCCTCACTAGTCCAAGTCACCCATCAACTATAAATTAGGACCTCTTAGTCCAATATATGGTCTACCATCTTGCCAGGTATTGTACACTAGAGACCTACTAGTCTCTTGTAGGACACCCAGTCCAGATTCACCCACCAGCTATGTATGTGTATTTAGGACCCATTGGTCCACTATATGTGTACTTAGGACCCACTAGGCCAAGTACCAACAATAATAACACCAGAGAACATGTCATAGACTACCAAATAGTAACTCGAATAAAGAAAACCGTACGTCCTATACCGTATGTTTCCGCTAATCGATATACTATCAGATAGCCCACTCTACACTAGAAATCGGCAAATTACTTTGATTGACGAGTCTGAAATTAACCGATATAACTAATTTATGTGTACAATACTATATGATTTGTTATATCATTTAAATTGCATTCTCGCTTTCTCAAAAATGCAAAAAGTGTATTTTATATTTTTTTTGAACAACATAAATAAACAAATATATATATATATATATGTGTGTATATAACAAAAAGGAGAATCTAGCCATTCTCCAACGGCTTACAAAATCAGATTATGTAGAAATGGCCACACAATCTGTGCACACACAAATAAGACAACAGAAATACTGCTGAGGTGCACAAATAAACACAACAAGAAACAAAGGACAAAGCAATCCACTAACAAGCGGACCCTCGGAGGACAGTCATAGATGCACCAGGGCCTCCACAAATCCAAAGTACAAGGAACCAGAGCCAGAGCCAGAGCAATCCCTCCTATTGGGCTAAATGCTTATCTAGTCATCTGAAAACTCCCACTCCTGAACTGAAAAGAAAGCAACAGAAAGCTCCATAACCCTATCCAGAGCTCCGTCTCTAGAATGACCATGAAAATCAAATCCCCTTGACCAAGCTTAGATCCCAGGGAAAATTCATCCAGAAGAAACCTAAAAACCCAAACCCGCGACAATAGCAAACAACATAAGATATTAACGGGAAGGGGGAGGTAGAGATGAAGGTTAGAGGGGTAACATTGGAAAACCGCCCGAAGTCTTAGAAATACGAATGGGATTTAGCCGATCCCTGCTCTCGGAGCAGCAGGAACAGATGAAACAGATATAAAATTCGCATAGTGCGAAAACAAGTGTATTTTATATATCGGAAGTACTTGACTTGAGAAAACAGGTTTATAAAACAGGTTTCAAAATGTTTGGATTAATTCTTTAAAATCTATATACATCGGAAAATACTGTTTATACTATTGCCTTGAGACTGTTTTATTAATGGGTCCGTTTGGCACAGGTCCCTACAAAGTTTCAAAATTAGGCTCACATCCGATTCAAAAATTATTGTAAATTTAGTCCCTATTTTTTGAAAATTCAGTAAATAAAAAAATATAAAAAAATCACGTAAATTCATATTTAAATAAAACACGTAAACATTAGAAAAATCAAATAAAAAAAACCATCAAAAAGGACGTCAAAAACGAAAAAAACAGAAAACAACGAAATTGCAGTTAAATGCATAGCAACATGCACGTATTTGAATTTTCTTGCATGCTTCCATGCAAGTATTTCAGTTATGCATCTGTGTTGGTTTTCTTGCATACATCTGTGCAAGTATTGCAGAATTCTTGCATAAAAGTGTCAATAATTCATAATCGTGCAAATCAGCTCACATTTATTTGCATTCAAGTGTGCAATAAAACATAAAAGTTGCACACACGCGTGCAACAATCTGCAGGCAAAATTTCAGTTAAGTTTTCTTCATTATATACTTGTATACATGTTTGCAAGTATTTCAAATAGTTGCACACATGTATGCAAGTTTCGGTACAAATTTTCAATGAAAACAACTTCTGCAATAGTTGCACACATGTATGCAACTATTGGTAATAGTTGCATATATGTATGCAACTTTTTTTTAATTTGTGTGGACTTCCGAGAAGTTTTCTAGATTTTTCTAGTTGCATACATGTATGCAACTATTGGCCCGCCTCGAACCAGCCGACATTTCCCTCGAAATGCGTTGCCAATGCCCGATTAGCATGGGACGGTCGTCAAAAGAAAAGGATTTTGAAATGATGAATCACCAAGAATCTGTAGTATATGTCACAGCACACGGAATAAAATATAATAGTAACATAACTTGACATAAAATAGGCGAGACAGTGCATAAGATGAAAACTAAACCATCATAGCAGCGGAATCCAAAATACAGCTTATGATCCAAACCGTTATTACAACTTCAAAATATTGTCTCTAAAGCAAAATAGAAAAGGTACACTACTAATGCCCAAAGCAGTGACCAACAACAACACATGGGGAATATATGTATATAGTACGTGGAAGCCTCCTGCTCCTCTCCGGACAACTACTCGTGCATACCGCCTAACCTATCTCTAGTCTGCTCGTTTAGGAGCACCCAGAGTAATAAGAAGAGACATAAAACTCTGGGTCAGACAAAAGTCTGGTATGAGCGATAGCAGCAAAACAAAAATAGGTATAAATAATCATACCTGAACCTGGACCTGCAACCAAAGAGTTAGCAGAACAAGATGTACAGTACTCTGAGGTAACACTAACATAAAGTGTAAAATGGGAGTGCACATGTCATGGTGATAGCAAACATCAAACATGGCAGTCATCCTCACATCTCTCACTCAGTGCGTAAAGCATATAATATCCACCACTTTCATCACCAAATCCTTTGCTATTACTACGACCACTTTGCCCCCTTGGGGCCATGATGACCCCACTGCACTGGTCCATAGCCAACAACCCTGTGCTACGATCACTTTACCCCTTTGGAATCATGACGACTCCACTGCACTGATCCACAACCATGCTACGATCACTTTGCCCTTCGGAGTCGTGACTACTCCACTGCACTGATCCATAGCCTATAATCTGTATCTCAGTGGTGAACCAAAGTTATGGATATCGATAACCCCTTTGCACACGTTCCGCGGCAAAGCCCAACTCATGAAGTTAACTCGTTGGCTCCCATCTGGATCCTGAGTTCTGACTTCTTATTTGGACTACCTTTGCATCTCGGGTTTTAGTCTTCTCCAGTTCGGTTCGAAGATCAAGCTTCCCTTCAGTTCGGAAATTTCGGATCGACCATGCTTGGTTCGTGGGTCCCATTCGGCTCATGTGAAGGTGGCTCAAGTGCTCCGGTTCGTCACCCAATCTCCAGTTCGGCTCGAGGTACGATAGTGCTCCGGTTCGTGGTGTAGCAGCTCGGTTCGTGACCGACCTCTGAGTTCGGGTTGGGTCGTGACATCAGTTCGGAGAAGCGGTTCGTGGATACTAGTTCTTGATAGCTCCCTCCAATTTGTGGCTCACCATTCCGGTTCGTGGGGGTGCTTCACGATCGGGTCGTGAGGGTGGTGTCACGACCAGGTCGGGTCTGACCAATTTCCTGCAACTTTTCCAGCGAGCTGTTTACGCCACACAACGGCGTTTTCGACCATTATAACTTTCCTATGCAATCTCAAATCATACCAAAAAGTAATAATAACATATAGAATCAACCATAAACACCAAAACAACAATTTAACATGATAATGTGGATCAAACACACCCAAAACCCATGTTTTCCCCTTAATCATGTTTAGATATAGGATTAGCAAACTAAATCCAAATTATCCCAAATTTATATCAGAGGCATAAAATAATATTTAAGAATTTCTACATATTTTTCCAGATTTTTATGATGCATAATTTCACTAATTATCACTAATCACCCCTAATTAGCCGTAATTAGTGAATAAAAGTGCAAATCACTCACCTTATCCACAAATAAATTTCAGATATGAAACTCTAACTGATTTGGAATGGATCCCAATGTATTCAGCAGCTCTATCTCGATTTCTATGCTAATCCGCCTTAATTTGATGTGGATTTATGTGATTAGAAAGTGATTAAAGATGAATTTAGAAGCTGGAGGCCATTACTAGGGTTCGCGGAATGTAAGTAGCGGCTAGAAAACTAAAATGAAATGTTTTCCCAAACCCTTTTAGCCCTCCTATAACCCTAATCCCAAAATGGGTTATGGGCTTAGCCTAATCACCCTATTAATCCTGGTTAAGCTGTTTTTCATCTTCCAAACTTATTTCGTCTATATCTCCTAAACAGTAAGTCCGTTTGATTAATGTGACCATTCTATGGAAAGGTAAACCATCAATCAAATTCAATGGAAGTGGTTTCAGGTCGAAAATCCTTACCAATCAAAAGTTATAGGTGAAACAAGATTCGCCAGTGGTAAAACGGTCATTTAAAATTCGACGAAAACCATGAACATGGGAAGTGACCCCAATAGTCGTTTCCCAAAGTTACACGACCATACGACTTCATATGAAAATAAAATAAATATTCTACGATCCTATGATACGTAGAATGCGGGTCGTTACACTCTCCCCCCTTAAAAAATTTCGCCCCCGAAATTCCTTAATCAAGAAAACATACAATGGTGGCCCGCATGCCTATTAACTACTTACAAACAATTAAACATACATAACAACACAACAAGACTATCCTAGCATGTAGTTTACTAACAGGGGAATAACTACATCGCGATTAAAACCTTTCCAGACAAAGAGTTCTGGATATGACTTCCTTATGCTCTCCTCGGTTTCCCAAGTACAGTCATTCTCGTTATCACCCCACTGGACCTTGACTAGTTTCACCGTCTTTCTTCAAAGTTGCTTCATATCGTGCTCGACAATATGTATCGGTCTGCGGCTCCCAACCGCTTCAGGTTCCACCTTGATATCATCCAACTGATCTGGTGAAATAGTCATATCAGAATCGTGCACGAACTTTCTTAACTGGGAAACATGAAATACGCCGTGAACTCCCGCCATCTTGTCAGGTAATTCGACTTTATACGCTAAATTCCCTACTTGCTCTAAAACTAGAAATGGACCAACAAATCTTGGTTCCAATTTACCTATCCTACCAAATCGAATCACACTCTTCAATGGAGAAATCTTGACGAATACCAAGTCGCCAATGGAGAATATCAAGTCTCTTCGTCTTTTATCAACATAACTTTTCTGTCTATCTTGGGCAGCCTTCATTCGTTGTTGGATAACCTTGATCTTATCTGAAGTTTCTCTTATTACATCTGGCCCAAGCATAAATTTCTCACTGGTTTCCAACAAACTGGATTGTGAGTTACACAGTCTTCCGTACAAAGCTTCAAATGGAGCCATACCAATACTGGATTGATAACTATTATTGTAGGCGAACTCAACTAGATGCAAATGGTCATCCCATGACCCTCCGAAATCCAATATACAAGCTCTCCAGAGATCCTCTCATACACGATTCACCCTCTCTGTTTGACCGTTAGTTTGAGGATGATACGCGGTACCGAGATGTAATTTTGACCCTAAAGTCTCTTGTAAGCTCTTCCAAAAACCACTAGTAAATAATGGATCTTGGTCACTCACGATACCTTTGGGTACTCCATGAAATCTCACCACCAACTTCATATACAGTTCTGCTAACTTAGCTGTCGTTCTATTTGATTTGACTGGTATAAACCTTGCACTCTTGTTTATTTGATCCACAATCACCCAAATACTATCATGACCCGATCTAGTCCTTGACAAACCATCAATGAAATCCATTGAGACTTGTTCCCATTTCTATTTGGGAATTTACAATGGTTGTAACAAACCACTTGGCTTCTTTTGCTCGGCTTTAATTAACTGGCAATTCATGCACTTGGATATAAACTTACCAACGTCTCTCTTCATCCCTTCTGTAACAACCCGTATTTCAATAACATGTTAAAACGAGAATCAAGGCAGAATTTAATTTTAAATTCTGAATCAAGTAAAACGGGCTATGCCATTGCGTTCGTCTCGGAAAAATACGCGAAATAGAGTCCGAGTTTTCGAAAATCGGAGTCCGTATGACCCGGTTAAGGCCCGAAGAAGTTTTCGGGAAATTTGAATTTCGAAACATGCAGAAATGGGGCCAGGCGGGAAAATTCCCGCCCAGACAAGTCGACAGGCATGTCGACAGGCATGTCAACAGGCATGTCGACAGGCATGTCGACAGGGCTGTCGACTTGCCCTGTCGGCTGATTCTGGTCTGGTGCACCTATTTTCTATCTTGGCTAGGTTTTTGGGCCTGGTTTGAAATTTGACGGTTCAGGTTGGTCCTAGGGTTAATCTAAGGGCCTAAAACTATCCTAATCTCTATAAAAAGACCCTAAACCTACCCCTAAACCCTCATTATTCACTCATGTAACTAAACTATGGCCAAATTTCTACTCTCATGGCCTCCATCTCAAATCCCTAGAGCCTATGCATTCAAATCGGGTTCAAATCAAGAGGAGAAAGCTTGCTACACCAAATCGGAGGGAGATCAACATTGCTATGCGAGTTCCATGACGATTCTTCAACAAAGGAGGCACCTTTCTTAGCCAAGATGATTCATGCTCCTTTCCCTAGGCCTAACTATGTAAGTTCTAGCTACTTTTAGATGGAAACGGTAGTTTTGATAATGACATGGGATAAAATGAGGCTAAACATGATTATGCGAACCTATATGAACCTTACCTTGCCTCTTGTGTTCATGTTTATGATGTTAGGCCATGTGAGTGATTTAATCATGCCTCTCATGCTATGCATAACCTAGTTTAACTTGCAAGTTTGGATCTTTATGCATGAAATGGTAGCATGAACCTTTAGGAACCACTTTACTTGTGAAACATTGGCTAAGACAAGATTTTGGGGCTTATGCATGTTTATGAACCCAAACCCCTTATGCTAACATGCAAGTTTGTGGCCAAATCCTATATGATAGTATGCATGCTTATGGTCAATCCCTATATGATTCTATCATGCATGTTTTAAGGCCAAACCCCCTTATGACGCCATGCATGTTTGGAGCCAATCCCCTTTGTGGCATCGCGCATGTTTTGGGGTCTACATGTAGCCATAGTATACCTACTATGTTGACTCGCTTTGCTTGCGTTGGGAAAACACGATTTTGGGTAAACATGAACATGTCGCGAAATCTTAACTTGAATATGACATGTGTTTATACTTGAAAATATGACTTGAAAGATAACATGGAAGTTGACATGTAAGTATGCATAAAAACATGAGCTTGGGAATTTACCTATTAAGTTAGGTCTACCCTTTGGGAATTTACCTATTAAGTTAGGTCTACCCAAATGCTTGAAAAACTTGTAACATGTTTTGGAAACATGATGAACTTAGATAATATAAGTGTGGCCAACTCGAGGTTGGGTTGAGTTTGCAACGTAAAACTACCCGGAACCGACCGGCCTAACTAGTAGTTGCAAACAATAGGACCCAATGTGAGAAGTTGGTCATGTCACGCTTAAGACCCGAGGTTAGACTAAGTTGTGGTGTAAACCTACCCGGACCCGCCCGGCTTAACTAGTAACCACAACAAGGTCTAATGTGAGAGGTTAAGAGTGCATTAATTAAATTAATGCCACATGATAAGGTTAAGTAAATTTGACTAATGACACTTAACCGATATGACACGAATGGGTAGGTTAAGTGGGACCGGGCTTGATTTCCTTAATGACACTTAACCAATTTAGACTTGGTAATTAGATGAGGTTAAGTAATTAAGACTTAACTAACCTAAACACGGTAATTAGACGGGGTTAGGTAATTGATACTTAACTAACCTAACCACGGTAATTAGATGGGGTTAAGTAATCCACACTTAACTAATCTAAACACGGTAATTCGATGGGGTTAAGTTAAACACTTAACCAATTTAAACTTGGTAATTCAATAAGGTTAAGTAACCAATACTTAACCAACTTAATGTGATAATTTAATGGGGTTAAGCAACTTATACTTAACCAATTATACATGATGATTTGATGTGGTTAAGTGACCTAAACTTAACCAATCTAACTCGTTAATTTGATGTGGTTAAGCGACCTAAACTTAACCAATCTAACTCGCTAATTGGATGTGGTTAAGTGACCTATACTTAGCCAATCTAACTCGTGAATTTATGGAGGTTAAGTTAACCCATACTTAACCAATCTAACGTGAAAACATGATAAGGCTAAGTCACGAATCACTTGAATACGCTTGACCGATTTGACTCGGTAATTTGACAAGGTCAAGTTAATTTATATAATTAACCAATCTAAAATGATAATTAGACGAGGGTAAGTTATGGATTTCTTAATATACTTAGCCAACTTGACACATGGTTTGTAGGGTTAAGTCTTGGACTTGGATACTTAGCCAATTTTGACATGGTTTGTAGACGGGCTAAGTTATGAACTTAAGTGACACTTAACCCATTAGATAAACCCTAATTCGGAGGATTAGGTAAATAACCATAGTTAACAAGGATTATGGAAATAAGGCTAAGTGGTAAACCTTAGTTAAGGGAAACTAAGTAATAATTCTTAGTCAAGGAAATTTGGACCATTTCTTAGATAGATTAGTAACCCGATACGTTAGATCAACGTTTTAAGTATGCATGTAGGAGCAGACTATCTGATTTAGATAAAGGCTCCAACGAACTGGGTAACGAAGCAGCGGCTTCGGGGAACGTGAGGATATTCTTGGGATCCCTCTGTGAGCTGCCAGGTCATTATACTAGGCTCACGAGAGGTTGAGGTCTGCGGTAGAAGAACCAAGAATATGCCTTGGTTGCTATGCGAGCGACCTAAAGACTAGGGTGGATAGCAGTGAGTCGACGAATACATAAGGTGCCCGAGATAGCAAGTTCGTCGATCATCTACCATCTTGAGTCAAGCGTGTATGTACGGAAAGGCAGGGAACACCCAACAGACCATAATTTGCTATCTAATTATGGGTGAGGTAGGCCGTAGGATGTGGGCTGGCCGGAGTGTAGTTCTCATGCAAGATTTTCTCTTGTGTTGCCTTTCACTAGTTGAGGGAGGGGTCTCGTGGGACCATAGCCACGTGTAGAAAAGCAGACCTTAGTATCTGCATCGGCAGATAAATCCGAAGCTCCCGACCGAGTCCTGTATTTCTTGTTTTGCCCTGTGACAGGACTCGGATGGCACGATGTGATACATGTGCATACAGTTATAGAAAAACGATTCACGATGAATGCGTGGGAAAAAGGGCGCGGTTGAGGGTTAGCGTAATCCCTAGTGGCCTAGGTGGTTTAACCCAAACCGAAATACGAAAGCGTGCAATAGGTAAGCGTAATCCCTAGTGGTGCTAGGTGGCGTAAGTCCTAGTAGTTCAAACCATGATTCATATGGAAGAGCCTAGCTAGAACAAGGGTGACAGTCCAAACGATTTCAAGGATAATACGACATGAGGAAGCCCGTACGAGGTACGGCAAAGGACTGAACTTATATACATGGAAAGAAACATATGATTTGAGTAACCTATATATGCGATATATTAGGTTGACATGGACCATTACACGACTTTGAGTAAGGGACATTCATGGTTAACACATAACAAGGCTGGGATACTAGTACGGAGGGTGCAGAGCAAATATACATGTTAGAACCAGGAAAAATATACATAATAGACACCGGGGGATGTTAGACAGGGTAGATACCTTGGGATAGTATACTTGATAGAAACCTGACGATGTGATACCTTGATTTATCATGACACCGTAGTTTATCACGATATCTTAGTTTACCTTGCTATAGTAGTTCAGCCTGTTACCCTGGTTTAGTTAATCTATCTTGTAGTCATCCTTATGTTTACTTTCAGTTTATGCATGTCATGTTACCTTTACCTGTTTTTATGCTGGAAGTAGATAGGACTTACCAGTCTTTATGACTGACCCCGTTTTCTTTCGCCTCTTTGTCTTCCGTTTCCCCCCCAGGTTTCAGGGAGGAAATGATGTTGTTTAGTTCGGACTTCTTCTGTTGAAGGTCATCATGTATGGCTTGATGTATAGCTTGGTCTTCTCTCGGCTATGGCTGCCTCGCCGCTTTACTTTGGGGAATAATTTATGAAAAGGTTTTTATGCTTCTTTATTATTGCAAGACAGGTTTTGATGTACTCTGATGTAAAAGGCTTTAGACCTTAATTATTAATGTTATGAAAGTTTGTTTTTACTTCCGCTATTTTTATATGTTCTGTCTTGTGATATTTCTGTGGATGTTTACCAATAATGCCCCTCTAAAGCTAGTGCATTCCCTTGCGAGTGACCCTAGCGGAGGCGGGGTGTTACATTTGGTATCAGAGCAGAAGGTTACTAGACTGGGCAAAAGTTTTTAAAGACCTTCTGAAAATTATTTGAAAAACCGTTTACAAAGAAGCATTTTTCAAGAAAATTTTCTTTTAAAAAGAAAAAGACTATTCCCCAAAGGCCATTAGCATTATCCTTGTTTCCTTGATTGAATCTCTTTTCCTTTCTTTCCTCCATCTGTAGTCACAGTGGTTTTGACTGCGACTAGTCTTTCTAGCTGCGTAAGTGTTTCCCGTACGATGGAGGTGGTTCTCGAGAGACCGTTGCAGAGTTATGCATGAAAGGATAGTAAGAACAAGGATAAAGGATACGAGCTCAGGGATAAGCAACATGTTGGTATGGCTGAGTCCTAAAAGGAGGGAGAAAGATGAACAATGAAACCCATGACGAGAGAGTACCTTTGGCATGGTGAAACGGGACGGATAGTTAAGTATCATGGAACAGGGACAAGATCATTCGGAGGGCAATAGTATGCTCTCATTTCTAGGGTACCTCAGAAGGAGGGTAACGATCTTGTTAAGGGTTTAGCTTTTCTTCTCTATCATCCTGTCGGGACTTTGTTTTGATCACCGCATCTTTTAAGTCCGCTTCGATAGTTGAGTCTCTGCACCTTAGTACTAGCGTAGTAGAGGATCCCGTTTTTGTCTCAAGTCCTATTGGAAGATCGGTCCATTTACTCATGGCTTGTTTGGATTTGAGAATTTCTATATCAAGTGTTGAGCTTGGAAATAATGCTTATGTTTATAAGTTGTGGATGGATTCTATGGATGAAGTGGTTATCCAGTAAGGGGTGCGACTCTCGGTTTTAGAAGGAGGGTAGTTAGACTCTTGGCTTGCTTTGGTAATACCCTTGAAGTATCGCGTGACCTTTTGGGTTCTGTCATGATTAGTTACTTAGAATCCCTAGATGCCTTTATTGGAAATTTGAAGCCCGATCGGATGGTGTTCGCCGATAAGACGGATGGTTTATTTCACTTATGCAGGGGTTATGGAAATCACCCTAGTAAGTGCACTTGATAACCCGGTTGGCATCTGTTTACTTTCAAGAGAAAGTTCTACTACGTGGAATACCTTATGGTACGAGGTCCGAGATTCACTAGTGAATTTTGGAAAGCTTGCATGAGATCATGAGTACGCAGTCATGTTTGCGCTAAGTGTGCAAGTGGAACGAGAGGCGACGAAGAAATGAGTTCCAGCTCATGTTATGGAAACAGGAAATAAGAAGCTACGAAATCGCGAAGTTAAAGGACGGTCAAGGCACAATGGAATTGAGCTCAAGGAAATACGACTTTGATGGTCAAAGACTAGATACGCGCATGATATCTCTTTTTGGGAGTATATCCTTGATCCCTGTCTTCTGTAGAGCTTACTTGTAGGCTATCTTTTGTGGACATCCTCTTGGTCCTATTTTCTGTTACAAACCCCATAAGGAGTTTGTCTTGTTTATCTTCTCGACCCTATTTCAGGGAATCCTAGGTAGAACCCTATGGATGCAAACATGTATTTGAAACATGTTATGATTGATATGGTTGCAAGTGGTTGCTCGTGGATGCGCAAATACACGTTAGATACTAGATTGACGCGATCACGTTTCATGTTGCATATGCACGAGTATTTATAATTGTTTATGGATGAAATCGAATGTGTTATCATGCGGTTGTTGCATTTGAATGAATGATTGTGCACACATATAGTATCTATGTGACTAGGACTATTTGCATACATGTTGGATTCATGGCACTATACATATTTTTGCATTAGAAAGATTATCCAGGCCTGATCATTAGCATTAGCTAAGGAACATGTACACACACGTTTTGCATATATTCATACAGCACTAGAGATCATCTAAGGACAATGGTTGCTTGTGGATGATGTTTTGAGTAGATGGATGATGGATGGTAGGATATGTTCTTCCTAACTTAGAGATTTCGGGGACGAAATCCTAAAAGGTGGGGAGAATGTAACAACCCGTATTTCAATAACATGTTAAAACGAGAATCAAGGCAGAATTTAATTTTAAATTCTGAATCAAGTAAAACGGGCTATGCCATTGCGTTCGTCTCGGAAAAATACGCGAAATAGAGTCCGAGTTTTCGAAAATCGGAGTCCGTATGACCCGGTTAAGGCCCGAAGAAGTTTTCGGGAAATTTGAATTTCGAAACATGCAGAAATGGGGCCAGGCGGGAAAATTCCCGCCCAGACAAGTCGACAGGCATGTCGACAGGGCTGTCGACTTGCCCTGTCGGCTGATTCTGGTCTGGTGCACCTATTTTCTATCTTGGCTAGGTTTTTGGGCCTGGTTTGAAATTTGACGGTTCAGGTTGGTCCTAGGGTTAATCTAAGGGCCTAAAACTATCCTAATCTCTATAAAAAGACCCTAAACCTACCCCTAAACCCTCATTATTCACTCATGTAACTAAACTATGGCCAAATTTCTACTCTCATGGCCTCCATCTCAAATCCCTAGAGCCTATGCATTCAAATCGGGTTCAAATCAAGAGGAGAAAGCTTGCTACACCAAATCGGAGGGAGATCAACATTGCTATGCGAGTTCCATGACGATTCTTCAACAAAGGAGGCACCTTTCTTAGCCAAGATGATTCATGCTCCTTTCCCTAGGCCTAACTATGTAAGTTCTAGCTACTTTTAGATGGAAATGGTAGTTTTGATAATGACATGGGATAAAATGAGGCTAAACATGATTATGCGAACCTATATGAACCTTACCTTGCCTCCTGTGTTCATGTTTATGATGTTAGGCCATGTGAGTGACTTAATCATGCCTCTCATGCTATGCATAACCTAGTTTAACTTGCAAGTTTGGATCTTTATGCATGAAATGGTAGCATGAACCTTTAGGAACCACTTTACTTGTGAAACATTGGCGAAGACAAGATTTTGGGGCTTATGCATGTTTATGAACCCAAACCCCTTATGCTAACATGCAAGTTTGTGACCAAATCCTATATGATAGTATGCATGCTTATGGTCAATCCCTATATGACTCTATCATGCATGTTTTAAGGCCAAACCCCCTTATGACGCCATGCATGTTTGGAGCCAATCCCCTTTGTGGCATCGCGCATGTTTTGGGGTCTACATGTAGCAATAGTATACCTACTATGTTGACTCGCTTTGCTTGCGTTGGGAAAACACGATTTTGGGTAAACATGAACATGTCGCGAAATCTTAACTTGAATATGACATGTGTTTATACTTGAAAATATGACTTGAAAGATAACATGGAAGTTGACATGTAAGTATGCATAAAAACATGAGCTTGGGAATTTACCTATTAAGTTAGGTCTACCCTTTGGGAATTTACCTATTAAGTTAGGTCTACCCAAATGCTTGAAAAACTTGTAACATGTTTTGGAAACATGATGAACTTAGATAATATAAGTGTGGCCAACTCGAGGTTGGGTTGAGTTTGCAACGTAAAACTACCCGGAACCGACCGGCCTAACTAGTAGTTGCAAACAATAGGACCCAATGTGAGAAGTTGGTCATGTCACGCTTAAGACCCGAGGTTAGACTAAGTTGTGGTGTAAACCTACCCGGACCCGCCCGGCTTAACTAGTAACCACAACAAGGTCTAATGTGAGAGGTTAAGAGTGCATTAATTAAATTAATGCCACATGATAAGGTTAAGTAAATTTGACTAATGACACTTAACCGATATGACACGAATGGGTAGGTTAAGTGGGACCGGGCTTGATTTCCTTAATGACACTTAACCAATTTAGACTTGGTAATTAGATGAGGTTAAGTAATTAAGACTTAACTAACCTAAACACGGTAATTAGACGGGGTTAGGTAATTGATACTTAACTAACCTAACCACGGTAATTAGATGGGGTTAAGTAATCCACACTTAACTAATCTAAACACGGTAATTCGATGGGGTTAAGTTAAACACTTAACCAATTTAAACTTGGTAATTCAATAAGGTTAAGTAACCAATACTTAACCAACTTAATGTGATAATTTAATGGGGTTAAGCAACTTATACTTAACCAATTATACATGATGATTTGATGTGGTTAAGTGACCTAAACTTAACCAATCTAACTCGTTAATTTGATGTGGTTAAGCGACCTAAACTTAACCAATCTAACTCGCTAATTGGATGTGGTTAAGTGACCTATACTTAGCCAATCTAACTCGTGAATTTATGGAGGTTAAGTTAACCCATACTTAACCAATCTAACGTGAAAACATGATAAGGCTAAGTCACGAATCACTTGAATACGCTTGACCGATTTGACTCGGTAATTTGACAAGGTCAAGTTAATTTATATAATTAACCAATCTAAAATGATAATTAGACGAGGGTAAGTTATGGATTGCTTAATATACTTAGCCAACTTGACACATGGTTTGTAGGGTTAAGTCTTGGACTTGGATACTTAGCCAATTTTGACATGGTTTGTAGACGGGCTAAGTTATGAACTTAAGTGACACTTAACCCATTAGATAAACCCTAATTCGGAGGATTAGGTAAATAACCATAGTTAACAAGGATTATGGAAATAAGGCTAAGTGGTAAACCTTAGTTAAGGGAAACTAAGTAATAATTCTTAGTCAAGGAAATTTGGACCATTTCTTAGATAGATTAGTAACCCGATACGTTAGATCAACGTTTTAAGTATGCATGTAGGAGCAGACTATCTGATTTAGATAAAGGCTCCAACGAACTGGGTAACGAAGCAGTGGCTTCGGGGAACGTGAGGATATTCTTGGGATCCCTCTGTGAGCTGCCAGGTCATTATACTAGGCTCACGAGAGGTTGAGGTCTGCGGTAGAAGAACCAAGAATATGCCTTGGTTGCTATGCGAGCGACCTAAAGACTAGGGTGGATAGCAGTGAGTCGACGAATACATAAGGTGCCCGAGATAGCAAGTTCGTCGATCATCTACCATCTTGAGTCAAGCGTGTACGTACGGAAAGGCAGGGAACACCCAACAGACCATAATTTGCTATCTAATTATGGGTGAGGTAGGCCGTAGGATGTGGGCTGGCCGGAGTGTAGTTCTCATGCAAGATTTTCTCTTGTGTTGCCTTTCACTAGTTGAGGGAGGGGTCTCGTGGGACCATAGCCACGTGTAGAAAAGCAGACCTTAGTATCTGCATCGGCAGATAAATCCGAAGCTCCCGACCGAGTCCTGTATTTCTTGTTTTGCCCTGTGACAGGACTCGGATGGCACGATGTGATACATGTGCATACAGTTATAGAAAAACGATTCACGATGAATGCGTGGGAAAAAGGGCGCGGTTGAGGGTTAGCGTAATCCCTAGTGGCCTAGGTGGTTTAACCCAAACCGAAATACGAAAGCGTGCAATAGGTAAGCGTAATCCCTAGTGGTGCTAGGTGGCGTAAGTCCTAGTAGTTCAAACCATGATTCATATGGAAGAGCCTAGCTAGAACAAGGGTGACAGTCCAAACGATTTCAAGGATAATACGACATGAGGAAGCCCGTACGAGGTACAGCAAAGGACTGAACTTATATACATGGAAAGAAACATATGATTTGAGTAACCTATATATGCGATATATTAGGTTGACATGGACCATTACACGACTTTGAGTAAGGGACATTCATGGTTAACACATAACAAGGCTGGGATACTAGTACGGAGGGTGCAGAGCAAATATACATGTTAGAACCAGGAAAAATATACATAATAGACACCGGGGGATGTTAGACAGGGTAGATACCTTGGGATAGTATACTTGATAGAAACCTGACGATGTGATACCTTGATTTATCATGACACCGTAGTTTATCACGATATCTTAGTTTACCTTGCTACAGTAGTTCAGCCTGTTACCCTGGTTTAGTTAATCTATCTTGTAGTCATCCTTATGTTTACTTTCAGTTTATGCATGTCATGTTACCTTTACCTGTTTTTATGCTGGAAGTAGATAGGACTTACCAGTCTTTATGACTGACCCCGTTTTCTTTCGCCTCTTTGTCTTCCGTTTCCCCCCCAGGTTTCAGGGAGGAAATGATGTTGTTTAGTTCGGACTTCTTCTGTTGAAGGTCATCATGTATGGCTTGATGTATAGCTTGGTCTTCTCTCGGCTATGGCTGCCTCGCCGCTTTACTTTGGGGAATAATTTATGAAAAGGTTTTTATGCTTCTTTATTATTGCAAGACAGGTTTTGATGTACTCTGATGTAAAAGGCTTTAGACCTTAATTATTAATGTTATGAAAGTTTGTTTTTACTTCCGCTATTTTTATATGTTCTGTCTTGTGATATTTCTGTGGATGTTTACCAATAATGCCCCTCTAAAGCTAGTGCATTCCCTTGCGAGTGACCCTAGCGGAGGCGGGGTGTTACACCTTCCTAGTAGTAGGTCTTCTTCATGTCTCGGTACATCATGTTACCACTAGGATGTATAGTTAGTTTCGAGTGATGACACTCTCTAAGCACTTCATCCCTCAATCCATTAACATTGGGTACCACTAGTCTCCTATTCTTTCAAAGCCATCCTTCTCTATCAAGTGCATACTTGTTCATCTCCTCACCATCAATACCCATCTTTATCTTGGAGATGATTTCCAATAGGTTAGGACCATCCCTTTGACTGGAACCAATTCGCTCAATCAAAGTCGATCTGATCTTCAAACTTGCTAACATCCCTGATCCAGTTCTCACTTAGGTCTGAAATCATATCCTGCGATATACTCCAGTTGCATCCATTCAAGAAACATAGCACCCAAGCGGGCATGTCTCCTGTTCAATGCAACAACTACTGCATTACCTTTCCCAGGTGTGTATGCGATATTGAAATCATATAAAGCCAAGAACTCTAACCATCTCCGCTGACGAAGATTTATATCCTTTTGAGAGAAAAGATACTTTAATGACTTATGATCGGTAAACAACTCACATCTTTCTCCCAAGAGATAATGTCTCCACATCTTTACACGAATACAATCGCTGCCAATTCCAAATCATGGGTAGGATATCTTTTTTCATGCGGTTTCAGTTGCCGACTAGCATAAGCTACAACCCTACCTCCTTGCATCAGTACAACACCCAGTCCGGTACCACAAGCATCCATGTATACCGTCATTTCTTCGTTCCCCTTAGGAATAACTAACACTGGTGCACATGTTAACTTATCTTTTAGGCTCTTAAATGCATTCTTACACCT
Organism: Allium sativum; assembly: GCA_030737875.1. NCBI lineage: Eukaryota > Viridiplantae > Streptophyta > Magnoliopsida > Asparagales > Amaryllidaceae > Allium > Allium sativum. The sequence goes on along the minus strand of CM060920.1, from coordinate 290,447,521 downwards.
TTCATCCCAAACAAAAGCTTGATTCTTCTTGGTCAACTTAGTTAACGGTGCCGCTCTCTTGGAGAAGTCTTGGATAAACGTACGATAATATATAGCTAACCCCAAGAAACTTTTCATGTCCGTTGCATTATTGAGATTAGACCAATCTTGTATTGTAGCCACCTTCGCAGGGTCCATGGCAACACCATTTTATGAAACAACATGGCCTAAGAATCTTACTTCCCTCCTCCATAAGTGACACTTAGAAAATTTCGCTTTCAATTGGTGTTTCCTCAGCATCTCCATCACTGTCCTCAAATGCTCCTTGTGTTCTTCCTCTGTCCCCGAGTAAACCAAGACATCGTCCATGAACACAAGAACAAACTTATTTAACTGATCTCTGAAAATTCTATTCATAAGATCAACAAAATATAAGGGTGCATTGGTCAACCGGAATGGCATGACCAACCACTCATAGAATCCAGACGACATTTGAAATGCTGTTTTAGGTATACTCTCAGCTGCTACTCGGAGCTGATGAAAGCCTTTCGCGAGATCTAACTGGGAGAACACTCTCGCTCCATTCAACTGATCAAACAAATCGTCTATTTGTGGAAGAGGATACTTGTTCTTCATAGTCACCTTGTTCAACTCGCGGTAGTCCACACATAAGCGAAGGAAACCATCGACCTTAATGGAATATACAACTGGTGATCCCTACTCGGAAACACTTGTTCGAACAAATCCCTTCTTTAAAAGATCGCTTACTTGCACCCCGAGCTCTCGCTGCTCCCATGGTGACATACAACAAAGAGGCATCACTATAGGCTAGGCATCGTTCACTAAATCAATACGAAACTCGATCTCTCGATGTGATGGAAGTCCGGTCACTTCCCCAAAGATGTCCAGATACTCGCCAACAATAGGCACATCTGACAACTCATCATGCGAGATGTCGAGGGAATTTAGAAAACTATCCATCACCCCATCACTAGGTAGGCTACCAAATAGTACCCTCCCCCCGTCATCCGCTCTAATGGTCACCGAAGACCCCTCACAGTCCACCACCACCAAATACCTTTGGAGCCAATCGACTCCCAAAATAATGCCAAACCTAGTAAAGTCCAAAACAAAGCAATCACAAGAAAACAGACATCCATGACTCAATAAGACCAAATTACGTCAAATCATACTAAGGCTAGTCAAACCACCGATCGGGTTCGTCACAACTAAAGGTCTATCGACTATCTCGGGTTCCAATCCCAACCTATCTACCAGGTCACTAAATACGAAGGAATGGGAAGCCCCGGTATCAAACAACACTCCAATAGGAACATCATAAACTGAAAGCATACCTTGAATAACGACGCCCATTCCCTTTTGCGCTGCATTTGTGGCATTCGACGAAGAAGGAACAATGTTGATAGCATATGCTTTCACGATCTGCTTCTCTTTAGGTGGTTGCGGACAATTATCCTTAAGATGTCCCAGTTGGCCACAGTTGAAGCACTTCCTGTCCGCTGGCTTTGCTCAACAATCTCTAGAATAATGGCCCTTCTATCCACAGTTATAGCACTCGACATCTTTGTTATTCCTCTTTTTTTGATCATCCTTGGTTTGGTTCTGTTTCCTCTTATTCTGGAAATTATTCTTGCCTCCACCGCTTGCCTGCGGGTTTGGCTCCTCTGCAGATATAATAGCAATCTCGGTCTTCGACTTAGGGTAAAGGCTCTCAGATCTTAATGCCTTCCCTACAATAGACTCGAATGTCTCATCGATGTGGTTTATAAGACTTTCCCCCAAGTACTCATCTTAGCCAGTTATGAACTTCTCATTCTTCTTCTCAGTAGTATCGATAAGAGATAATCCATATTTCGATAAAGCATCGAACTCAGCAATATATTCCAAGACTTCCCTACCATTTTGCTTAAGCTCCAAAATTTCCTAAACAGTTCTGATTTCTGAGCAGTTGGAATAAACTTGTTACTGATGTGAGTCTTAAACTGATTCCAAGTAACTAGACCTCAGGAGTAGCAGCTTTAATAGCATTCCACCAATTCATAGCCCATCATTGAAGTTGACGCGATGCTAACTTTCTTTTCATTGCAACATCGATTCCCAAATCCTCTAAGATGCACTCACAACTATCAAGCCAATCTTGAGCGTCCTTAGCCGATTCCATTCCATGGAACGACTTCCCACCAAGACTAGTACAATCCTTGCAGAACTTGGCAAAATCGGCTCTAAGCGCCTGCACTACCGCACCACAACCATTAGCAGCATTTGGGACTACACCCCGAATATCCCTAAGCATCTCTCGCATGAAGGTTGTGAACATCATCCTCAAATCAGGGACATTCCTATCATTGGCCCCTGAACTCATACTCCTCAGATTTTGGCTCATCGTTCAATCTGTACAGAGAAAACGATTAACCATCTCCTTAGTGGTGCCACTGCAGTGCGACTTCATCCTTAGATATACTAATAGTATAGATATAGTTTTTAAAAACCAAAATATAACAAATACGCGCTCTCATATACGTATATTACCTCTTCCTGATGTCTTCCCCTAGGTTAGACTATGCAACCTAGGCTCTGATACCAAGTGTGACGACCCGCCCCGGACCAGCCGACATTTCCTTCGAAATGCGCTGCCAATGCCCGACTAGAACGGGACGGTCGTCAAAAGATAAGGATTTTGAAACAATGAATCACCAAGAACCTGTAGAATAACTAACAACACATGGAATAAAATATAATAGTTACATAACTTGACATAAAATAGGCAAGACAGTGCATAAGATAAAGACTAAACCATCATAGCAACGAAATCCAAAATACAGCTTATGATCCGTAGCCTATAATCTGTCTCTCAGTGGTGAACCAAAGTTATGGATATTGATGACCCTTTTGCACACGTCCCGTAGCAAAGCCCAACTCATGAAGTAAACTCGTAGGCTCCCATCTGGATCCTGACTTCTAACTTCTTATTTGGTCTACCTTTGCATCTCAGGTTTTAGTCTTCTCCAGTTCGGTTCGAAGATCAAGCTTCCCTTCGGTTCGGTCATGCTTGGTTCATGGGAAGGCAACTCGAGTACTCCGGTTCGTCACCCAATCTCCAGTTCGGCTCGTGGTACGATGGTGCTCCAGTTAGTGGTGCAGCTGCTCGGTTCGTGACCGGCCTCTGAGTTAGGGTCGGGTCGTGACATCAGTTCGGAGAAGCAGTTTGTGGATGCTAGTTCATGATGGCTCCCTCCGGTTCGTGGCTCACCATTCCGGTTCGTGGGGGTGCTTCACGATCGGGTGGAGTCATGAGGGTGGTGTCACGACCGGGTCGGGTGTGACACCCCATGTCCGTTAATGTCATTCACTAAGGGAATGCATTAAGTTTCGTGAAGCGTTATAGGTAAACAGACAGAATAATTACAAGATAGATATAAATAAGATAGCAGCGAAAAATTAATTTTTTATTTCAAACATAAATCATAATACTGTGGTCCACAATACCATAAGTCACAAAAAAAATTACAATAAAATAACTTCTATCTTGCACCATCAGAGTACATAAGTATATAAAAAGCATAATTCCCCAAGTAAACGAGTTAAGCCATAGTAGAGACAAGAACTTGAGTCATACTTCAGAAGTAGCTCCTAGCAAGATGATATCTGAGTCCTGACTAAGCCTGAGTGTTTCATTCCTGAGAACCTGGGGGGAAACGGAAGAAAGATGGGGAAATAAAAAGGGTCAGACATAAAGTCTGGCGAGTCTAGTTACTTTTAGCCAGTAAATAAATAAAAGTAACATGATAGGCATATAAAGTGGATAAGAGATATCACTACATAAATGGCAGGTGTGACAAGGTAAACAGGGTAAGGTGTATAGACTTCTCTAATGATTACTCTGCACTATTACTAGTATAACCAGAATGTGATGATCCCTTCCACTATAAGTTGGTAGACTTAGGGCATACATCCGAGTGTACTCTAACCACTACCCTAATCGACCGGCTGCCTACTCCGTAGATATCCTGTGCTGGCCCCACAGTAGGGTGTATCACTTCCTAAAGTGGCAACCCTTCATTTCCCAATATGTGCACAACCATATCTACTGGTGTCACACTCGTCTTATCCCCCTCTGCCCAGCTCATGCACGCACATGGCCCGGTCGGTTTGCGCTGCCCACACCGTCCTTCACGTTTGGATCTCTTACGATCAGTTAGTAAGCGTGTCCCCTCTCCGCCTAATACGGAGTACTTTTATTTGATACCTACTCCGGGTTACTGACTGAAATGGGTCCCACACAATATGATACAAGTCCTCCCCTTTTGTCTTGTATCCCCCACTAGGTTTTTCACTGACTATGTATGCCACTAGGTGTCTTTAATTACATAGCCATATGCCAGTTATGCTTACCCTAAAAGGTGTCTTTAATCACCTAACTTCATTATTTCCTCCGGTTATGTATACCACTAGGTGTCTTTAATTACATAACCTTATCGGGTTAAGTTGTGGGCCTATATGTAAATATTACCCACCCCTTCCAGATTTGCTTAACCCATCCACTATCCAATCTATTTACTTAACCCTAACTTTAGTTCACAGTCATACAATCCCTAATGGTTAAGTAGTCCAATTCATTACCATGTCCATTTATGGTTTACAATGGGCTAGACCTCCCACATTAGGCCTATAACGTGTGGATGCTTGATATGCCGGTCGGGTCCAGGCAGTCTTATTCCACAGTTGGGCCTAACCTCGTGTCTTTGCCCAATTCGCATTTGCGTACTTAAACCTCCAACAATAGGTTCAACATTAGTTGCTGTTGGATATGCCGATCGAGTCCAGGTAGACTTCCACCACTAATGTAACCTAACCTCGTGTCATAAGTACGATTACAATTCCTAATTGTAATTACAAGACATTCCATTATTAATTAATCAATTAATTAATCCTTTCCCTTTATATGTTTTAATGCCCACTCTACCCAATGATTTGAACTTTATGTCCAAGAATGTTCATATTCAAATTATGCCAATATTAACCCTTTCCCCCGTTCCCCAATATTAACCCTTTCCCCCGTTCCCTAACTAGCGTACTCATAAACTGGCGGCATGCCTAGGCTAGACAATAGCCTAGTCACAAACGATAATAGGGAAAATAATGGGAATATACCCAAAGTGATCATCTTGACATAAACATAAACTAGCATGATGATAAGGTGAATGGACATGTAATTAACATCATAACAAGGTGGACATAAAACTGATGAACTGGTGGGAGTTAATTGATTCTATCATTACTATGATGTCACAATAAGCATAGTAAGATCTAGATTAGCAATTTAGATGTCCAATGGGTTTAGATCTAACATGATAACACAAGGTGATAAATTAGATCACATAATTCAGATCTAGAGGTTAAAATAGATCTAACACCATTAGAATGACATAATAGCATGTTTAGATCTAAATATGAGTTCTTATGTCCAACTTACCACATATCTAAGTTGAGCGCAATATAACAGGTGAATGGTGATTTACATAAAGAATTGGATCTAACCAATGATGCAATTGCCCAAATTATCAGATTTACATTCACCACAATATAGTTACAAGTCAAAATCCACATAGGTAACATAGTAGAATAACCACAATTGCATTAGATCTAAAGTAGTAGATCTATCATGACACAATATAAGATTCAACAATAACATAGATTCATAGTTTACATCGTATCCAATTCAGTGTCTTTCATAATTTACTTTTATTTATCTAAACCTAAAAGTAACTAGAAACTCACTACGTTAGATTTAGAGAATAGAGAAAATGGATCTTGAATTTCTGGATTTGATTTGCAAAGTTGAAATGTTGTTCGTTGTTGAATAAAACGAAGCCGTCTCAGTTCGCACACCGAGAGCATTTGGCTCCCATGATTTCCGATGAAGAAATATGAGAACTAGCCATGTATTTATAGCTGCAAAACCCCCTAAAAATGAATGCCATGTAAGCCCTAAGGGTGTCGACACCCCTGTGGGTGGGTCGACCCCTGTGTCAACACCCCTCTAGGGCAGTCGATGTAACACACCATAATTTTAAATATTTAAATTAACAATTTTAAGAACACTTAATTTTTAGGAGAAGAAATAAGGGAAATGGGTTAAGCCATTGCGTCCGTCTCGAAATTCTGCTTGGAAAAGAGTCCAAGTTTTCGTAAATTGGACTTCGTATAAGGAAGTTATGGCCCTCGGAAGTTTCATAAATTTAAATAAATTAAAAACAGTTCAGATTAAAATTTAAAATTCGAATTCAAACAAAGAATCGGACTGAGCGGGATTTTTCCCGCCCCAGGCTAGGTCGACCAGGGGGTCGAGCTCCCCTATACAGGTCGACCAAGGGGTCGACCTACCCCCTCGGGTAGATCTGAACTATGACGATTCTGACTTGTTGTTGAGTCTTTTTTGACCTGTAGCTGAGTCACTAGGGCATAGGTGGCAATTCAGGATAACTCTATCTAGTCTGAATGGTTCTGATTTGCTCCTATGATAATCTAACGACTTATATTGATTCAAACTTCTATATAATCACACACAGACTCAAGATCTAAACCTAAACTAAATTAATCTCTTAGCCTCCATGCTACTGCTAGAATAGTTCTTCTTCTTAAAGCTTAGGAATTGCAAGTCAGGATTCTAATACAAACGACAAACGAATTATTCACTTCTCTAATCCGTCTTTGTGAGTACAATTTATTTCACAAAATAATTAATAAATTAATTATGATGAGTTATAATTTGGATTATGAGAACATGTTTGTTGAATCATGTGATGTTACTTAACTTTGTTATCGTCTGTTGGTAAACATATGACAGTTTTGTTAACTTATGTTGGTAGATCTATTTCATATGTCCAATCACATATGCTTAACATGATTCATTTTATGACATCAGTTTATATGCAGGTTTGGGATGTAAATCATATGCTAGCTTGTATGTGAATCTTATGCAAGTCTGTTTCTACATATGCTAGTTTGTATGTGAATCTTATCAAGTCTGTATGTGAATTATGCACAAGTTTATATGCGAATCAAGTATATATATACGCATATGCTAGTTTATTTGCAAAACATGTGATATTAGTTTACATGTTTAAATTCATATGCGAGTTTGTAGGAATCCATATGCAAGTTTGGGTGAAAACTATATCCACATATGCAAGTTTAGGTGAAAACCATATTCCATATATGCAAGTTTAGGTGAAACCCATATTCATATATGCAAGTTCACAATTTCTTATTTAGATCTATATTTAGATCCATGGTAGTTTATGCAAATTTCTGTTCTATATGTCCATTGCCTATGCAAGTTATTGGCTATGCAAACTTATGTTATAATTCTTATTCGCATGTTTGATCTATTTTATGTGTTATGCAATTTTTGATGTTTCTTTTCTTTTTATGAGTTAGACTATTTGCGAGTCTAACATATTTCATATTAAAACGTACGAATAGCATGGGGACAATGGGAAAATATTAATTATGCAAATTGTGAATGGGCATAAAATGGCTTTAAAAGCATAAAATTAATTTAAGAGATTAATTAGTATAATTTATATACTTGGAAATTATGGACATAATTTGAGTGACAATTATGGACACGGATTAAAATTGGAAGTTATTGACAATCTGAAATAGGGATATTAATTCAAAGTGGGGTTGAATAATAATGTGTAATAATAAATGCCTAAGACATGAGGTTAGATTTTTTTGTGGTATAAGACTTCCCGGACCCGCCCAACACATCCGACAACCGCAAACGACAGTCTAATGTGAGAGGTCGTAGGCATAATTAAAAGATTCTTAGACATGAGGTTAAGTCTGGCTTGTGGTGGAAGTCTGCCCGGAACCGTCCGGCATATCTAGTGGCCACAAGCAATCGACTTAATGTGAGAGGTCTGTGCATTAATAATTAATTAATGCTGATCAAAGACGAATATGAATGACAAACATAAGTTTGGTTGAGTTGAGTAATTCTCTAAGTACCAATCTGATGTTGATTTCGGTCTTCGGGGTTGATACTTAGGGAGTTATTCTCTTAACCAACGTATATGTGAACTAAGATGTACTTAATCGTAAATTAAGTAAAGCATGTTATACGATATATATATGATACAAAAAATATGATAAGTGGATAGGGTTAAAACCAACTTAACCAATAATCTAATAAGTAGGTAGGGTTAAGACCAGCTTAACCAATAATATATATTAATCTGATAAGTGGATAGGTTTAAACAAACTTAACCAATAATACATATTGATCTGATAAGTGGATAGGGCTAAGACTAACTTAACCAATAATATATAAGTGGATAGGGTTAAGGCTAACTTAACCAATAATATATAAGTGGATAGGGTTAAGACCAGCTTAACCAATAAAACATATATTGATCTGATAAGCGGATAGGGTTAAGAGAAGCTTAACCAATAACACATGTTGATTTGATAAGTGGGTAACATGGGTGACATGTGGGGTATAATTATAAACACTTAACCAAGTTGAAACCTGTAAGAAGACATGAATAAGAGGGAGTTAAGTGGGAAATCCTAGTGGGGACCAAGCATAGGTGGAAAGCTTGTGTCAAGTGTGGGGACCCTTTTCAACCAGTAACCCATTTAGTATCTAAGTGAGCTCGATCTAGACCGAGGATGGGACACGCTTACTGGGTTTGATTGTAAGAGGTCAAAACGGGTTAGCGGTGGCAACACAAGTCCAACGGGGTCATGTGCGTGCGTGGACCCGGGCTGGTAGGTAAGGCGTTGTTGCATCGTGTAGATATAAGTCGTGCATCTTTAGTGGTATCGGGTTGCCACTTAGGGGAGTGATACATCCCACTGTGGGACCAATACGGGTATCTATGAGTTAGGGAGCCGATCGAATGGGGAAGGTAGTGGGTACGGCTAGCGGAGATAGGAGCAAGCGGCACCTATGAAGACAACTAGGAGTCCAACTACCATATTATGAATAAATGTTGTAATTAGAATGGGGAGGGTAGTGGGTACAACTAGTGGAGATAGGAGCAGGCGGCACATATAAAGACAGCTGGGGGTACACGAAACTACCATTATGATTATTATGTTCAGTAGGTGGGATCAACTTTTAGGGTGACTAGTAATAGTGCAGTAGAGTAATTATCCTATAGTGAATAGGAACGCAACTAACGTTATCTTATTCCTTTTATTGGTGTTGTCATGCCCATTTGTTTCACAGTCATTCCTTGTTTTACCAGTTTATGCCTTATCCTAATTACTTTAATAATTATAATGTTAAAGTTATTGGACTCGCCAGACTTTATGTCTGACCCCCTCTGTTTTCGCCTCTTTTCTTCCTTTTCCCCCCAGGTTCACAGGGTGGGACTAGTGCTAGTGGAGCTTGATTTGGATCTCTTTCTCTCTTTTTTGGAAGTACTTGGATTGCTGAAAGTAAAGTTTAGCTTATCTCTTTTATGGCTACTTATGTTGGGGTTATGTTTTTTTTTACTTTATGTACTCAGAAAATAATTTGTCAAGATGGATATTAAGTGTACTTGGTTTTATTGTTGATTTTTGATGTTGTTGTAACCAAACTATTTCTCCGCTGCAATAAAAGTTGTTTTTAATTTTTCAAGTACCAATATATGTATCTGTCTTGTTATATTCTGTTCTATACACCAATAATACTCCATGAAAGTTAATGCATTCCCTTTGAGAGTGGCATTAATGGATGTGGGGTGTTACACGTGGTATCAGAGTTGAAGGTTACTAAGAACAAATAAGAGATTTTGAAAAACTGTTTTTCAAAAGCATTTTATAAGGAAATACTTTCAAAAATAGGTTTTAAGGAGAGTATTTTTAGGAGAAAAGTTTATTTTGAAAAACATAACCCCCAAGTGCCATATATCTTTACTTCGATTCTCAATCTAGAATCTCTTCCTCTTTTCTTTCCGAATTTCTTCCTCCACGTATAAACACTTTTTCTAAAGATATGTAAGAACTTCCGTGCGATGGGCGGAAAACCGCTTCATAGGACTGGGACGTTTGTCAAAGCTAGAAGGAAGTGGAGGACTTGTTGGTACCTTTATGATAGACGATGGCAGGAAGGTTAAATTAGCTGCTTGGTCAATGAAGGATGAAGCCTCATTTTGGTAGAAGGTCATGAATGGAGAATGTGCAGGAAAGACATGGATAGGACACACGATAAAAAAGTAGATCCAGAGGAAGGCGGTAAGGATAACAAGGGGCCAAGAGGAAAGGAAGGGTCACACTTGTGAAATACCTGACTACTTAAATAAAGACGTTAGAAAGAAGAATACTATTAGTTATCGTTACGGAGAAATGGGACATCTTATTAGGATCGTCCAAAGAAGCAAAAGGCAAAAGTAAGGACAAAGTACATGATCTTCTGGTAGGCAGACGCTTTCCCTCATGTCTAGCATACCTGATAGAGGTAGAAATATCTTGGTTGGAAGTTTGGTTTTTCTTTTTGATCATCCTGTTCGGACCTTGTTTGAATTATGGCGCTTCACACTCGTCTGTATCTATTTAAAACACTGCACCTAAATACTAGTCTAGTTATGGATCCCATTGTAGTCTCAAATCCTATTGGTAGTTCGGCTCATCTTTTGACGATTTGTCGAGATTTGAGAGTGTCTATCTTGGGCGTTGGGTTTGAATGCAACGCCTTCGTTCTTGGCTTCATGGGCTACGGCTTGATTCTAAGCATGGATTGGCTAGCTAGATATGGTGCCATCCTAGACTGTGAAAGAAGGGTAGTTAGATTGTTGACTCGTTGTGGCAAGACCCTTGATATTTCTTGTGACCCCAGAGGTCCGGTGATGTTTAGATACCTAGAATCTCTTGACGCATCCAATAATGACTTGTAATCCGTTCGTGTGGTCCGTGAATATGGTGACGTCTTTGATGAAGTTTGGGGTTTACCCCCGAGGTGTGAGATAGACTTTCGAATATACCTAGTAGCTAATGCAAAGCCAGTTGCATTACCAGTGCGCCACATGGCTCCGAGGGAGAGAACAGAACTCAGTAAGCAAGTGAAAGAGTTGCTTGAGAAGGGGTTCATAAGAAGAAGTATTTCGGAATGGGGTGCTACAGTGGTTTTTGCTACGAAAGCGGATGGTTCACTTAGATTGTGCGTAGACTATAGAAAGCTGAATAAGCTCACAAAGAAGAACAGACACCCACTGCCGAGGATGGAAGATTTATTCGATCAGTTGGTTGGTGCTTCAGTTTTCTCACAGCTGGATTTGGCTACAGGATTTCATCAGCTAAGAGTGGCTGAAGACAGCATAGATGAAACTGCATTTAGAACTCCTGACGATTTCTTCGAGTGGATCATCATAACTTTTGGTTTGATGAAGGCACCCGCATATTTAGTTGACTTGTTGAGTAGGGTGTACAGGGAGTTTCTAAACAAGTTCAAGGTAGTCTTTGTGGATGATATCTTGATTTTATCTAGAAGCAAGGTAGAGTATGACCTACAACTTAGGGAAGTCTTAGAAACCCTTCGAGCACATCAACTCGAAGCTAAGTTCTCCAAATGTCATTTTTGGACGAAGGAGGTAAGGTTCTTAGGACATATGGTCTCTAAGGAAGGAATATCAATGGATCCTGCAAAGGTGGTGGCAATCCAAGATTAGAAGGTTCCTAGAAAAGCAACGAAAGTAAGAAGTTTTCTAGGGTAGACGGGCTACTATAGGAATTTCGTTAAGGACTTTGCGAAGATATTAGCCCAGTTTTGACTTTGCTATATGGGAGTAAACCATTCACAATACATATACCGGTGCTTGCGAGGCAGGGCTTGGATCAGTTTTCGATTCAAGAGGAAAAGGTGATATGCAAAAGGCGGTAAGTGCGAGCATCGCTTATCGTCCACAGACGGATGGACAGACAGGAAGAGGTGAATAGAAGCCTTGAAGATCCTTTAAGGTTATGTATCCTAGATTTTGGAGGGACGTGAGAGAAGGCAACTAGCTTAGTGATGTTCATGACATGTTTCACGTATCGCATTTGCAGAAATGTTATAAGATACCGTGGAAATTATGGAGCCAAGTAGACTAAAGGAAGTAGAAGTGGAATGAGAAGCGACCGTGAGAAGAGTTTCAACTCGTATCCTGGGTACGGAAGTCAGAAAGCTACGCAACCGTGAAGTCAAGCTTGTTAAAGTTCAATGGAGTGACACTGAGGAAGACGCGACTTGGGAAACTGAGAGAAAAATATGTGCAACCTATCCTTTTCTTTTTGAGGGTACCTCCTTGATCTCTTTTTCCATAAGTTTATTTATGCTTACATCTATCTTTTTAAGTATATCTCCTCGGTCCTATTCTTTATCCTTAGGTAGGAACCAATGGTTGTAAACATGTGTTTGAGACATGTTATGTTTGGTGGATGCAAATGGATGCAAGTGGTTGCTCTTGGATGCATGTACACACACATTAGGCACTAGATCGGCTCAATCACTTTCATATTGCATATAAACATGTGTGCATATTTAAATTAATGGATGCATAATGGTTGTGTTATCATATGGATGCTGCATTTAGATGAATGGTGGTGCACGCATGTAGATATAATATGTATCATTAGGATTTTTTTGCATACATAATGGACGCATGGCACTATCATGGTTCGCATTAAGGAGGTCAACTGAATCAGTGGACCGCCTGATTTTGCATTAGATAAGGCACATATACACACACTTTTTGCATACGTTCATACGGCATTAGAAGTCTTTTAAGGATATTGGATGCCTGTGTTTGATGATTGAGTAGATGGATGATTGGATGTTAGGATATACATCCTCCTTAACTTGGAGATTTCGGGGGCGGAATCCTTTATGGAGGGGAGAATGTATACGCCGCAATTTTAAATATTAAAATTATCAATTTTAAGAACACTTAATTTTTAGGAGAAGAATTAAGGGAAATGGGTTATGACATTGCGTTCGTCTCGAAATTCTTCTTGGAATAGAGTCTAAGTTTTCGTAAATCAGACATCGTGTGAGGAAGTTATGACCCTCAGAAGTTTCAGAAATTTAAATAAATTAAAACAATTCAGATTAAAATTTAAAATTCGAATTCAAACGAAGAATCGGACTGGGCGGAATTTTTCCCGCCCCAGGCCAGGTCGACCAGGGGGTCAACCTCCCCTATATAGGTCGACCAGGGGGTCGACCTACCCCCTCGGGTAGATCTGAACTATGACGATTCTGACTTGTTGCTAAGTCTTTTCTGACCTGTAGCTGAGTCACTAGGGCATAGTGTCAATTCTGGATAACTCTATCTCGTCTGAATGGTTCCGATTTGCTCCCATGATAATCCAACGGCTTATATAGATTGAAACTTCTATATAAGCATGCATAGACTCAAGCTCTAAACCTAAACTAAATTAATCTCTCAGCCTCCATGCTGCTGCCAGAATAGTTCTTCTTCTTAAAGATTAGGAATTGCAAGTCAGGATTCTAATAAAAACGACGAACGAATTATTCTCTTCTCTAATCTGTCTTTGTGAGTACAATTTATTTCACAAAATAATTAATAAATTAATTATGATGAGTTATAATTTTGATTATGAGAACATGTATGTTGAATCATGTGATGTTACTTAACTTTGTTATCGTCTGTCGGTGAACAAATGACAGTTTTGTTAACTTATGTTGGTAGATCTATTTCATATGTCCAATCACATATGTTTAACTTGAGTCATTTTATGACATCAGTTTATATGCAGGTTTGGTTTGTAAATCATATGCTAGTTTGTATGTGAATCTTATGCAAGTCTGTTTCTACATATGCTAGTTTGTATGTGAATTTTATGCAAGTCTGTATGCGAATTATACACAAGTTTATATTTGAATCAAGTATATATATATATATATATATATATATATATGTATGTGTGTGTGTATCTATTTACATATGCTAGTTTATACACAAAACATGTGATATTAGTCTGCATGTTTAAATTCATATGCAAGTTTGTAGGAATCCATATGCAAGTTTGGGTGAAAACTATATCCACATGTGCAAATTTAGGTGAAAACCATATTCCATATATGCAAGTTTAGGTGAAACCCATATTCATATATGCAAGTTCACAATTTCATTTTTAGATCTATATTTAGATCCATGGTAGTTTATGCAAATTTATGTTCTATATGTCCATTGCCTATGCAAGTTATTGGCTATGCAAACTTATGTTATAATTCTTATTTGCAAGTTAGATCTATTTTATGTGTTATGCAAGTTGTGATGTTTCTTTTCTTTTTATGAGTTAGACTATTCGCTTGTCTAACATATTTCATATTAAAACGTACGAATAACATAGGGACAATGGGAAAATATTAATTATGCAAATTGTGAATTGGCATAAAATGTCTTTAAAAGCATAAAATTAATTAGGGACATTAATTGGTGTAATTTATATACCTGGAAATTATGGACATAATTTGAGTGACAATTATGGACACGGATTAAAATTGGAAATTATTGACAATCTGAAATAGGGATATTAATTCAAAGTGGGGCTGAATAATAATGTGTAATAATAAATGCATAAGACACGAGGTTAAACTCGTTTGTGGTACAAGACTGCCCGGACCCGCCTGACACATCAGCAACCGCAAACGGCAGTCTAATGTGAGAGGTCGTAGGCATAATTAAAAGATGCTTAGACACGAGGTTAAGTCTGGCTTGTTGTGGAAGTCTGCCGGAACCGCCCGGCATATCCAGCGGCCACAAGCAATCGACTTATTGTGAGAGGTCTGTGCGTTAATAACTAATTAATGCTGATCAAAGATGAATATGAATGACAAATAGAAGTTTGGTTGAGTTGAGTAATTCTCTGAGTACCAATCTGATGTTGATATCGGTCTTCGGGGTTGATACTTAGGGAGTTATTCTCTTAACCAATGTATATGTGAACTAGGATGTACTTAAACATAAATTAAGTAAAGCATGTTATACGATACATATATAAATATGTATATATATATATGATACATAAAATATGATAAGTGGATAGGGTTAAGACCAACTTAACCAATAATCTGATAAGTCGGTAGGGTTAAGACCAGCTTAACCAATAATATATATTAATCTGATAAGTGGATAGGGTTATGACAAACTTAACCAATAATACATATTGATCTGATAAGTAGATAGGGCTCAAATCAACTTAGCCAATAATATATAACTGGATAGGGTTAAGGCCAACTTAACCAATAATATATAAGTGGATAGGGTTAAGATCAGCTTAACCAATAAAACATATATTAATCTGATACGCGGATAGGGTTAAGACAAGCTTAACCAATAACACATGTTGATTTGATAAGTGGGTAACATGGGTGACATGTGGGGTACAATTATAAGCACTTAATCAAGTTGAAACATGTAAGAAGACATGAATAAGAGGGGGTTAAGTGGTAAATCCTAGTGGGGACCAAGCATAGGTGGAAAGCTTGTGTCAAGTGTGGGGACCCATTTCAACCAGTAACCCATTTAGTATCTAAGTGAGCTCGATCTAGATCGAGGAAGAGACACGCTTACTGGGTTTGATTGTAAGAGGTCAAAACGGGTTAGCGGTGGCAACGCAAGTCCAACGGGGTCATGTGCGTGCGTGGGCCCGAGCTGGTAGGTAAGACGTTGTTGCACCTTGTAGATATAAGCCGTGCATCTTTAGTGGTATCAGGCTATCACTTTGGGGAGTGATACACCCCACTATGGGACTAGCACGGGTATCTACGAGTTTGGGAGCCGATCGAATGGGGAAGGTAGTGGGTACTACTAGCGGAGATAGGAGCAGGTGGCACCTATGAAGACAGCTAGATGTCCAACTACCATGTTATGAATAAATGTTGTAATTAAAATGGGGAGGGTAGTGGGTACAATTTGTGGAGATAGAAGCAGGCGACACCTATGAAGACAGCTAGGGGTACACGAAACTACCATTATGATTATTATGTTTAGTAGGCGGGATCAACATTTAGGGTGACTAGTAATGGTGCAGTAGAGTAATTATCCTATAGTGATTAGGAACGCAACTAACGTTATCTTATTCCTTTTGTTGGTATTGTCATGCCCATTTTTTTCACAGCCATTCCTTGTTTTACCAGTTTATGTCTTATCCTAATTACATTAATAATTATATTGTTAAAGTTATTGGACTCGCCAGACTTTATGTCTGACCCCCTTTGTTTTCGCCTCTTTTCTTCCTTTTCCCCCCAGGTTCTCAGGGTGGGACTAGTGCTAGTGGAGCTTGATTTGGATCTCTTTCTCTCTCTTTTGGAAGTACTTGGATTGCTAAAAGTAAAGTTCAACTTATCTCTTTTTATGGATACTTATGTTGGGGTTATGCATTTTTTTTACTTTATGTACTCAGAAAATAATTTTTCAAGATGGATATTAAGTGTACATGGTTTTATTGTTCGTTTTGATGTTGTTGTAACCAAACTATTTCTCCGCTGCAATAAAAGTTGTTTTAATTTTTCAAGTACCAATACATGTATCTGTCTCGTTATATTCTGTTCTATACACCAATAATACACCATGAAAGTTAATGCATTCCCTTTGAGAGTGGCATTAATGGACGTGGGGTATTACAGTCGTCCCCCTAGAGCGGGAAATTTTCCGCCTTGCCGAATTTTTGATTTTCGAGTTGTTTAAGATAGGGTCTGACTCATATCTGACTCATATGTGTATATATGTTCTTTCTGCACGTATACAAAATTAAAGCCCTTATAACTTCTTCATACGGTGTCCATTTTATGCTAACCAAATGTTTGTCTTGACCAGAATTTTGAGAAAGACGTGATGGCGCAGTCTGTTTTCTTAATTCTGAAATTTTAAAATAATTTTTATTTAATTTATCCTCTTTTAGTGTCGTTAAAAATTCGGGATGTTACATTCTCTCCTACTCAAAGGATTTCATCCCCAAAATCTCTAAATTCAGAAGAATGCATATCCTACCATCCATCATCTATCTAATCACCCAACAACCACTGGCATCCATTGTCCTTAAAGACTTCTAATGCTTATATGAATATATGCAATAGTGTGTGTATGTGTCCCGATACTAATGCGAAAGATCAGGCGGTCTACTGATTCAGTCGACCTCCTTAATGCAATGTATGTTAGTGCCTTGAATCCAATATGTATGCAAATAAACCTATTATATCATACAAGTTCTATGTGTGTGCACACTCATTCGTCCAAATGCAACACCCATATGCTAGTTCATCCATTTCCATCCATAAAAGAAAAGAAAATGCACACACATCCATATGTAGTATGAAAGTGATTGAGCCGATCTTAGTGCCTAATGTGTGTATATGCATCCACAGGAAACCACCAGCAAACACTTGCATCCACTTGCATCCATCAAGCAAACATGTTTCAAACACATGTTTACATCCATAGGACTCCTATCTAAAGGTCGAAAAATACTATGGATAAGATGTGCTCAAATGATAGAAACAAGCACTGATAAAACTTAGGAAAAAGGTGTTAAGAACATACCCTCGAAAAGGAAAGGGTACGAAGCACGAATCTTGTCTTCGGTTTCCCTAGTCGCATCCTCTGGTTCGTCTCCCCTTTGAACCTTTAGCAACTTGATCTCTTTATTGCGTAGCTTCCTAACTTCTGATCCCAGAATACGGGTAGGGACTCGCCTAACTGTCGCCTCCCATTCCACTTCTACCTCTTCCAACACACTCGGCTCAACGATTACTGTGGTGTCATGCAGGCACTTTCGCAGATGAGAAACATGGAAAACATCATGAACACCGGATAGATTTTTTGGGAGTTTTACTCTATAGGCCATTTGGCCAATCCTCTCGGTTATGGGAAATGGTCCTACAAACCTAGGTGCTAACTTTCCTATTGATCCGAAGCGAACCACATTCGTCAGAGGTGACACTTTGATAAAAACTAAGTCTCCCACTTCAAATTCGATGTCAGTCCTTCTCTTGTGTACATAGGATTTCTGCCTATCTTGAGCTGTCTTCATCCGCCATCGAATAAGGTCAATCTTTTTGGACATTTCCCTAACCATATTTGGTCCAACTAATAATCTTTCTGTAGATTCCCACCAACAAGTTGGTGATCTACAGGGTCACCCATACAACGCGTCGAAGGGTGTCATGCCAATGCTAGCTTGATAACTGTTATTATCAAACTCTACTAAAGGAAGATGCTCTTCCTAAGTCCCTCCGACATCTAGGATACACAGCCTCAAAAGATCTTCAAGAATCCTTTTCACCCTCTCTGTCTGTCCACCAGTCTATGGATGATAAACAGTGTTTAAACACAACTGTGTACCTAATGCTTCTTGCAAGCTCCTCCAAAATTCGTTGGCAAAGATGGGGTCACGATCGCTCATGATACTCGAAGGTACTCCATGAAGACGAACTATCCCACGAACATAAATTGCTGCCAACCATGGTGCCGTCCTCTTACTCTTAATTGGAATAAAGTGAGCGCTCTTAGTGATTCTATCCACCACAACCCAGATACTGGTGTTGCCTTTCTTCGATCTAGGCAAACCATCTATGAAATCCATGGAGAAGCTCCCTCATTTCCACTGCGGAACCTCCAACGGATGAAGTAATCCTCCGGGCTTCTTTTGCTCAGCTTTAACTTGCTGGCAAACTAAACATTGGGAAACAAATTCGGACAAATCTTTCTTCATCCTAGCATAAAAGAAAGCCCTCTTCATGTCCCTGTACATCTTATCACCACTTGGATGAATGGTCATCTTAGACTGGTGGGGTTCTTATAGGACTGCCTTTATTAAGCTTCCAGTTTGAGGAACACAAAGCCTTCCATCTCGTCGCAACCATCCCTTTGCATCTATGGCATGTCTACTGGCTAGAAGTATCCCCTCTTCTGAGCTTATCCACGATGTCTAGAATCTGTGGGTCACCTTGTTGCGAAGCTTCTATCTGGTCCATAAGAGTTGGTCGTATCTCCAAGGATGCAAACAAATCAGGCAAAATCTCGATGGAGGATCTAAAATCAAAAGCTGATATGAACTCCAAGTTCTTTCTTTCCACAAACAGAGGAATCAGGGCCACCCTCTGCCTACTTAGTGCGTCTGCTACCGCATTACCCTTGCCAAGGGTATAAGAAATCTCAAAATCATAAGAAGCTAGAAACTCCATCCACCGTTGTTGCCTTAAATTGAGATCCTTCTGCGAGAATATATACTTAAGAGATTTATGATCGGTGAATAACTCGAACTTCTCTCTAAGTAAATAATGACGCCACGTCTTTAACAAAACATTATGGCGACCAGCTCTAGATCATGGGTGGGGTAGTTCTTTTCATGAACTCTCAACTGTCTATCCCCATAACACACTACTTTCCCTTCTTGCATTAGAACCACACCAAGCCTTGTACCACATGCATCAGTGTAAACAATAAATACCTAACTCCCGTCAGTCAAATTCAAGACTAGGGCTGTTGTCAGAGCCCTCTTCAGTCATTGGAAAGCAACGTCATAGCCTATATCCCATGAAAATGCCAAGTTCTTCTTCGTCAGCCTAGTGAGTGGGGCTGATATCTTTGTGAAGTACTTAATGAACTTCCTATAGTAACCTTCCAACCCAAGAAAGCTTCTCACCTCGGTTGCATTTTTAGGAATCTGCCAATCTTGCACTGCAACCACCTTTGTGGGATCTACAGCAATCTCTTCTTTAGAGACCACATGCCCTACGAATCTCACCTCTTTCCTCCAAAAATGGCATTTGGAGATCTTCGCTTTAAACTGATGGTCACAGAGAGTTTTCAAAACTTCTCTCAAATGTTGGTCATGCTTTTCTTCGCTTTTGGAGAAGATCAAAATATCATCGATAAAGACTCCAACAAATTTATTTAGGAACTCCCAAAACACCCTACTCATCAGATCGACAAAATAGGCGGGTGCATTCGTCAACCCAAAAGGCATAACTAGCCATTCAAAGAAAACATCTAGAGTCCTAAAGACAGTCTTATTTATGTTGTCCTCAGCCACCCTCAACTGATGGAACCCTGTGGCCAAGTCTAACTGGGAAAATACCGAGGCACCAACAAGCTGATCAAATAAATCATCAATCCTCATAAGCGGGTGCCTATTCTTCTTAGTGAGTTTATTCAGCTCTCTATAATCAACAAACAAACAAAGCGAACCATCCGCCTTAGTCGCGAATACTACTGGAACATCCCATTCAGATATGCTTTATCTGATAAACCCCTTCTCAAGTAGCTCCCCTACTTGCTTACTCAGCTCCCTCCTTTCCCTCGGAGCCATGTGGCGCACTGGCAATACAACTGGCTTTGCATTGTCCACCAAGTATATACGAAAGACAATTTCGCGCCTCGGAGGTAAACTCCGAACCTCATCAAAAACATTGGAAAAATCTCATACTACTGGAACAGATTGCAGATCGTCGATAGATGCATCAAGAGACTCTAGGAAACTAGGCATAACCGACCCTTATAGGTCACATGAAATCTCGAGGGTTCTCCCATGACAAGTCAGAAGCTTAACAACCCTCTTTTCATAATCCAGAATGGCACCATACGTGGTAAGCAAATCCATTCCTAGAATCAACCCATAGCCCATAAACCCGAGCACATACACGTCGCATTCAAACTCGACGTCTAACACAGATATTTTCAAACCCTGGAAAATCGTAGATAAATGAGCCAAACCACCAATAGGGTTTGAAACAACTACGGGATCCACTACCATACTAGCAATTAAGTGCAGAGATTCAACTACAAAACTTGATATAAATGAATGTGAGGCACCAGAATCAAAAAGTGTCCTAATAGGATAATTTGAAAGAGAAATTTAAACTTCCACAGAAATTTTTCTACCTCTATCAGGAGCACTGATCACGAGATAATGCACCTGCCCTCCAGAAGTCCCTGTCCCCTGACCCTGTCCCTGTGATGCCTGTTTCTTCGGGCACTCTCTAGCAAAGTGTCCAGACTCTCCACAGTGGTAGCAAGAGTTCTTCCTTCGCTTACAGTCTTTAATTAGATGACCTTCCTTCCCACAATGTTGATACTTTCTTTTATCCTTGTCTTTGTCATTTTTCTTCCTTTCTTCTGCTGTTGCTGCTGCTGCTGTTGCTCCTTCTTGGGCAACATCTTCCTATTTTGCGACGTCTCCTCAGCCTTCTTTTCTCCCTTGTCTTCCTCATGGATAGGACTATATCAATAAGCTTTTAAAAAGTGTCCCCCATTGGAATATGGGACATGGCTAAACCATGTAGAGGCTCATTCAGCCTTTTAGCAAACTGCAAAGCCCTTTTGTGCGGCGTATCCACCAACTCTAAACCGAACCTTGCTAGCTGGTTGAATTTATTCACATACTCTTTCACCATAAATTTTCCTTGTTTGAATGCTAAGAATCTCTCCATCTGCATGCTGCTTTCGTCTTGGGAAAGAAATTTCATTTCGAACCTCTATCTAAAATCTTCCCAAGTTTCCACCGGACGTCCAGCTTGAGTGATTTCCCATGAAAATGAGGCTTCGTCCTTCAGTAGCGAGGCGGCTAACTGAACCTTCTTTCTATCCCCTACTTCAAAGATTACGAATAAGTCCTCGGTCTCCTTGAGCGAATTCCGGGCTTCTACGAATGTCTCGTTCCCATGGAATGGCTTCCCTCCTATAGCACGGAAGTCCTTGCAGATCTTGGCGAAGTTATCTGCTCTTGGAAGGGGAGGAGGAGGAATGACTGGTGCAGCAGGGGGAGGAACATTTCCTTGGCCTTCGACGGGCACCGTGACCTCCAAATATCTACGAAACCATCTGGGTATTGTGACGCCCTCTGGGATATTAGGAATGTTTTATCCCCCAGACATGCTGAAAAAGGAAAAAGGAAGAAATTTAGATAAAGGAACGAAGGATACTACATATGGCTTTTTGGGGAATGCTTTTCAAAACAAACTTTTCTTTTTGAAAATGCTTTCTTTTAAAACCTTTTTGAAAATAATTTTCAAATTTTTTTAATCTAATCTTGTAACCTTCAGCTCTGATACCAAGTGTGACACCCCACGCCTGTTAATATCACTCACTAAGGGAATACATTAAGTTTCGTGAAGCATTATAGGTAAATAGAAACAGAATAATTACAAGACAGATATAAATAAGATAGCAGCGGAAATTTAAATTTTTATTTCAAACATAAATCATAATATTGTGGTCCACAATACCATAAGTCACAAAAATCATTAGAATAAAATAGCTTCTGTCTTGCACTATCAGAGTACATAAGTATATAAAAAGCATAATTCCCCAATTAAAAGAATTAAGCCATAGTAGAGACAAAAACTTGAGCCATACTTTAGAAGTAGCTGCTAGCAAGATGATATCTGAGTCCTGACTAAGCCTGAGTGTTTCCTCCCTGAGAACCTGGGGGTGGGAGGAGGGGGAGGAACGGAAGAAAGAAGGGGAAACAAAAAGGGTCAGACATAAAGTCAGGAGAGTCTAGTTAGTTTTAGCCAGTAAATAAATAAAAGTAACATGATAGGCATATAAATTGGATAAGGGAGATCACTACATAAATGGCAGGTGTGACAAGGTAGACAGGGTAAGGTGTATACACTTCTCTAATGATTACACTGCACTATTACTAGTATAACCAGAATGAGATTATCCCTTCCACTATAAGTTGGTAGACTTAGGGCATACGTTCGAGTGTATCCTAACCACTACCACAATCGATCGGCTCCCTACTCCGTAGAAATCCCGTGCTGGCCCCACAGTAGGAGGTATCACTTCCTAAAGTGGCAACCCTTCATTTCCTAAGATGTGCACAACCATATCTACTGGTGTTACGGTCGTCTTATCCCCATCGGCCCGGCTTATGCACGGACATGGCCCGGTCGGTTTGTGCCGCCCACACTGTCCTTCACGTTTGGATCTCTTACGATCAGTCAGTAAGCGTGTCCCATATCCACCTAGTATGGAGTACTTTTATTTGATACCTACTCCGGGTTACTGACTGAAATGGATCCCACACAATATGATACAAGTCCTCCCCTTTTGTCTTATATCCCCCACTAGGTTTTTCACTGACCATGTATGCCACTAGGTGTCTTTAATTACATAGCCCTATATCAGTTATGCTTACCCTAAAAGGTGTCTTTAATTACGTAACTTCATTACTTCCTCCGGTTATGTATACCACTAAGTGTCTTTAATTACATAACCTTATCGGGTTAAGTTGTGGGCCTATATGTAAATATTACCCACCCCTTCCAGATTTGCTTAACCCATCCACTATCCAATCTATTTACTTAACCCTAACCTTAGTTCACAATCATACAATCCCTATGGATTAGATTTGGTTAAGTAGTCCAATTCATTACCATGTCCATTTATGGTTTACAATGGGCTAGCCCTCCCACATTAGGCCTGCAATGTGTGGATGCTGGATATGCCGGTCGGGTCTGGGCAGTCTTATTCCACAGTTGGGCCTAACCTCAAGTCTTAGCCCGATTCATATTTGCGTACTTAGACCTCCCACATTAGGTTCAACAGTAGTGGCTGTTGGATATGTTGGTTGGGTCCGGGCAGACTTCCACCACTAATGTAACCTAACGTCGTGTCATAAGTACAATTCCTAATTGTAATTACTAGACTTTCCATTATTAATTAATTAATCATTTCCCTTTATTGGTGTTAATGCCCATTCTACCCAATAATTTTAACTTTATGTCCAAGAATGTTCATATTCAAATTATGCTAATATTAACCCTTTTCCCCTATTCCCTAACTAGCGTAATCATAAACTGGTGGCATGCCTAGACTAGACAATAGCCTAGTCACAAACGATAATAGGGAAAATAATGGGAATATAACCAAAGTGATCATCTTGACATAAACATAAACTAGCATGATGATAAAGTGAATGGACATGTAATTAACATCATAACAAGGTGGACATAAAACTGATGAACTGGTGGTAGTCCTATCATAACTATGATGTCACAATAAGTATAGTAAGATCCAAATTAGCAATTTAGATGTCCAATTGGTTTAGATCTAACATGATAACACAAGGTGATAAATTAGATCACATAATTCAGATCTAGAGGTTAAAATAGATCTAACACCATTAGAATGACATAATAGCGTGTGTAGATCTAAATATGAGGCGTCATGTCCAACTTACCACATATCTAAGTTGATCGCAATATGACAGGTGAAAGGTGATTTACATAAAGAATTGGATCTAACCAATGTTGCAACTATCCAAATTAACAGATTTACATTCATCACAATATAGTTACAAGTCAAGATCCACATAGGTAACATAATAGAATAACCACAATTACATTAGATCTAAAGGTGTAGATCTATCATGACACAATATAAGATTTAACAATAGCATAGATTCATAGTTTACATCATATCCAATTCACAATCTTTCACAATTTACTTTTATTTCTCTAAACCTAAAACAACTAGAAACTCACTGCGTTAGGTTTAGAGAATAGAGAGAATGGATCTTGAATTTCTGGATTTGATTTGCAAAGTTGAAATGTTGTTCGTTGTTGAAGAAAATGAATCCGTCTCTGTTCGCACACCAACAACATTTGGCTCCTATGATTTCCAATGAATAAATTTGAGAAATAGCCAGATATTAATAGCTGTAGAACTCCCAGAAAATGACTGCCACATAAGTCCTAGGGGTGTCAACACCTCTATGGGTGGGTCGATCCATAGGTTGACACCTCTTAAGGGGGTCGACCCCTGCGTCAACGCCCCTCTAAGGGGTCGACCACATAGAGCGGGAAATTTGCCGCCTTGCTGAATTTTTGATTTTCGAACTGTTCTGGATAGGGTCTGACTCATATCTGACTCACGTGACTCATATGTGTATATATGTTCTTTCTGCGCGTATACAAATTTAAAACCCTCGTAACTTCTTCATACGGTGTCCGTTTATGCAAACCAAATGTCAATCTTGACCAAAATTTCGAGACTGACGTGATGGCGCAGTCTGTTTTCCTTAATTCTGGAAATTTAAATTACTTATTATTTAATTCATCCTCTTTTAGTGTCGTTAAAAATTCGGGGTGTTACATCGGGTTTAACCAATTTCCTACAACTTTTCCAGCGAGCTATTTACACCATACGACAGCGTTTTCGACCATTCTAACTTTCCTATGCAATCTCAAAGCATACCAAACAGTAATAATAACATATAGAATCATCCGTAAACAACAAAACAATAATTTAACATATTAATATGGATCAAACATACCCAAAACCCATGTTTTCCCCTTAATCATGTTTAGCTATAGAATTAACAAACTTAATCCAAATTAGCCCAAATTTATATCAGAGGCATAAAATAATATTTAAGAATTTCTGCATGTTTTTCCAAATCTTTATGATGCATAATTTCGCTAATTATCACTAATCACCCCTAATTAGCCATAATTAGTGAATAAAAGTGCAAATCACTCACCTTAGCCATAAATAAATTTCAGATCGAAAACTCTAACTGATTTGGCATGGATCCCAATGTATTCCAACAGCTCTATCTCGATTTCTATGCTAATCCGCCTTAATTTGATGTAGAGTTGGCTAATATGTGATTAGAAAGTGATTAAAGATGAATTTAGAAGGTGAAGGCCATTACTAGGGTTCAAGGAATGTAAGTGGCGGTTAGAAAACTAAAATGAAATGTTTTCCCAAACCCTTTCAGCCCTCTTATAACCCTAATCCCGAAATGGGTTGTGGGCTTAGTTGCTAATCACTCTATTAAGCCCAGTTAAGCTCTTTTTCATCTTCCAAACCTTATTTCATCCATATCTCCCAAATGGTAAGTCCATTTGATTAATGCGACCGCTCTACGGAAAGATAAACCATCATCCGAATCCAATGGAAGTGGTTTTAAGTCAAAACTCCTTATCAATCATAAGTTATAGGCGAAATAAGTTTCGTTAGGGTAAAACGGTCATTTAAAATTCGGCAAAAATCATGAACATGGGAAATGACCCCAATAGTCATTTCCCAAAGTTACACGACCATACGACTTCATATGAAAATAAAATATATATATACTACAATCCTTCGATATGTAGAATGCGGGTCGTTACAGAAAGCATTACTTTGCATCATGACCAACATGGAGAAGCGAATCCATTTTGAGCATAACCCGATATCAAAGCACTCCATGTGACCACATTCTTACCATCCATCTTATTAAATACAATACAAGCATAATCCAAGAGTCCATTTCTCACGTACATATCTACGAGACTAGTCTCTACAAGGACATTTTTCTTCGTCATATCGAATTGACTCAGTTGAGCATGAATTGAAAGACTCACCTTCGAGTCTCCTAAGCTAGAACATGTCTGCACCAAACCAATCATTGCAATTGTATCTCCATCAAAACCTTGGATTTTCATTTATTTATAGTTGTTAATGGCCTCGATATCCTTTCCTACATTAACAAACCCAATAATAATAGTAGTTCATGAGTCTAAATCTTTGTTATTCATTGCTTGGAATACTTCCATTGCTCTTTCCATTTTCCCGCATTTTGCATACATGTTAATCAAAGAAGTGGAGACAAACTTTTGGAACAAATCAATGCATGAATAAAGGAGTTTTAAGTTTGAATAAGTTTGTATTTGAGAATTAGTCAAATAATAGCCGAGTATTAGAGATATAATTGCAGTAGTAGAGATATATTCTTATGCAGTAAAATTAGGAGTTTTTAGATATTTGTAAAGGCTATATGTAGCCATTGTATTTCAATGAATAAAGTAAGTTTTCAAAATCCTAAACATTGAGTTTAATACCTATTACAAATTGGGATCAGAGCTCTTATTGGATCTTTGAGAACTAAGAAACCGCGACTTCAAAACACAGGTGTGAAGAGTGATGGAAGATGACAAAATGAAATTGCCTCAGTTCGATGGGCACTGGGATCACTGGAGTGAAGTCATGGAGAACTTCTTCAGAGCAAGAAGATTGTGGAGCCTGGTCGAGATCGGGTTCGAGGAGCCTGCTATCACAATGGTGCTTTCGACAGAGAAGATGCAGCAGCTAAACAATACCAAGATGAATGATCACAAGGTCAAACACTATCTCTATCAATCCATCGATAGTGTAACTTTTGAACAGATCCTAGAGAGGAGACCATCCAAGGTCAAATGGGATTCGATGAAGAGGAAGTTTGGAGGCAATGATCGGGTGAAGAAGTCCCTGCTGTAGAAGCTAAGAAGAGATTTTGAGGTATTAGAGATGAAAGAATATGAGAATGTGGAGGAATACTTCACTCGAGTGCTGGCTATCACCAACTAAATGAGGAGTAATGGAGAAGTTATGACTGATTCAAAGGTGGTGGAGAAAATTCCCAAATCTCTCAATGAGAAGTTCATGTATGTGTTGGTCTCTATAGAAGAGTCCAAGGACATTGAAAGCATTTCATTAAATGAATTTCAAAGTTCTTTGTTGGTCCATGAACAAAAGTTCAAAAATCCTGACAAAGTAGATGATCAAGCGTTAAAGATAACACACGGAAGAGGAATGGGATCCAGAGGAAGAGGCTTCAATGGAAGAGGTAGAGGACGAGGTCGAGGTTGAGGCAGAACATTTCTCGACAAAAGCATGGTAGAATGCTACAACTGTCACCAACTCGGGTATTTCCAGAATGAATGTCCAAAATGGGAAGAGAAGCAAACTATGCAGATTTTGATGAGAAGGAAGAGAAGTTACTGATGGCATACATCGAACAGGAGGAGAATGGTGATGAATCTGAAACTTATGTGGAATATGCTGCAGAGATGTTACTGATGGTGAAATCTGAAAAACAAGAGAACATGAGAAGAAAAGCATGGTTCCTTGACTCGGGCAGTTCAAACCATATGAGTGGAGATCGAGACTTGTTCTCAATTATGAATACCAACTTCAAGCACTCGGTCAAATTGGGAAATGACAAGAAGATGGAGGTCATTGGCAAGGGCAATGTGAAGCTGATTCTGAATAATGAAGCATACACAATAAGCAATGTATATTACATACCTGAGCTCAAAAATAACCTATCAAGCCTTGGACAACTCTAAGAAAAGGAGCTAACCATCATCATACAGAGAGGGACCTGCAGGATCTATCATGAAAGAAGAGGGCTGATAGTAGAAAGCAAGATGAGCACAAGCAAAATGTTCATACTTTTTTATCAAGGCAATGATGAAGCTAAACCAAGACAACAACGATGTCTACAAACAATCTCAGAGGACATATCAAGACTGTGGCATGAACGCTTTGAGCATCTTAGTCATCTGGGTTAAAAACACTACAGAGCAAGAAGATGGTACATGGTCTTCCAAACTTTTAACGCACATAAATTCACTTGCTCCGACTGTCTAGTGGGCAAGCAACCGAGAAACCCCATTCCAAAGAAAAGTATGTAACACCCCGCATTTTTGAGTATAATTAAAAATGAAATAAAATATATGAAAATATGCTTATGATAGGTAAATAATGGTGATGCATAAGAAGAATTAATTAATACATGAAAGAGAAGAAAAATTAGTTCGATAACGGTGTGTGTAACGGAAAAGATAGTAAAATGACAATAACTAATTCAAGAATCAGGAATTAGGTAAAATGGACATCACCATTGCGTTCCTCTCGGAAAAATACGCGAAATAGAGTCCGAGTTTTCGAAAATCGGAGTCCGTATGACCAAGATATGGCCAAAACAAGATTTCAACAGACTTTCTGGCAGACTGACCCGGGTCGACCATAGTGTCGACACTATAGTCGACCTGCCCTCCCCAGGTCGAATATAGTGTCGACCCCCCTCTGTACAGGTCGACCTGGTCAGCCTGGGGTGGCCCAGAACCCATTTTTGAGGCCAGGGATGAGTTTTGATGGTCCGGATTGGTTTTAGGGTTAATCTGATGGCTGAAATGAGTTCCTACACCTATAAATACACCCTAAGACCTAGCCTCCTCTACACACAATTCTATTCTCCTTCTTCTCTGCCTCTGTTCTAAATAAAAATAAAAATGGCGTCGCTACTCTGCTGGAATCAAAACTAGAAGCTAATCAACATCAACCTAAGCAGCTCAATTCAAATTAGAGATAAAAGCTTCTGCAACGATTCTACAACAATTAAAGTTCTTTCTTTAATCCAACCAAGGCAAGTGCAGTTATTTTCCGATATAAACATTAATATTGATTGTGACATGAATTCTAAATCTAAATCTGAGGTTATATCTGTTTTATTCTGATTTGATTTATCTTATTCTGTACCTCTTTCCTCTTTATGTTCTATAGCCAGGCTACCACGACCCTACGCCAATCTAATAAGAGATTAACATACGCTAAAATGTTTGGGACAGTAAAATGAATGATGCATGAATTTTGCATGACCAATAGGTGACTGATTTGAGGAAAGAACATGGACTGTAGCTAGAACATAAATCTGAGACATATGACTGGACATGTTATATTTATAACATAAAGGGTGTTGAACAGATGATTTGTAGACACGACATAAAAAGGTATTGGACATAAATATAGATAGTATTGAACATATGATTTGAGATAAAAAAGGGAATATGGCTTAGGTATAAAGATTTACATGAAAGTAGGATATCTATTAATGTAAATAAACACCTAAGTAAGGGATCTTTGGGATATATGACATTCATAGTAATAGATGGCTATATTTGGTATATGATCATATTGTGAATCAAGACTATTATTTATGCATGTGAACTTAGGCAAGATTTATAATTAGGCAAGATATGTTTGTGAAACTTTAAGAAATGATTAAATCTGTTATATTTGCCTAATTTGTTAGTTTTGTTACATTGCCTAATCTGCTAGTTCTGTTATATTGCTTAATCTGCTAGTTCTGCTCTACTGCCTAGTCTGCTAGATTTGTTCATCTGCCAAATCTGTCATCTGCTAAGTCTGTTGAAAATGCTAGATCTGCTAGTTTGCTTAATCTGCTAAATCCGTTAAGTCGCCTAATCTAAAAAATCTGTTATCTGCAATATCTGTTGAGTTGATATAATTAGTCCGCTATTGACATAATCTGAATTGGCTATAGTTATGAATAATTAACATGTATATTAGGCGTGGGTATAAATGGTGAATCATTAATTAATTGGCCGCAAAGATAAACATGGCTAACTCGAGGTTAGAACGAGTTTACGGCGTAATTCTGCCCGGAACCGCCCGGCATATTCCAGTGGTCGCAAACAATAGGTTCTAATGTGAGAAGTTAGTCATAACGTGCTTGAAACCCGAGGTTAGACTCAGTTTGCGACAGAAACCTGCCCGGAACCAACCAGTAGCCGCAAACTGTCAGTCTAATGTGAGAGGTTTGGGCATTAATATTTAATTAATGAAAATCTGAGATAATTATGACGTCTAAAACGTGTTGGGTAAGGTTAAACCGATTGGACCAGTGAATCTGATAAACCCATTTCGTGAATCCGTAGGCCCAATACAAAGTTAGAAAATCTGTAACCAGTTTATCTGTAAGTCTGTTAATGTAACACCCCACCTCCGTTAAGGTCACTCACAAAGGGAATGCCTTAACTTTGGTGGAGCATTTTAGTAAACAGAACAGAAACTTACAAGACAGATAAAACAGTACTTGAAAATTTTTAACTTTATTACAGTAGAAACAGAAATCAATATGGTTACATCCTTTCAAATCTCAGAATTCAAGTACAAATATCAGTCTTGTAAAAAAGCCTTCAAAATGCATGTTTTAAAATCATAATCCCCATAGAACGGGAGCTATACAGAGCCAAGCCATACTTTAAGCACTTCAAGCAGAGAGAAATCCGGATCAAGCTAAAGTATTCCCTCCTTGGATAACCTGGAGGGGGGAACGGAAGAAAGGAGGCGAAACAACAAGGGTCAGACAAAAAGTCTGGCAAGTCCAGTGACTTTCAGCATATGAACAGATAATAATAATATGGCATGAACATAAAACTGGATGAGATATAACTGTAACAGGTGTAGCAGATATAACAGAAGAACAGAATGACATAGACTATTGCTTTACACTTCTCTGCACTAATGCTAGTATAACAGAATTAGGTGTCACCCTAATGTCTAAACTGAAACAGAAACAGGTACAGAATAATTTCCATGCTAGTAATGGGCCTTTACCACCCGATCAGAAACAGACAGAAGCAGAATGTAGCATAAGGTGTACACTAGTAATTGGGCCTTTACCACCCGATCAGACGGTACCACGCAGAAACAGACAGGTGTTGCCACCCAACAGAAACAGACGGTACCAACAGAAACAGACAGAACTAAGTGTACCCTAAAACCCTACCCCAAGCGATCGGCTCCCTAATACATAAATACCCTGTGCCAGCCCCACCAAAGGGTGTATCATTCCCTAAAGTGGCAACCTTTGAATGACACAGACCTATTTACAGATGTCACGACGTCTTACATCCTCAGAGGCAGACCGGGATCCATGCACGCACATGACCCGGTTGGAACGCACCATCAACACCCCTCGCCATTATCAGAATGAACCGCTTATAATTAGTTCAGTAAGCGTGCCCGGACCCTACCTACTGTTGGGTCAAAGTTTTGATACCAGAAAGGGTAACTGACTAATATGGTTCCCAAACAACAGATGACACAAGTAATTCCCCTCCTAACCTTGTGTCCCCAGACTAACAGATTTCAGCTTAACTTGTCTATAAGTTTCAGACATACAAAACTTAGGTTAACTAGTTCACAGATCAGACTATCAAGTTAACAGGTTTTCAGACTAACGGATCAGATGTTCGGATTAACAGGCTTACAGATTAACTGGTTCCAGATTATCTAACTTTGTATTGGGCCAACAGATTCACGAAACGGGTTCATTAAATTCATTAGTCCAGTTGGTTTAACCCTATCCACCCAACACATTTCAGACATCATATTTATCTCAGATGTTATCTCATATTTTATCTCAGATTTGCATTAATTAAATATTAATGCACAGACCTCTCACATTAGGTCGGTAGCTTGTGGCCGCTGGATATGCCGGGCGGTTCCGGGCAGACTTCTGCAACAAGCCAGACCTAACCTCGTGTCTTGCGCATGTTATGACTAACTTCTCACATTAGAACCTATTGTTTGCGGCCACTGGATGTGCCGGGCGGTTCCGGGCAGGTTTACGCCGCAAACTCATTCTAACCTCGAGTTAGCCATATTTATCTTTGCGGCCAATTAATTAATAGTTTAGCATTTATGCCTATGCCTAATATACAAGTCAATTATTCATAACTATAGTCAATTCAAATTATGCCAATAACAGACTAATTATATCAAAACAACAGATATAGCAGGTAACAGATTTAACATATAACAGATTTTTCAGATTAGGCGACTTAACGGATTTAGCAGATTAAGCAACTTAGCAGATTTTAGCACATAACAGATTAGGCATCTCAACAGACAAATTTAACAGATTAGGCATTTCAATCTTAATAGCAGTCTAGGCCATATAACAGAACTAGCAGTTTAGGCAACTTAGCAAATTAGCAGATTTAATATTTCTAAAGGTTCTATTTACATGTCTTGCCTAATCATAAATTAGGCCTAAGTTCATATGCCTGCATAATTGTCATGATTCACAATATGAACATATATTCCATGTTTGCATAAATTTACATAGCGCAGAATATGGACACAATTTACCATATAACATATGTTCCAATTTTTGTTAAACTAGCATTTTACATGTAAATTATACCAAATATAATCATTAATTACAATGCATTCCGTATATCCAAAAATTCCTATTTAGGTGTAATCACAATAATAGATATCCTAATTAATGTAAATCTTTACACCTAACTTTCCATATCCTTCTTCTTTTCAAGTCATAAATCATAATGCAAAATATACCCAACAATCTAAATCTTTAAATTATATCTTCTAAAAATCAGATCTTGACTTTTATATGCATTTTGTCCAAAGTCTCCAATCATATATAAACATACAATGGTTCCTCTTTTCTTTTATTACAGAATATGCATAGATCTAAATCTAGTTTACAACATATGCTCATTTTTCTAATTAATTACAGATCTAAATATCATATGTTCATTTCTCTAATTAGTTACAGATCTAAATTACAACATACTCTATGCAATATATAAATTACATGTTCGTAGTCAAATTTATGCATCCAATCCCAAGTCACATGTCCAATATATTTTATGCTTCAGATCTAAAGTCATACGTTCAATTCAGTCTTGTCAAATTTCGCATCATTCATTAATTGTCCCAAATTTTGCGTTCATACGTTAATCTCTTTATGAGATTGGGCACAGGCTCGTGGTAGCCTGGCTATAGAAACAGAAAAGAAGAAAGGAATACAGAACAGTCACAGAAAACAGATCTAACAGAAGAGAATATATAAACAACCTCAAACTCAGATTTAAAAGCATATCAAAATTATAATTAACGTTTATAGCGGAGAATAACTGTACTTGCCTTTCTTGGTTTAAAAAAGGATAATAAACTGTTGTTGATGCAGAAATGCTGAATTATTCCTTTTTAATTGTTGTTGTAGATCTACCCTTTGATTTGAGATTTGATTTAGCTTTTACATCAGTCCTAGTTTTAATTCCAGCAGAGCAGCGAAGCCATTTTTATTTTTAATTAGAAGAAGAGAGCAATGGAGGCTAGAGAATTGTGTAAGAAACCTAGGTTTAGGTTAGGGATGTATTTATAGGAGGATAGGGTGATTTAGAGCCTTCAGATCAGTCCAGAAGTCATCAGAATCGCATAGCTCGAATACACATCATCCAGCCACTCAAAAGAAGACACGTCACCTCAGAACACTCCAGAATTCGGTGCTGGATTTGTATGGGCGCACTTGGCAGGTGCGCCAGTGTATTTTTGTACTGGCGCACTTCACAAATGCGCCAGTGTATTCTGGCCTGTTTCCGGTTTTTCTGCCTAACTTCGTTCGTCCATATCTTCTTCATACGGACTCCGATTTACGCAAATTCGGACTCTATTTCGCGTATTTTTCCGAGACGAACACAATGGTGCAACCTGTTTCCCTTATTTCTTCTCCTAAAAATTAATTATACCTTGATTTTTAACTCTTATGTTTACAGAAAATACGGGGTGTTACATTCTCCCCTCCTTAGAGGATTTCGTCCCCGAAATCTTCAAGTTAAGAAGAATGTGTCCTACCATCCAATCACCCATCTACTCAACCATCATCCACAAGCATCTATTTTTCTTAGAAAACTTCTAATGTTGTATGAACATATGCAAAATTGTGTGTATATGCTCCTTATCTAATGCAAGGATCAGGCGGTCTACTGATTCAGTTGACCTCCTTAATGCGAATTATGTCATTGCCATGAGTCCAACATGTATGCAATAGAATCCTAATGATATATATTATTTCTATATGAGTGCACAATTATTCACTCAAATGCAACATCCATGTGTTGAATCAACCATTTTGCATCCACAAGAATTGAAAAATGCTCACACATCCATATGCAGTATGAGAGTGTTTTCGAGCCGATCTAGTGCCTAGTGTGTGTGTATGCATCCACGGGCAACCACTAGCAACCACTTGCATCCACTTGCAACCATCAAACATAACATGTCTCAAACACATGTTTACACCCATTAGTTTCTACCTAAAGTTCGAAGATTCGATCGATAGGATACAGTCGAATGATGGAAGCGAGTACAGATAGAACGAAAATTTGGTTCCCATTAGACATGGGTCCTAAGTATCAGCCCCAAAGACCGAAACCAACATCAAATTGACACCCAGAGGATTACCTTCCTTAGACAATGTCAAAACTGGAAATCCTATCAAAAGTATTTAGATATTTACAGACTACTGGTACAGATCAGGTTCCCTAATGATTCTTAGGAAGCTAAGCATGATAAAATCATACCCCACGAAAACTCAGAATGTATGCGTCATACTTGACGCCTAACACAGATATCCCTCAAACCCCAATCTCAGACAGATGAGCCATAACCCTTATGGGTCTGAGTCTACAGCGGGATTCAGAAATAATACTAGTATTAAAGTGCAGAGTATCGATTACAAAATCAAAATACCAGAATCAGAAAAAGTCTTAACTCCATAATCAGATAAAGAAATTAAACCTACTATAGAAATTTTCCTATTTCTATCCTAGCCACTAGCCTCAAGAGTGTTCGCCTGCCCTCCTTGTCCTCGTCTCTTCGGGCAGTCCCTAGTGAAGTGTCCCATCTCCCCACAGTTGAAGCAAGCGCCCTTCCTTTTTCTGCAATCCTTGTTCAGATGAGTCGAGCTCTCACAAGTAAAGCACTTTTTCCCCTTCTTATCTTCAGACTTCTCATCCTTCTTTTGTGTTTCCTTTTTGGGCCCCGCTTTCTTATTCTGTGGTTCTTCCTTCTTTGTCTCTTTCGGGCCCTTGTCTTCCTCGTGCAGTAGTGTCATATCCACCAATTTCTCGTAAGTTGCTCCCATGGGTACATGGGTCATGGCTAGGATGTGCAGTGGCTCGTTCAATCCTTTAACAAAGCGGAGAGCCTTTTTATGTTGAGTGTTGACTAAATCCAATCCGAACCTAGCCAGTTGGTTGAACTGGTTGACGTATTCCTTGACCGTCATACTTCCTTGCTTAAGAGATAAGAACTTTTCCAATTGTAAACTTCGTTCAGCTTGCGAGAGGAATTTTGTCTCAAACCTTGTTCTGAAATCCATCCATGTCTCAACCGGCCTCTCGGCGTTAGTGACTTCCCACCAGTAGGAAGCTTCGTCTTTGAGCAACCATACTGCCAACTGTACCTTCTGCCTATCGTCCACCTCGAAGATAACGAATAGATCCTCAGTTTCTTTGAGCCAAGTCCTTGCTTCTACGAATGATTCAGTTCCTTTGAAATCCTTCCCACCCATGGCCCTAAAATCTCTACAGATCTTTGAGAAAGCAATTGCACGAGGAGGGGGTGGAGGAGGGGGATCATTTGCTGGACCTGCAGCGGCGGTCCTAGCCTCAAGATATTGACGAAACCAACCGGGTACATGAACACCCTCTGGTATCTCAGATGCTTCAGACATGTTGGAACGAAAAAGGAAAGGTTCAATACAAAAAGGACTGAAAGAAAGATATATGGCTCTTAGGGATCATGTTTTTCAAAATAAGCTTTATTTTTGAAAATACTTCCTTCCAAAACCTTTTTTTGAAAATAGTTCTCAAAAACTTTACCCAATCTGGTAACCTTCAGCTCTGATACCAAGTGTAACACCCCACCTCCGTTAAGGTCACTCACAAAGGGAATGCCTTAACTTTGGCGGAGCATTTTAGTAAACAGAACAGAAACTTACAAGACAGATAAAACAGTACTTGAAATTTTTTAACTTTATTACAGTAGAAACAGAAGTCAATATGGTTACATCCTTTCAAATCTCAGAATTCAAGTACAAATATCAGTCTTGTACAAAAGCCTTCAAAATGCATGTTTTAAAATCATAATACCCATAGAACGGGAGCTATACAGAGCCAAGCCATACTTTAAGAACTTCAACCAGAGAGAAATCCGGATCAAGCTAAAGTATTCCCTCCTTGGATAACCTGGGGGGGAACGGAAGAAAGGAGGCGAAACAACAAGGGTCAGACAAAAAGTCTGGCAAGTCCAGTGACTTTCAGCATATGAACAGATAATAATAATATGACATGAACATAAAACTGGATGAGAGATAACTGTAACAGGTGTAGCA
This sequence comes from Allium sativum, assembly GCA_030737875.1. Taxonomy (NCBI): domain Eukaryota; kingdom Viridiplantae; phylum Streptophyta; class Magnoliopsida; order Asparagales; family Amaryllidaceae; genus Allium; species Allium sativum. The sequence goes on along the minus strand of CM060920.1, from coordinate 290,410,750 downwards.
GATATAACAGAAGAACAGAATGACATAGACTATTGCTTTACACTTCTCTGCACTAATGCTAGTATAACAGAATTAGGTGTCACCCTAATGTCTAAACTAAAACAGAAACAGGTACAGAATAATTTCCACGCTAGTAATGGGCCTTTACCACCCGGTCAGAAACAGACAGAAGCAGAATGTAGCATAAGGTGTACACTAGTAATTGGGCCTTTACCACCCGATCAGACGTTACCACGCAGAAACAGACAGGTGTTGCCACCCAACAGAAACAGACGGTACCAACAGAAACAGACAGAACTAAGTGTACCCTAAAACCCTACCCCAAGCGATCGGCTCCCTAATACATAAATACCCTGTGCCAGCCCCACCAAAGGGTGTATCATTCCCTAAAGTGGCAACCTTTGAATGACACAGACCTATTTACAGATGTCACGGCGTCTTACATCCTCAGAGGCAGACCGGGATCCATGCACGCACATGACCCGGTTGGAACGCACCATCAACACCCCTCGCCATTATCAGAATGAACCGCTTATAATTAGTTCAGTAAGCGTGCCCGGACCCTACCTACTGTTGGGTCAAAGTTTTGATACCAGAAAGGGTTACTGACTAATATGGGTCCCAAACAACAGATGACACAAGTAATTCCCCTCCTAACCTTGTGTCCCCAGACTAACAGATTTCAGCTTAACTTGTCTACAAGTTTCAGACATACAAAACTTAGGTTAACTAGTTCACAGATCAGACAATCAAGTTAACAGGTTTTCAGACTAACGGATCAGATGTTCGGATTAACAGGCTTACAGATTACTGGTTCCAGATTATCTAACTTTGTATTGGGCCAACGGATTCACGAAACGGGTTCATTAAATTCATTAGTCCAGTTGGTTTAACCCTATCCAGCCAACACATTTCAGACATCATATTTATCTCAGATGTTATCTCATATTTTATCTCAGATTTGCATTAATTAAATATTAATGCACAGACCTCTCACATTAGGTCGGTAGCTTGTGGCCGCTGGATATGCCGGGCGGTTCCGGGCAGACTTCTGCAACAAGCCAGACCTAACCTTGTGTCTTGCGCATGTTATGACTAACTTCTCACATTAGAACCTATTGTTTGCGGCCACTGGATGTGCCGGGCTGTTCCGGGCAGGTTTACGCCGCAAACTCATTCTAACCTCGAGTTAGCCATATTTATCTTTGCGGCCAATTAATTAATAGTTTAGCATTTATGCCTATGCCTAATATACATGTCAATTATTCATAACTATAGTCAATTCAAATTACGCCAATAACAGACTAATTATATCAAAACAACAGATATAGCAGGTAACAGATTTAACATATAACAGATTTTTCAGATTAGGCGACTTAACGGATTTAGCAGATTAAGCAACTTAGCAGATTTTAGCACATAACAGATTAGGCATCTCAACAGACAAATTTAACAGATTAGGCATTTCAATCTTAATAGCAGTCTAGGCCATATAACAGAACTAGCAGTTTAGGCAACTTAGCAAATTAGCAGATTTAATATTTCTAAAGGTTCTATTTACATGCCTTGCCTAATCATAAATTAGGCCTAAGTTCATATGCCTACATAATTGTCATGATTCACAATATGAACATGTATTCCATGTTTGCATAAATTTACATAGCGCAGAATATGGACACAATTTACCATATAACATATGTTCCAATTTTTGTTAAACTAGGATTTTACATGTAAATTATACCAAATATAATCATTAATTACAATGCATGCCATATATCCGAAAATTCCTATTTAGGTGTAATCACAATAATAGATATCCTAATTAATGTAAATCTTTACACCTAACTTTCCATATCCTTCTTCTTTTCAAGTCATGAATCATAATGCAAAATATACCCAACAATCTAAATCTTTAAATTATATCTTCTAAAAATCAGATCTTGACTTTTATATGCATTTTGTCCAAAGTCTCCAATCATATATAAACATACAATGGTTCCTCTTTTCTTTTATTACAGAATATGCATAGATCTAAATCTAGTTTACAACATATGCTCATTTTTCTAATTAATTATAGATCTAAATATCATATGTTCATTTCTCTAATTAGTTACAGATCTAAATTACAACATACTCTATGCAATATATAAATTACATGTTCATAGTCAAATTTATGCATCCAATCCCAAGTCACATGTCCAATATATTTTATGCTTCAGATCTAAAGTCATACGTTCAATTCAGTCTTGTCAAATTTCGCATCATTCATTAATTGTCCCAAATTTTGCGTTCATACGTTAATCTCTTTATGAGATTGGGCACAGGCTTGTGGTAGCCTGGCTATAGAAACAGAAAAGAAGAAAGGAATACAGAACAGTCACAGAAAACAGATCTAACAGAAGAGAATATATATATACAACCTCAAACTCAGATTTAAAAGCATATCAAAATTATAATTAACGTTTATAGCGGAGAATAAATGTACTTGCCTTTCGTGGTTTAAGAAAGGATAATAAACTGTTGTTGATGCAGAAATGCTGAATTATTCCTTTTTAATTGTTGTTGTAGATCTACCCTTTGATTTGAGATTTGATTTAGCTTTTACATCAGTCCTAGTTTTAATTCCAGCAGAGCAGCGACACCATTTTTATTTTTAATTAGAAGAAGAGAGCAATGGAGGCTAGAGAATTGTGTAAGAAACCTAGGTTTAGGTTAGGGATGTATTTATAGGAGGATAGGGTGATTTAGAGCCTTCAGATCAGTCCAGAAGTCATCAGAATCGCACAGCTCGAATACACATCATCCAGCCACTCAAAAGAAGACACGTCACCTCAGAACACTCCAGAATTCGGTGCTGGATTTGTATGGGCGCACTTGGCAGGTGCGCCAGTGTATTTTTGTACTGGCGCACTTCACAAGTGCGCCAGTGTATTCTGGCATGTTTCCTGTTTTTCTGCCTAACTTCGTTCGTCCATATCTCCTTCATACAGACTCCGATTTACGCAAATTCGGACTCTATTTCGCGTATTTTTCCGAGACGAACACAATGGAGCAACCCGTTTCCCTTATTTATTCTCCTAAAAATTAATTATACCTTGATTTTTAACTCTTATGTTTACAGAAAATACGGGGTGTTATAGTTAATCTGTAACCAGATAATCTGTAAGCCTGTTAATCCGAACATCTGATCCGTTAGTCTGAAAACCTGTTAACTTGATTGTCTGATCTGTGAACTAGTTAATCTAAATTTTGTATGTCTGAAACTTGTAGACAAGTTAAGCTGAAATCTGTTAGTCTGAAGACACAAGGTTAGGAGGGGAATTACTTGTGTCATATGTTGTTTGGGACCCATATTAGTCAGTAACCCTTTCTGGTATCCAAACTTTGACCCAACAGTAAGTAGGGTCTGGGCACGCTTACTGAACTAATTATAAGCGGTTCATTCTGATAATGGCGAGGGGTGTTGATGGTGCGTTCCAACCGGGTCATGTGCGTGCATGGATCCCGGTCTGCCTCTGAGAATGTAAGACGCCGTGACATCTGTAAATAGGTCTGTGCCAATTGGTTGTCACTTTAGGGAGTGATACACCCTACAGTGGGGCCGACATAGGATATTTATGTATTAGGGAGCCGATCGCTTGGTGTAGGGTTTTAGGGTACACTTAGTTCTGTCTGTTTCTATTGGTACCGTCTGTTTCTGTTGGGTGGTAACACCTGTTTGTTTCTGCGTGGTACCATCTGTTCGGGTGGTAAAGGCCCATTACTAGTGTACACCTAATTCTACATTCTGTTTCAGTAGGGATTAATCTGTTTCTTCTTCTGTCTGTTTCTGATCGGGTAGTAAAGGCCCATTATTAGCATTCTGTTTCTGTTAAATTATTCTGTACCCGTTTCTGTTTCAGTTTAGACATTAGGGTGACACCTAATTCTGTTATACAAGTATTAGTGCAGAGAAGTGTAAAATAATAGCTTATATCATTCTGTTCTTCTGTTATATCTATTACACCTGTTACAGTTATCTCTGATCCAGTTTTATTTTCATGTCATGTTATTATTATCTGTTCATAACTGAAAACCACTGGACTTGCCAGACTTTTTGTCTGACCCTTGTTGTTTCGCCTCTTTTCTTCCGTTTCCCCCCAGGTTATCCAAGGAGGGAATACTTTAGCTCGATCCGGATTTCTTCTGCTTGAAGTGCTTAAAGTATGGCTTGGCTCTGTATAGCTTCCGTTCTATGGGGATTATGATTTTAAAACTATGCATTTTGAAGGCTTTTGTACAAGACTGATATTTTGTACTTGAATTCTGATAATGTAATTTGAAAGGATCTAACCAAGTTTATTTCGGTTTCTATTGAAATAAAGTTATAAAATTTTCAAGTACAATTCTATATGTCTTGTAAGTTTCTGTTCTATTTACTAAAATGCTCCACCAAAGTTAAGGCATTCCCTTTGTGAGTGACCTTAATGGAGGTGGTGTGTTACAAAGTACATGGAGAGCTGAAGAAGTTCTTGAGCTGCTACACTCAAACATTTGTGGCCCCATCAGTCCTGTGTCCACCAGCGGAAAGAGATACATTTTATGCTTCATAGATGACTACAGCAGGAAAGCATGGGTGTATTTACTGAATGAGAAATCAGAAGCTTTTAGTCGCTTCAAGGTGTCCAAGAAAAAAGTGGAGACTGAGACAGGAAAGAGCATCAAATGCCTGAGAACTAATCGTGGAGGGGAGTACACTTCGTTTGATTTCACTGACTACTATAAAGAGCACGGGATTCATAGACAGCTAACCACCACTTACACACCACAACAGAATGGTATTGCGGAGAGGAAGAATCGTACAGTTTTGAATATGGTTAGGTCCATGCTCTCAACAAGAGAGGTACCAAAAGTTTTTTGGGCAGAAGCAGTGAACTGGACATTTTACATCCTCAACAGATCTCCCACTCTTGCTGTAAAAAATGTTGTACCACAAGAAGCTTGGAGTGGAGTTAAGACAAGTGTGGTGCACTTTATAGTATGGGGAGGCCTTGCGCATGTGCATGTCCTGGATGAGAAACGAGGCAAACTTGATGAAAAACACCACCTGCATATTACTGGGTTTCTCAGAAGAGTCAAAAGGTTACAGGCTGTACAACCCGAAGACCAAGAAGGTTATAGTAAGAAGAGATGTGGTATTTGAGGAGACAAAAGGATGGAATTAGGAAGAAGAACAAGACCATACAAACTCTGAGTTAACTTGGAATGATGATATGACATGGGAGGAAAGCGAAGATGAGAATAATGACAAGGAAGACTTAGGTGACGAAGCAGAACACCCTGCAGAAGTTATCGAAGAAGCTCAAGTTGAACAACATGTTAAATGTTGGGAGAGACAAATGACAAGGCCTCCACGGTACCTCAATGACTATGTCACTGGGAATGAAGTTGATGATGAAGAATATGAAGTCAATATGTGGAGATTAACACATCCGATCCGTCAACTTTTGAAGAAGCAAAGAAAAGCTTGAAATGAAGAGAAGCCATGGATGAAGAAATGAATTCAATCATAAAGAATCAGACATGGGTACTTTCAGAGCTACCAAAAGGAGCAAAATGCATTGGAGTAAAGTGGATTTATATTACCATTCTCAATGGACATGAAGAGATAAACAAATACAAGGCCCATTTAGTGGCTAAGGGATATTCTCAAAAACATGGAATCGATTACACTGAAGTATATGCACCTGTTGCTCGAATGGATACCATTAAAAGAATTATATGTGCAGCAACACAAAAGGCTTGGGATATCTATCAACTTGATGTCAAGTCCGCTTTTCTCCATGGAGTACTTGTAGAGGATGTATACATTCAGCACCCGAAAGGATACGTGGTCAAAGGAGATGTAGACAAGGTGTACAAACTCCATAAGGCTCTATATGGATTAAAGCAAGCCCCAAGGGCTTGGTTCAGCTGAATTGAAGAATACTTCATCAAGGAAAGTTTCATAAAGTCTCAGGATGAAGAAACTTTGTTTCTCAAGAAAAACAATTTCGGTAACTGTCCGTTTGTCAGTGTTTATGTAGATGATCTTATCTATACAGGAGATGATATATCAATGATAAAAGATTTCAAGAATCAATGCAAAAGGAGTTCGATATGACAGATCTGGGATAAATGAGATATGTTTTGGGAATCGAGGTGTTGCAGATACCTCATGGGATTCACATATCGCAAGAAAGTGTGTTTTTGAAGTTCTGAAGTGTTTTGGTATGGAAAATTGCAATGCGGTTTGTAATCCAATGGTGCCTGGAAGCAAAATGACATGAATGATAAAGGAGAACATGTTGATGAGACTTTCTACAAGAAGGTAATAGGAAGCTTCATGTACATAACAACAACGAGACCTGACCTGCAATTCGCTGTAAGTCTTCTAAGTCGATACATGTGTAATCCTACACAGCTACATTTACAAGCAGCTAAGAGAGTTCTGAAGTACTTAAGCGGTACTATGGATTTTGGCATTTGGTACAAGAGAGGAGGAATTGGAGAAGTATTGGTCTACACTGATAGTGACTTTGCTGGAGATGCAGATAGTAGAAAGAGCACGTCCGGTTACGTTTTTCTCATGAATGATGCAGTAGTTGCTTGGTCATCAAAGAAGCAACCAATTGTTGTGCTCTCTACCACAAAAGCTGAGTACGTGGTTGCGTCAGCATTTACTTATCAAGCTATATGGTTCAAGAGGATTTTGGAGGAATTGGGATATGATGTTGAAGGAAGTACTGTCATTCTGCGTGACAATACCTCAACTATCAAGCTTTCTAAGAATCCTATTTTTCATGGAAGATGCAAGCATATAGGTGTTCATTTTCATTTCTTAAGAGATCTGGTCAATGAAGGGCTGATATGTCTTGAACATTGTGGGTCATGTGAGAAGTTGCTGACATTTTAACAAAACCGTTGAAGCGTGAAAGTTTGAAAAGTTAAGAAGCAAGCTTGGGATGTGCTCTGTTGGAGATAAGCCAAGTCTTATGCACCAAGCTTAGTTTAAGGAGGGTTTTTTGGAAAAAAATCAACGCATGAATAAAGGAGTTTTAAGTTTGAATAAGTTTGTATTTGAGAATTAGTCAAATAATGACCGAGTATTAGAGATATAATTGTAGTAGTAGAGATATATTCTATGCAGTAAAATTAGGAGTTTCAAATATTTGTAAAGGCTATGTATAGCCATCGTATTTCAATGAATAAAGTAAGTTTTCTAAATCCTAAACATTGAGTCTAATACCTATCGCACAAACACATCTTTTACATATTCGAAATTATAAGCAGTGGTCTTAATTTCCTCAGTAAACTTCAAGTCGGACAATTGCGTGCAAGCTTTAATAGCAATTATAAACGTAGAGCTATTTGGTTGGGTAATATTGGTTGATACAAGTTTTTTGTAGAGTTCTATGACTTTGGAATGTGAATTACTACAGGAATACGCAATGATTAGTGCGTTATATACAGAAATTGTTGGGCTGGGAATTGAATCGAACACTTTGCTTGCAGATGAGAGATTGCTAAGGCGAGAGTAGGCAGAGATCAAATCGCGAAGCGATTGAGGTTGTGATAACGAACTGTTTATCAGTAAAAGAGCATGAAATTTCGATAGTGTTTGAGAGTTGTTAATTGACTTCAGTAGATTCTTTGGGTTTTTCAGATAAAAAAGAGGGGAGTTGAGCATTTTAGTGGAGGACTTGGATCGAGGTAAGATCGACTGGAGTGTTCAAAGCAGAAATTGGATTCAAAGGAAAAATCATTGGATATAGATATAAGTTAAGGTAAAAATCAGTGACGAAGAAGGCCAAGTGTAAAAAAAAGGGAAGGAAAAAAATAGTTTGGAAGGAAAAGGAAATACGACGCCTGAGAGATTTGAACTCTCACGGGGAGACCCCATGTACTTAGCAGGCACACGCCTTAACCACTCGGCCAAAGTGTTGTTGTGCTGGTTAGCCTCCAGTTATTAAGTTCAATAAATACCTTTTTTCGTTGTTAAGAGTTCAGTCTGATCTGAAATCAAGATTTGGATAGATGCAGAGGAAAAGATAAACACAAGTTCAAATGATAGAGATCAATAAAGTGGAGGATATTGAATTGATTTTTCATTAATTTGGATTTTTCTCGGCCTTGCCACAATTTTTGTTTATTCAAAAGGTTAACTTTTTTTCTGATTTTCTGATGTCTATACTATATTGTCCTAATCTTAATGTCCAACGATGACCCTTTTGAAAAATGGAGTTTTGTGCCTGTGTAATGCAAAAACGACTTTTGCTGAACCGTTAAAAGAAAATGCTTACAAATGGCTTTTGCCCTACTATTAGAGTATAGGGAGTGTGCTAAGTATTATTATATTATTATTATTTTCATAGAGACGTAATGCTGTGAGGCTTGCTTGTTGGGTTGAGGTTGTGACAGCCATTTTTGCTAGAAAATGATCGAAGGATTGCTCTGATGACTAAAATGCGAACGAGCTTAGTTTAGGCTATGTTTGTTTTTCTGAAAAAGCACCTTTTTAGAGATGAATTGAAAATTCTTATTGCATTAAGTGCTTTTAAAGCATTTGGGTGGATGAATCATTAAGCGCTTAATCATTGAAAATAGCTTAATGGTAAAAAGCATATAGTTTAAGCTTTTAGAGCTGCTGATTGCTAGTAAGGGATGATTTACAGTGTTGTCCTTCTTCTTTATGTATAGCAGCAGCAAATACTTTTATATTTACAAAAGCAGCAACATTTTCTTTCTTTGCACTGGTCAAAACAATATACTGAACGAGGTAACCTCTTCATTTTCCTTCCATTTACTTTGCATAGAATATATGGTTGTAATAGTATTCATTTATTTTTCTATATCTTTTATATTTTGATGTGATAAAAGCAATAGTACTGGGTTAAAAGCTAAAATGACATTACTGGAATAAAAATGGTAGTAGTGTATACTTTTATAACTACTTTATATACTCTTATATTTGCTGAGTTAAAAAGGACATTGATGGATTGGAATGTTCGCGTGGCTTGAGTTATAATAAATTTGCATATACACCATTGTTAAAATTAATAATTGCATGTATGTAGATTCTAGAATCCGATATAGTTATCCTTTAGGAAATGAATGAATAGGGGTTCTTTTAAACACTTTTTTTTTGTTTAATCTAAAGTATTCTTTTCATTTTTAGTGACACTTAAAAAATATGTACACACCATTAGTATTCAGACAATAAAAATGAAGGGAAATTTTCTCAATAAAAAATATATCACAATAAACCAGAGCAAGGACGAGAAAAGGTTGCAAGGCATAAGGCTTATATAACAGCTATATATGTGCAGGTGCATACGCACATCATTATACATGTGCACGATGCACATGCACAAAATCCAATATTTCTTTTCTTGCCTATGCTTCTCCATAGGCAGTAGGCTTTATCAAGTCTCCCTTGATTTTCTGATGCTAACCCTTCAAACTGATGTCTGATGAGTGATAGGTGAAGATGACTTCAACCATTGCCGATGATTTTTCTTTTTTTTAATTCCTTCTATTTTTTTCCTCTTCCTTCACATTGAATATATGTACGCCTGCAGAGCACAAGTGGAAAGTATTGTTGAGTGACTCAAATTTCATTGTTTGGTACTCAGTGTGTAGGTCTAGTGTTGGTAATTTTGCTTGGTGGCCGGTAATTCTTCCATGTAGACCCTTCCATATGAGCTTTCGTTTCAGTATGATTAAAACTTGACTGGTACCTTTATCCTTTGTATTTATCATATTTTTTCCCTCGTTGAACTATTATGTTTCTGGTTGTAAATATACGACAATATATATGCCATAGTGTTCTAATTTGTTTCAGAGTTTAAGTGGATTAAATTTGGGTGTTATTATAAGAGTTTTCGATGTGGTCTGAAATCAATGTTTGGATAGATGTAGTGGAACAAATATCGTTTGAGACGCATCTCAACAACCAATTGTTGGATTTCCATACCCCGTTTTCGTGGTTTTAACACACCATTTTCTCTATTTTAGTACCATGTTTAACCTTTAATTACTCTGTATACCTCTAATTGCCCTTATTTGAATATCCATAATTGTCATGTTTAAATATCCCTCTTGAAAACCGTAAACGCATTTACTGTTTAACTCACAACCTTATTTCAGTTACCCATTTAAATGCCTCATTTATCGTAAACGCATGCTTCATTTCCAATGATGGTCTTTTTTATATATAATAATGGAGTTTTGGGCCTATGTATTGCAAAGAGGATGTTTGCGGAACTACTATGTTTATCAAAGACATTTGGTCTTATTAGGGAGGGTGTAATCATTATATGTAAAATGCACAGTGGCTTTTTTTAGTACATAAGCAATGCATTAAGGCTTTCTTGTCGGGTTGGAATAAGGGAACTACACCTTCATTTATTTCACCTATCTTTTTATATTAGGATTTCAAGGGTAATACTGTACATTCGAATATCTGAACAGTTGAATGAGTCAAAATTGATGGTACATATATTGTTGTATACTGTACGGGGTATTGTATTATTCGAATCGGTTTATAGTACAACTATATAAAGCATTTTACATTCAACATTACTTTTCTCTTTTCTCAATTTTTTATCAAATCCACAACCATTCTCTTAGCAAGTGCCACATCGAAGGATCATCAAAGTTTTCACCAAAAAATGGCTCAAACACCAATGATACGTGATCCGTACTTCACCAATGTGGTTAGAAGGTAAATGGAGCCGCAATCAACAAGAGCTAAAAGCAAAAATGTGAAGGAAGTAAAATGGAGACAAGGTTTTTAGAGTGGTTCGGCCCTAATCTAGGCCTACGTTCACTATGAAGGTAGCTTGCCTTATCATGACAATGATTACAAGGCATATAAACTCCCTTTGCACATACATCTTCTTACTTTCACAACATATTCCCTCTCTCAGATATAAATCTCACTTAGATTCATGGAATTCAATGGGGAAATGTTAAGATCCGCGGAGGAGAAGGATAATGTCTATGTTTGAGAGGAGAATGGAGGAGGATCTTTGATCTCTTTTCCACTTAGATGACCCGAATGGGTGCCATGGCCAAACAGATGAACGATCATCAAGTGGAGATGATGATAATGATCGCTGAAATGCTAAGGAATGGTGGAGGAAAGAATTTGGCAGCACTTCTTTGTCGCCAGGAGTCGATCCCCTTTTTGGTGGAAGCCATGGCCTATTTATAGGTGTGCCCCTCGAAGAAATGAGCTAAAATCCATGTATGCAGGCTGCGGGTCGCTCGTCCCATTAATTACTAAAATGCAACCGCTTAGTTGTAGCCAACTGTAGATAGCCTTATTCAGATGTCTTGTGTAAGCGACTTCATAGGAGCGAGTGGTTGTACGGATCTGAGCAAACTGGTCGGGCGGTCAGGTAATGAGTACACGGGAGACTAGCTTTTGGATTGGTGTATGGGCGACCGATTGCACGCCATGTTAAGCCTTTTAATGTTTAACTGATATGTGTTATCTGGTTGATGCAGCTATCTCTAATTGTAGATGAATGGGCGACCGTCACCGTATTCTGTAGGCGAGCGATTAGGGCTTGTAAGTGCGACCCTTCAGAAGCTGGTATCTGGCCGACCGGTGATAACATCTGACTGAATTTGTTGATGTAACACCCCGTATTTTCTGTGAACGTATAAGTAACAAATCAGAGGATAATTAATTTTTAAAATAAGAGTCAAGGGAAACGGGTTGTGCCATTTCGTTCGTCTCGGAATTCTGCTTGGAAACGAGTCCGAGTTTGCAAGAATCGGAGTCCGTATGAGGGAGATATGACCCTCCGATGTTTCAGGAATTTTCAGAATCGAAAACAGCTCGAAATTCGAATTCAAAATTCGAATTCAAACCCATAAGTGGGTTGGGCGGGAAATTTCCCGCCCAGGACCCAGGTCGACTGGGGAGTCGACCCCCCCGACCAGGTCGACTGGGGATTCGACTGGGTAGTCGACCCCCCCGACCAGGTCGACTGGGTAGTCGACCTTGGGGTCGACCTACTCCCGAAATCCAGTTTTTTGAACCTGGTTCGTTCTGATGTATTTGGTCACGTTTTCTGCCTAGGTTCGTCCGCCTAACCCTATATAAACAGCCCTCTAGCCTCATTCTCTCTACACCATTTCATTCTGCCTATACTCTGCCTCTGTTCTAATTAAATAAAATAATGGCGTCGCTACTCTGCTGAAATCTAAACTGGAACTAGGACTAAAGCATCTTCTTCCAACATGAATAGAATTAAAAGAGAACAATTGCAACTCTTCTTCTTCTTTAAACCAATCAAGGCAAGTGCAGTTATTTTCCGATATAAACTTTAATCATAATTGTGACATGATTGTAAATCTGAATTTGAGATTGTGTATGTTCTGTTCTGATCTATTTTATTTTGTATCTCTTTTTCTTTCTGTTCTATAGCCAGGCTACTCCGAGCCTGCGCCAAATCTCATAAGAGATTAACGCACGAACGCTAAAATGTTTGGGACAAATAATGAATGTGGCATAATTGGACATGGCTAATCGGCAACTAAAAGGACACATGATGTAAACTGGACTTAGATCTATGCATATTCTGTGAATTGGAAGAAGAGGAACCATTGTATGTTAACCTGTGACTTGAGACTTTGGACAAAACGCATATTTCTAAATTAAAGATCTGTTATAATTTAAAGTTCTAGATTGTTGGGCATATTGTTTATATAACAATTCATGATTTGGGATAAAAAGAGAATATGACTTAGGTGTGAAGGTCTATATTAAGATTTGATAACTATTAAATGTCAATAACACCTAAGTGGGAAATTTTTGAATATATGACATGCATTGAAATCGATGGCTATATTTGGTATAATTTGTATGTGAATCTTTTGTACTAGGCAAGTTTAACTAGATTTTGGGACATGTTATATGGTAAATAATGACCATAATCCGTGCCATGTAAATTCAATGCAAACGTGGGGTATATGACCATATTGTGAATCATGACAACTATTTAGGCAGCATATGTTTATGAAACTTTAAGGAATGATTCAATCTGTTATATTGCCTAATCTGCTAGTTCGGTTATATTGCCTAATCTGCTAGTTCTGTTATATTGCCTAATCTGCTAGTTCTGTTATATTGCCTAATCTGCTAGTTCTGTTATATTGCTTAATCTGTTGAATCCGTCAAGTCGCCTAATCTGCGAAATCTGTTATCTGCTATATCTGTTGAGTTGATATATTTAGTCTGTTATCGACATAATCTGAATTGGCTATAGTTATGAATAATTGACATTAGGTGTGGGCACAAATGGTAAATTATTAATTAATTGGCCGCAAAGATAAACATGGCTGACTCGAGTTTAGAATGAGTTTGCGGCGTAATTCTGCCCGGAACCACCCGGCACATCCAGTGGCCGCAAACAATATGTTCTAATGTGAGAAGTTAGTCATAACATGCTTGAAACCCGAGGTTAGACTCAGTTTGCGGCAGAAATCTGCCCGGAACCAACCGGCCTAACCTGTAGCCGCAAACTGTCAGTCTAATGTGAGAGGTCTGGGCATTAATATTTAATTAATGAAAATCTGAGATAAATATGATGTCTAAAACGTGTTGGGCGGATAGGATTAAACCCACTAGACTGATGAATTTAATTAATCTGTTCCGTGAATCTGTAGGCCCAATTGCAAAGTTAGACAAATCTGTAAATCTGTTAAATCCGTATATCTGATCCGTTAGTCTGAAAACTTATCTGATATGTGAACTAGTTGATCTGAATTCTGTATGTCTGAAACTTGTAAACAAGTTAATATGAAATCTGTTAGTCTGGGGACATAAGGTTAGGAGGGGAATTACTTGTGTCATTTGTTGTTTGGGACCCATATTAGTCAGTAACCCTTTTTGGTATCAAAACTTTGACCCAACAGTAGGTAGGGTCCGGGCACGCTTACTGAACTAATTATAAGCGGTTCATTCTGATAATGGCGAGGGGTGTTGATGGTGCGTTCCAACCGGGTCATGTGCGTGCATGGATCCCGGTCTGCCTCTGAGGATGTAAGACGCCGTGACATCTATAAATAGGTCTGTGCCAATTGGTTGTCACTTTAGGGAGTGATACACCCTACTGTGGGGCCGACACAGGGTATTTATGTATTAGGGAGCCGATCGCTTGGGGTAGGGTTTTAGGGTACACTTAGTTCTGTCTGTTTCTATTAGTACCGTCTGTTTCTGTTGGGTGGTAACACCTGTCTGTTTCTGCGTGGTACCATCTGTTGGGGTGGTAAAGGCCCATTACTAGTGTACACCTAATTCTACATTCTGTTTCCGTAGGGATTAATCTGTTTCCGCTGGGGTGGTAAAGGCCCATTATTAGCATTCTGTTTCTGTCCGTTTCTGTTGGGGTGGTAAAGGCCCATTACTAGCATTCTCTTCTGTGGAAATTATTCTGTACCCGTTTCTGTTTCAGTTTAGACATTAAGGTGACACCTAATTCTGTTATACTGGTATTAGTGCATAGAAGTTTAAAGCAATAGCTTATATCATTCTGTTCTTCTGTTATATCTGCTACAACTGTTATAGTTATCTCTCATTCAGTTTTATTTTCACGTCATGTTATTATTATCTGTTCATAACTGAAAATCACTGGACTTGCCAGACTTTTTGTCTGACCCTTGTTGTTTCGCCTCCTTTCTTCCGGTTCCCCCCCAGGTTTTGTAGAAGGGAATACTCTAGCTTGATCTAGATTTCTTCCGCTTGAAGTGCTTAAAGTATGGCTTGTCTTCTTCTGTGGGGATTATGATTTTAAACTATGCATTCTGAAGGCTTTTGTACAAGACTGATATTTTGTACTTGAATTCTGATATTGTGATTTGAAAGGATGTAACCAAGCTTATTTCGGTTTCTGTTGTAATAAAGTTATAAATTTTTCAAGTACTATTTTATCTATCTTGTAAGTTTCTATTCTATTTACTAAAATGCTCCACCAAAGTTAAGGCATTCCCTTTGTGAGTGACCTTAACGGAGGTGTGGTGTTACACTTGGTATCAGAGCTGAAGGTTACCAGATTGGGTAAAGTTTTTGAAAACTATTTTCAAAAAAAGGTTTTGAAAGGAAATATTTTCAAAAATAAAGCTTATTTTGAAAAACATAATCCCCAAGAGACATATACCTTTCCTTCAGTCCTTTTTGTAATTGAATCTTTCCTTTTTCATTTCAGCATGTTTGAAGCATCTGAGATACCAGAGGGTGTTCATGTACCCGGTTGGTTTCGTCAATATCTTGAGGCTAGGACCGCCGCCGCAGGTCCAGCAAATGATCCCCCTCCTCCGCCCCCTCCTCGTGCAATTGCTTTCTCAAAGATCTGAAGAGATTTTAGGGCCATGGGTGGAAAGGATTTCAAGGGAACTGAATCATTCGTAGAAGCGAGGAACTGGCTCAAAGAAACTGAGGATTTGTTCGTTATCTTCGACGTGGACGATAGGCAGAAGGTACAGTTGGCGGTATGGTTGCTCAAAGACGAAGCTTCCTATTGGTGGGAAGTCACTAACGCCAAGAGGCCGGTTAAGACATGGATGGATTTCAGAACAAGGTTTGAGACAAAATTCCTCTCGCAAGCTGAACGAAGTCTACAACTGGGAAAGTTCTTATCTCTTAAGCAAGGAAGTATGACGGTCAAGGAATATGTCAACCTTTTCAACCAACTGGCTAGGTTCGGATTGGATTTAGTCAACACTCAGCATAAAAAGGCTCTCCGCTTTGTTAAAGGATTGAACGAGCCACTGCATAGCCTAGCCATGACCCATGTACCCATGGGAGCGACTTACGAGAAATTGGTGGACATGGCACTACTGCACGAGGAAGACAAGGGCCTGAAAGAGACAAAGAAGGAAGAACCACAGAATAAGAAAGCATGGCCCAAAAAGGAAACACAAAAGAAGGATGAGAAGTCTGAAGATAAGAAGAGGAAAAAGTGCTTTACTTGTGGAAGCTCGACTCATCTGAACAACGATTGCAGAAAAAGGAAGGGCACTTGCTTCAACTGTGGTGAGATGGGACACTTCACTAGGGACTGCCCGAATAAACGAGGGCAAGGGCAGAGGGCAGAACCCACTTCTGGAGGATAGGCGAATGCTCAAGGGACTGGTAGATAGGGTAGAATTAAGAAAATTTAAGTAGAAGGTTTAATTTTCTTATCTGATTGTTGAGTTAAAACTCTTTCTGATTCTGACATTTTGATTCTGTAATCGATACTCTGCACTTTAATACTAGTATTGTTTCTGATTCCGCTGTAGACCCAAATACATAAGGGTTATGACTCATTTGTTTGTGATTGGGGTTTGAGAGATATTCGTGTTAGGCGTCAAGTAGGACGCATACATTCTGGGATTTATCATGCTTAGTTTCCTAAGAATCATTCGGTAATCTGATCTATACCAGTAATCTGTAAATATGTGAATATTTCTGATAAGGTTAAGATTTCCAGTTTTGACATTATCTAAAGAGGGTAATCCTCTGGGTGTCAATCTGATGTTGGTTTCGGTCTTCGGGGCCGATACTTAGGACCCATGTCAAATGGGAACCAAGTTTTTGTTTTATCTGTACTCGCTTCCATCATTCGACTGTATCCTATCGATCGAATCTTCGAACTTTAGGTATAAACTAATGGGTGTAAACATGTGTTTGAGACATGTTATGTTTGATGGTTGCAAGTGGATGCAAGTGGTTGCTCGTGGATGCATATACGCACACTAGGCACTAGATCGGCTCGAAAACACTCTCATACTGCATATGGATGTGTGAGCATTTTCATTTTTTGTGGATGCAAAATGATTGACTCGGCAAATGGATGTTGCATATGACTTAATGGTTGTGCACTCATATAGAAATGATATGTATCGAGTAGGAAAATTGGATACATGTTGGACTCATGGCACTGGCATAATTCGCATTAAGGAGGTCAACTGAATCAGTGGACCGCCTGATCTTTGCATTAGATAAGGAACATATACACACACTTTTGCATATGTTCATACAACATTAGAAGTTTCTAAGGACAATGGACGCCAGTGAATGATGATTGAGTAGATGGATGTTGGATGGTAGGACACATTCTTCTTAACTTGAAGATTTCGGGGACGAAATCCTTTAAGGAGGGGAGAATGTAACACCCCGCATTTTCTGTGAACGTATAAGTAAAAAATCAGAGGATAATTAATTTTTAAAATAAGAATCAAGGGAAACGGGTTGCGCCATTGCGTTCGTCTCGGAATTCTGCTTGGAAACGAGTCCGAGTTTGCAAGAATCGGAGTCCGTATGAGGGAGATATGACCCTCCGAAGTTTCATGAATTTTCAGAATCGAAAACAGCTCGAAATTCGAATTCAAAATTCGAATTCAAACCCAGAAGCGGGTTGGGCGGGAAATTTCCCGCCCAGGACCCAGGTCGACTGGGGAGTCGACTGGGTAGTCGACCCCCCGACCAGGTCGACTGGGGAGTCGACTGGGTAGTCGACCCCCCCTGACCAGGTCGACTGGGTAGTCGACCTGGGGGGTCGACCTACTCCCGTAATCCAGTTTTTTGAACCTGGTTCGTTCTGATGTATTTGGTCACGTTTTCTGCCTAGGTTCGTCCGCCTAACCCTATATAAACAGCCCTCTAGCCTCATTCTCTCTACACCATTTCATTCTGCCTATACTCTGCCTCTGTTCTAATTAAATAAAATAATGGCGTCGCTACTCTGCTGAAATCTGAACTGGAACTAGGACTAAAGCACCTTCTTCAACCTGAATAGAATTAAAAGAGAACAACTGGAACTCTTCTTCTTCATTAAACCAATCAAGGCAAGTGCAGTTATTTTCCGATATAAACTTTAATCATAATTGTGACATGATTATAAATTTGAATTTGAGATTGTGTATGTTCTGTTCTGATCTATTTTATTCTGTATCTCTTCTTCTTTCTGTTCTATAGCCAGGCTACTCCGAGCCTGCGCCAAATCTCATAAGAGATTAACGCACGAACGCTAAAATATTTGGGACAAATAATGAATGTGGCATAATTGGACATGGCTAATCGGTAACTAAAAGGACACATGTTGTAAACTGGACTTAGATCTATGCATATTCTGTGAATTGGAAGAAGAGGAACCATTGTATGTTAACATGTGACTTGAGACTTTGGACATAACGCATATTTCTAAATTAAAGATCTGTTATAATTTAAAGTTCTAGATTGTTGGGCATATTGTTTATATAACAATTCATGATTTGGGATAAAAAGAGAATATGACTTAGGTGTGAAGGTCTATATTAAGATTTGATAACTATTAAATGTGAATAACACCTAAGTGGGAAATTTTTGAATATATGACATGCATTGAAATCGATGGCTATATTTGGTATAATTTGTATGTGAATCTTTTGTACTAGGCAAGTTTAACTAGGTTTTAGAACATGTGTTATATGGTAAATAATGACCATAATCCGTGCCATGTAAATTCAATGCAAACGTGGGGTATATGACCATATTATGAATCATGACAACTATTTAGGCAGCATATGTTTATGAAACTTTAAGGAATGATTCAATCTGTTATATTGCCTAATCTGCTAGTTCGGTTATATTGCCTAATCTGCTAGTTCTGTTATATTGCCTAATCTGCTAGTTCTGTTATATTGCTTAATCTGTTGAATCCGTCAAGTCGCCTAATCTGCGAAATCTGTTATCTGCTATATCTGTTGAGTTGATATATTTAGTCTGTTATCGACATAATCTAAATTGGCTATAGTTATGAATAATTGACATTAGGCGTGGGCATAAATGGTAAATTATTAATTAATTGGCCGCAAAGATAAACATGGATGACTCGAGGTTAGAATGAGTTTGCGGCGTAATTCTGCCCGGAACCACCCGACACATCCAATGGCCACAAACAATAGGTTCTAATGTGAGAAGTTAGTCATAACGTGCTTGAAACCCGAGGTTAGACTCAGTTTGCGGCAGAAATCTGCCCGGAACCAACCGGCCTAACCAGTAGCCGCAAACTGTCAGTCTAATGTGAGAGGTCTGGGCATTAATATTTAATTAATGAAAATCTGAGATAAATATGATGTCTAAAACGTGATGGGCGGATAAGATTAATCCCACTAGACTGATGAATTTAATTAATCTGTTCCGTGAATCTGTAGGCCCAATTGCAAAGTTAGACAAATCTGTAAATCTGTTAAATCCGTATATCTGATCCGTTAGTCTGAAAACTTATCTGATCTGTGAACTAGTTGATCTGAATTCTGTATGTCTGAAACTTGTAAATAAGTTAATCTGAAATATGTTAGTCTGGGGACACAAGTTTAGGAGGGGAATTACTTGTGTCATCTGTTGTTTGGGACCCATATTAGTCAGTAACCCTTTTTGGTATCAAAACTTTGACCCAACAGTAGGTAGGATCCGGGCACGCTTACTGAACTAATTATAAGCGGTTCATTCCGATAATGGCGAGGGGTGTTGATGGTGAGTTCCAACCGGGTCATGTGCGTGCATGGATCCCGGTCTGCCTCTGAGGATGTAAGACGCCGTGACATCTGTAAATAGGTCTGTGCCAATTGGTTGTCACTTTAGGGAGTGATACACTGTACCGTGGGGCCGACACAGGGTATTTATGTATTAGGGAGCCGATCGCTTGGGGTAGGGTTTTAGGGTACACTTAGTTCTGTCTGTTTCTATTGGTACCGTCTGTTTCTGTTGGGTGGTAACACCTGTCTGTTTCTGCATGGTACCATCTGTTGGGGGTGGTAAAGGCCCATTACTAGTGTACACCTAATTCTACATTCTGTTTCCGTAGGGATTAATCTGTTTCTGCTGGGGTGGTAAAGGCCCATTATTAGCATTCTGTTTCTATCCGTTTCTGTTGGGGTGGTAAAGGCCCATTACTAGCATTCTCTTCTGTGGAAATTATTCTGTACCCGTTTCTGTTTCAGTTTAGACATTAGGGTGACACCTAATTCTGTTATACTTGTATTAGTGCAGAGAAGTGTAAAGCAATAGCTTATATCATTATGTTCTTCTGTTATATCTGCTACACCTGTTACAGTTTTCTCTCATCCAATTTTATTTTCATGTCATGTTATTATTATCTGTTCATAACTGAAAATCGCTGGACTTGCCAGACTTTTTGTCTGACCCTTGTTGTTTCGCCTCCTTTCTTCCGTTCCCCCCAGGTTTTGTAGAAGTGAATACTCTAGCTTGATCCAGATTTCTTCCGCTTGAAGTGCTTAAAGTATGGCTTGTCTTCTTCTGTGGGGATTATGATTTTAAACTATGCATTCTGAAGGCTTTTGTACAAGACTGATATTTTTTACTTGAATTCTGATATTGTGATTTGAAAGGATGTAACCAAGCTTATTTCGGTTTCTGTTGTAATAAAGTTATAAATTTTTCAAGTACTATTTTATCTGTCTTGTAAGTTTCTGTTCTGTTTACTAAAATGCTCCACCAAAGTTAAGGCATTCCCTTTGTGAGTGACCTTAACGGAGGTGGGGTGTTACAGTTGAGGAGCAAACGACTGAGGTTGCAATCTATGAGCGGTCATAGGATGCGTGTGCGACCTCTGGTATCTTTGGGTTCCTTACATAGAACCAACCAGGATAGCGTGAACGAACAACTGCAGAGTGGAATATGCAATTGAAACCAATTCTCCTCCTTGTTTTGCATGACCGACCTTTTTTGATATGGGAACGCGCGACTAAGAAGAAGAAGACCGGGCGACCTCATATTGTATTTGAGCTGTACTATATTTCAGTCTTGGTCTACATGTATGACCCCTTTACGTGATCGTGGCGAGCCTATGATATGGAATTTTAACGTTGTTGATTCCCTTTCGATGCAATAATAGATTGCTATGACATTATCTGGCTGGAAGTGAACAGTTTTTCCAAATTCCTTTGGGCATACTTAGAACTCAATTTAGTCAATTGGTTTCATGTCACTTTTCATTCCTCCGTTTTGGTTCATGCGTTCATCTGCATTCTCACCAACCTGGTAGTCCAAGTCTTTCGGAGTTTGAATATGAATGCATGCCTCCCAAAGAGGGTTATTTATTTTGCAATGTTTTCAATCGTAGTTCTCACTAACCTGGTGACCCAAGCCCTTTGGAGATTCGATTTAAACACATTCCTTTATTTTTGATGTATTTAACCATACTTCTCACTATCATGGTGACCCAAATTCTTCAGAGATTTGGTTAAATACACATTTTTATAACGTACTTAACCATATTTCTCGCTAACTCAGTGACCCGAGTCCTTCGGAGATTGGGTTTAAATACATTTTTTTTTACGTATTCAACCATATTTCTCACTAACTCAGTGACCCGAGCCCTTCGGAGATTAGTTTTAAATACGTGTAAGTTCAACCCAACTTTATACCTTCCCTATTCTGATTAGCTCAGATTTGAGAAGATTAAGTCAGATACTCCCTTTCGACTAGGATTTCTGTTACCCCCTTTCTACTAAGATTTCTGTTACCCCCTTATGATTAGGATTTCTGTTTGCGCTGGTCCTTCCAGCATGTTTTCCGGTCCTTTCGGCACTAGGATTGGTGCTTCCAGCCTAGGTTTGTTGGTCCTTCCGACTGCTGGTCCTTCTAGCTTTTTGCCGGTCCTTCCGGCACTAGGACTGGTACTTCTAGCCTAGGTTTTGTTGGTCCTCCCGACTTTATGCTTCATTCTGGAAGGTAGACACTAGTTCTTCTTATCGAGTTTTATTTCGATTTAAAGAATTTATGTCCTGCACCTAACAAGGTGCCTCTTTTTGGGACTAGCAATGTTTTATCCGTCGGACAAATTGGGTTGCTTCCACTTTGCGTTATTTTCACGGCTTGGTACCAATCCTTTTGCTGGGCGCCTGTTAAGTACTTGAGTTTTTTGCGATGAAAGGTGCAGCTTTCCGACTCGATTCCTATTTGCTTGCTTAGTTTGCATGATGCTTTTGACATTTAAGTTTGAGTTGTTCCAACCGGGATACACTTAGAAATCTCCCAGCTATGGTTGAATTTTGAAAGAGTGATTGTTCTTGTTTGCCTACAGAAGGAAATCAACTTTTAGCAAGAACTTGCAAATATATGATTTGTGCAAGCAAGTAGACTTTCTCACTCATGGATTTTTATATATACATAGCTCAAATGCAAAGTTTGCAAATATGTACAACTTTTTACAATAGATTTGAACAATGCGTTACAGAAAGTAACGGCAGATGTGCTCGCTAATCCAAGCTCGAAGAATATGGGTTCTATCCGTGGTGGTCAATTTGAAAGTGCCATCTGGAAGTTTTTGGTTTATAATATAAGACCCTTCCTTTTTTGGTCCAAAAACCCCAGTTCCGGTCATTACTTTTTTCAGTACGAGATCTTCGATATTGAAAGTCCTGTGTCTGACTTTTGAATTAAAATGTATGGGCCCCCTTCTCTGATGGGCAGCAAATCTGAGTTCTGCCTCTTTTCTTTTCTTTTCTCTTCGAGTTGGTCGAGGGCCTCAAGTTGTAACCTCTCATTTTCCTCTTGGTTGAAGTAAATTCTCCTATGAGTGGGAACTTCCAGTTCCACCGGAATCATAGCTTCAGAGCCAAAAGCTAAAGAAAAGGGAGTGTGCCCATTCGTAGTTTTATGACTGGTGCGGTACGCCCATAGTGCTAGTGGAAGCTCATCTATCCAACCACCTTTGGATTTCTCTAATCGCTTTTTAATGGTTGATTTTATGATTTTGTTCACTGCTTCCACTTGCCCCGAGCTACTGCAGAAAAGCTTTTCTGGATTTTATATTTTGCACAGAAATTTTGAAACTCTTCGCTTTCAAATTGGGTTCCGTTGTCTGTGAATATTTTTTGTGGCACCCCGAACCTGCAAATGATATTTTTCAAGACAAAGTTAATAACTTTCTTTGAGGTTATAGTTGCCAATGGTTCTGCTTCAGCCTATTTTGTAAAATAATCAACAACGACAATGGCATATTTAAAACCAGATTTGGCGGTGGGAAGTGCTCCCATGAGATCAATGCCCCAGATGGCAAATGGCCATGAGCTGACCATCTGGGTTATAGCTGTTGATGTCATCCTTGGAATTTTTGCAAATCTCTGACATCTATCACATTATTTGGTATATGCTATGGAGTCCTTATTTATGTCTGGCCAGAAGTAACCATATCACAGAATTTTCCTGGCCAATGTCTGACCACCAGTATGACCTCCGCATTCACCCTCATGTAATTATGTCATGATTGCCTTTGATTCCTTCTTCGTAACACAATGAAGCAAGGGCGTAGAAAACCCTTGCCTATATAGTCGTCCATCCTGAATGAGGTACATAGGAGCTTTTCGTAAGATCTTCCTTCGTTTTTTAATTTCCGTCTGGAGTGCACCAGTCACTACACCAAAACATCAAATTTGACACACCATCATTTAGAGATTTGATACAGCTTTAAGCCATATCAAAATTGATTGTGTTCATAGCCGTATCAAATTTTATTTGCTACACCTTAATCAATCCGCACCTCACTCAACCATTAAAATCTAACCGTAGATCTTGAAATGTTCGGATCAGTTCCTATGATACACCTTTGAACCGTATCATATTTATTTTTCGTTCCTTCTCTCTTTTAGCTCCCCTCTCAATTCTACTTTTCGTTTCTCGACCGAAATAAAAATAAATCCCAAACGGAAAAAAATGGCGTGTGCCCCTTTCTCCAAATCAAAACCGCTTCCCCAAATCGTGTCTTCAAAATCCATTGCTCTGCTTCTTCAAGCACCGCTTATCAGAATCGTTTTGCTTGAGAGCAAAACTCACTTCAAATCCCAAATCCTTCCCTCGAGACGATACCTAAACCTCAAATTCCTTAATTCATTGGTGATGTTGTAAGTTTTTATTTTTATTTTCTGTTTTAGTTGATTAGTAATTTTGGTTATTAGGTTGATTTCAAAAGATTTCCAGATTTCACGATGTTTACTAGATTGGTTAGGTCAGCAAATCGTAGGTGACTTTGGTACTACTGTGTGACGATGTTTACTAGATTGGTTAGGTCAGCGAATCGTAGGTGACTTTGGTACTACTGTGTGACTGTATTCCATGTTGTGCATCGTAGTCTGAGTTGTTAGTAGTTAGGTTATGAGGAAAGATAATTTTATGTTTCTGTTGCCCGCTGCCCACTTTGAATTAAGGTATTAACTCATTGTTTTTACATCATTACCAGGAATGATAATATAATGTAGTATGAAATGTATACTGAACTTAACATTTACAATTAACCATGTTTTGTCATAAAAACATTGATGATGAGCCTAATTTGAGAGAAATTAATCAAATCATTATGTGTATTGAGCTTTATATACGTGTGTATGTGTGTGTGTATTTATTGATGATATTGAGGCAGTACGTTATTGAAAATGTTACTACTACGAAATTTATAAAACCATAACATGTTCAATGAATAATGAACTAACATCCATTCGATGTTACAAAAATTATATAAAGGTTATCAATATATATAGATTATCAGTGTAAAACGCATAATGTGTTCATACAACGGTTGAACTTGTACATAGTCCTAACGCAAGAAATTTGTATCAAAGAAGAAAGTAGATAAAAACTCTTGGTATGTCCCACTTACAGTGCTTTTTTAATGTACGCATATATCTTGGCCAAAACAATGACAATGTTTGCTTTCAGTGGATGACACCGACTGAGTAAATAAATCCATTAACCATATAAATTTTGAAATGAGAGTATATGTAAGATTTACTGGAAGTTTTTGAATTATAATAATTCATTTCTTAAAGTTGTTGCAAAAGGACTGTCATAGAGCTTGTGCACATGTAGAGTAAATAAAGTCGGTGAAAAGTTAAAATTTTAATAAGAAATGTATTTAAATATTGGTATATATAGCAGCAGAAGGCAATCGCCTTCAAATCCACTTTTCGTGGTTTATGCATCTTCAGCTATTAACTTAAGGCGAGACAACTATAATGATACTTTCTTTCCAAGGATAATGTTTATAAACTGCGAATTGTTAAAATAAATTGGAACAGTATAGTTGTATCAAATTTTGACCCTTTTGCTTAGGTTGAGGAGAAATGATGCTCAGTTGCTTATTCATCGAATTATCTTAGAATGACAGAATGATATTGCTGCTATGGGGTAGACCCCAGTAAAGATGATCAAATTAAAAATACATAACCAAATATGGGTATATTATATAATGGGAGAGTTTATCACTTGGTCTTCTAGCATGCAAAACCTTTTGACAACAAATAATGGCACCAACATCATTACCCCCACTCATACTCTACAAATCGCCCAATATCATACCCAGTAACTTACACCCATTGTAAACACCCATCGTATACCAACCATGCATGCCCATATGACGCAGGCAGTTTGTTCTCTGTTCACTTTATAAACTTTGAGATCACACATCATTTTAATTTAGGTAATCAACATATGATCAGACCAGATGCATTTGCTTATTTAAATGTTTTTGTCTAAAAACTGAAAATAGAACTTCTTAGACTATATGTAAACTTTTTAGCAGAATATTGCAGAAGAAGGTTTGAGTTAGAATAGCGTAATATTGGCATGTATCGACAAAGTTCCAAATAATGTTGTAATTTAAAAGTTTTGTGTAATCAGTGTTAACTTCATGATAAGTTAATCAAAGATTATGCAAGTAACCGCTAAGTTCAAAGATTTTTCTATATAATTTTCTAATGGATCATGATATATATTTATATAATAGAAGTAGTCTTCTTTGACTGTTTTCAACTTCCAACAGCAGATGTAATTAGCAACGCATGAAACTTCACATGTATAGTTAAAAAAAAAAATTAAGCACCTACCTAGTGTCAATTTCAACAAATTGTAATATCTAACATTTTAATTAAGTTTGGGACTGCAAACTGACTTCTACTTTGGTGTTTAAAACACAGATATTCTCAATGCGGATGGTGCTAATCAATAATTATCAAGCTTTGTGAAGTAAAAAAAAGGGATTCACGAAGTGGGTAAAAAATGTAATGGTGAAAGTAAACAAAAATAAGATCCTATACTCATTAAAGATTTACTATATCGTTCAGACCAGGTACTAATATAGGGGAAGATCCTATGGCGCATGTCATGAGATAGCTAAGTCAAAGCACAAACACTGAGCAGTGAGCACTAGATGTGCAAGAAGTGAAAGCCTGGACGTGTGATGGACTAAGGCAACAAGAGATGGGTGAAGTGATGTGCACTGTTAGGCAAATCAATGGGTATGCTTGTTGTCCTGATTTGCAGGAGTGCACAGGCATTGCAAATTTGCAATTCGCTGGAAGATCATGAACAGAGGGCCAGTTGGATCAGCAAGCATAAAGAATCAGGTGATGTTGAAAAGCAATTGAATCCCAGAAGTTCTGTTCCTGCTGTCACTTACAGAAAATGCAAAGAGCAATGCATGTAAATGAGAACCTTAAGGGCAACTGAAGCACCATTGTCCTGGCCCGTAAAGATGCTGAAGCATGAGTAGTCCATGCAAGGTATGAGAAAATTTGGATGTAACATCGACAGTGTGCACTATTCTAACCTTTTTTTCATCTTATAAAATGCAGCTTGATTTGGTACTATTTCCAGGCAAGTCATTTCCTTTATTTGCTCAATTTTACTTGACTATAAGATAAGAAATTTAGTACTATTAGTGAAAGTTCAAACAACGTAGTCATCATGTTATTACTTTTTCAAGGCGACTATGGAGATGAGAATGTTGAAATTGTCAAAAGCATTGCAAAAGTGGATATTCGCAAGTCAGTTATATTGGGTAACCATGATTGTTGGCGTACTCGTCAGTTTTCAGAGAAGTAGGTTTCATGAACACAATGTTCAATGCTTTATATTTACTCGTACCAAATAATTTACTAAACTCTTCATAAACAAACTCAATCATTTGTTTTGTTTATATGATTCGTAGGAAGGTGGACCGTGTGCAACTTCAGTTAGAATGGTACACTTCTCAATTTGAATCTTTTTTTGTCCACTGATTCTTATGCTAGGATTATTATTTCTTGTGCTAGGATTATTATTTTCATGCCTTGCATGAACTTTTAATTTTTTTCAATTCTTTATCTAATGCAGCGTGGTTGTTCTACTCCTTTTTTTTCTATGGTTTATATAACCATGTATTATATAAATATGCTTTCAATAACAATGGGCAGCCTTGGCGAGGAGCATGTCAGAATTCAGTTCGGAACTCAGTTCAGAACTGAGTTCGTGAACCCAGTTCAGTTCAGAACTGAGTTCGCAAACTCAGTTTGGAACTGACTCAGTTTTGAACTGAACTGAGTTCGCGAACTCGGTTCGGAATTGAGTTCGCGAACTCAGTTCAGTTCAGAACTGAGTTCGGAACTGACTCAGTTCTGAATTGAACTGAGTTCGCGAACTCAGTTCGAAACTGAGTTCGCGAGCTCAATTTTGTACAAAGTTAGTAGTTTACATAAGATGAATTTCAGAATAACATATGATACGTATTTTCTTCATATTGGATTGAATCTTAAAATAAACTATGATAGATAATGTGTACTTTTTGGCATAATTTACTAAAGCTGTGTAAGCATATACAGATTTTCCATTTTGAAAAAATTAGACCGGATTTGTAAACACAACAGATTTGTCATTGTAATATACTTTATGACTCTGACCAAACAATTGCTGAAATTTTATGATTTAATGACAACTATGTATACCGCCTTAGTGAATGATAAAGTGCAACAAGCACTAAAATTATATTCTTCTGTGCTACTATTACTGTTATTATCGAAAATAGTTTCCTTACTTGATATATAATTAGCAAATGAAATTGAGCTTATGTGAAGTCACAGCTGTAGTATATTAGCTTAAAATCGTGAATACTTTTTCGGTCTACTTACATGTAATTGCATTGGATGTTTCATGTTATCCATGCATGATGTTATATTTCAATACATCAGATCCAAGTCATGCTCAAACATAGCTTCCAGATGCCATTAGTAAATCAACTACTAACGCATGGAAGTAGTGGAAATTGTTGCATCATCATCGAGTCGATCATCATCAGCTTCCACACTTGTTGAGGCAGCAGTGCGTGCATGGCGCCATAAGTATCCTACCTCCAAAGTTGACGACTGTGCTGCAGTATGTCTCGACCTCAGGAACACATCAAACCATCATCTAATTCGGACTTAAACCATACTGCTTCAGATATAAATAATGATTCATTTTCATCCGAAATTCTTGAAGAAGAGCACAAAGGAAAAGGAAAGGATAGTGAAGTCTGGACGGCATTAGAGGGGGTTTCTCGAGGGAACAATCTCTTGACCCTGCCAAGATTCGATACCAGATAAATTGGGGTGAGCAAGCTGCTTATAGCATCTACAGATTTATATATTGGATTTGAATGATTGGGAACAAATCTTATGTTTTTATTAGTGTGTGCTAGCTTTTCTTTTACCATCCATTCATGTTTTTTTTTCTTTCTAAGTGAATAGAATCAAGTTCTTGTAAAATCCAACTACAGCATTTGAAGTTGGTTTCAGCAATTGTTATATTTTTACCCTTGTCTGAATGTTCAATTATATAAAAGAAGCTCGGGAATTTGTACAACAGCCAGTGTATCTTTCATTCATATTTGTACTAACCCAATAAAAGCTAATGCCTAGTGATAACTTCTTGTTTTAGTTTTGTAAAAAAAACAAAAGCTATTTCATACATGCATCTATGCTTGTGAACATGAAAAAACTATCAATGGACATCAATATTCATGTGATGCATTAGCATAAATAATGATAAAAAATATCGATACAGCTGTAATGAAGCAGCTAATTGTATTTATTTTTTTGTTTTATTTTTTAAAATTTGATATGGTTTTAAGCCGTATCAAATACATAAATTGATACGGCTTTAAGCCGTATCAAATACATAAATTGATACGGTTTTAAGCCATATCAAAACCATAAATTGATAAGGCTTAAAACTGTATCAAATTGGTAATTTGATACGGTTTTAAGCCGTATCAATTTATGATTGTGATACGGCTTAAAACCGTATCAAAGCAACAAAGACGCCATTTTTTGATACGGCTTATAACCGTATCAAATCGATTTTGATACAGCCATGAGCACTGCCAAATTGGCATTTCTGGTGTAGTGAGTCATGAGATATTCTTTGATTGGTGTCATCCATGAGTCTGGTTCATCGGCTACCTCCATGATCCAAACCATCTCAATTTGTTCCATGCTGGGGCTGGAAAGGACTTCCACTGGAACTAATCCTATAAGTTTTGCATCTCCTGTGCTTGCATATTTCGCCAGTGAATCCGCCTTGGTGTTCTCTTCTCTCAGAATGTGAGATATGGTATAATGCTTGAAGCTCCTTAGTAGTTCCAAGGCCTTAGATAGATAAGTTGGTAAGTTACCCATTTTGGCTTGGAACTATCCTCGGACCTGACACCACTAGTTGGGATCACTGAAGATTTGTATGGTCTTTAGATGTAATTCTTTTGCTAGCCTTATTCCTACAATAAGGGCTTCATACTCAGCCTCGTTATTTGTTGACGAAAATTCTAATCTTAGGGCATAGCATATAGATCTTCCTTCAGGGGTTTCCAGGATTATCCATGCTCTAGAACAGTAATCGTTTGACGCTCCATCAACAAATAGTTTCTATTGAATGTTGGCTTGGGTATCAGGCTCCTCTTTTGTCTCTCCTCGTCGGTAAATTCTGCGATAAAATCTGCAAGTTTTTGTCCGTTGATTAATTTTCGGGGGTGGTATGTAATATCATATTGGCTGAGCTCAGTGCTCCATTTTAACAACCACCCGGAAGTCTCTGGTCAAAACAAAACCTGCCTCAGAGGTTGATCCGTGAGGACTTTGATAGGATGAGCCTGAAAGTAGGGTCGAAGCTTCTTTGAGGCGATAAGCAAACAATAAGCGAGCTTTTCCAGTTTTGGGTAGTTCAGTTCTGCCCCAATTAATCTCTTACTTATGTAATAAACTGGCCTTTGAACCTTCGAAACTTTCCTCACCAGTGCTGCGCTCAGAGCATGGGCGGACACTGCCAGAGACAAGAACAAATCTACTCCATCGCTAGGCTTTGTCAGCATTGGTGGTGCTGCCATGTGTTGGATTAGTTCTTCAAAAGCTTTTTGGCATTCAGAAGTCCATTGTATCTCTTTCTTTCCTTTTTGAAGGGCATTGAAGAAGGGAAGACACCTGTCTGTTGCCCTGGATATGAAGCAATTTAAAGCTGCAATTTTTCCATTTAAACACTGAAATTCTTTCTTGGAGACCCAATTTGGACAAGTAGATTCCCTGATGAAGCCATTTTCCATTAACCTATCGACTTCTTCTTTAAGGCCCTTAATTTTTCCGGCCTCTAGGTCCTCCTTTTCTTTTTGACAGATGGGATATGTGGATCAATGTTAAGCTTATGAACTGCAATATCTGGAGATATGCCACAAATGTCAGAGTGGCTCCACGTGAACATATCTAAATTAGCCTTCAAAAATACGGTCAATTGATTCTTCAATTCAGGGCTCAACTGAGATCTTATATTCAACACGCGGTTCGGATCTTTCAGATTAACAGCTATAGGAATTATGATCTCAGCTGGAGTTGCTCTCTCGTCCTCTGCACAGGTTTTTCTAGGATTAATTTCTTTTTGCGCCCCGCTGTGCTTGCCAGTGCAGGGAATACTCCTTAATTTCTATAAGGGGGGTTCCCGAATGTGAAGCAGAGCCTCCGCATTCTTTCCCAAGACTTTCTTCTTAGCCTCGCGCATCTCTGTCATGTATTAATCCCTCGCAGTGGCCTGATCGCCCTTAATTACACAAACTCCTTTCTCAGTTGGAAACTTCATGGTTAAGCACCATGGAGCTAGCACAATATTAAAGCCTGCAAGAGTCAGTCGCCTGAGGAATGCATTGTAGTCGGAGAGTTCATCCACTAAGATGAAAGTTTGCGTCATAGAGACTTTGCGTTCTCCGTCCGCCAGTTCGACAAGCAAGTCAATTATACCAATGGGTTGTATGGCTTTTCCGGTAAATCCATGGATTTTGTTTGGATAGGCTTGCACTTCTTCCATAGAGAGGTTCATTTTCTGAAATGTATTTATGTAGATCACATTAACGAATGCCCCCGTGTCAACTCGGACTTTTCTACAACTGCAGGGCCAAGGCAATTGTGATCACCATGGAATCAACAGTTGGCGTAAGTAGTCTGTCAGAATCTTTATCCCTGATTACCACATCATCGGCTGAAGTTTTAGGATTAAAAAATATCACTGCTTAAATGTAGGTTGTGTGTCGCTCGTCCCATTAATTATAAAATATCACTGCTTAGTGTTATCTAGAGCTTTTGGATTGGTGTATGGTAAAGAGTACACAAGCGACTAGTTAGAGCTTTTGGATTGGTGTATGGGCGACCGATTGCACGCCATGTTAATCCTTTTAACGTTTAACTGATATGTGTTATCTAGTTGATGCAGCTATCTCTGATTGTAGATGAACGGGCGACCATCACCATTGTCTGTAGGCGAGCGATTAGGGCTAGTAAGTGCGATCCTTCAGAAGCTGGTATCTGGCTGACCGGTAGATAGCATCTGATTGAATTGATTGTGGAGCGAACGACTAAGGTTGCAATCTATGAGTGGTCATAGGATGCATGCGCGACCTCTAGTATCTTTGGGTTCCTTACTTAGAATCAACTAGGATAGCGTGAATGAACAATTGCAGAGTGGAATATGCGATCGATACCAATTCTCCTCCTTGTTTTGCATAACCGACCTCTTTTGATATGGGAACGTGCGACTAAGAAGAAGAAGACCGAGCGACCTCATATTGTATTTGAGTTGTACTGTCTTTCAGTCTTGGTCTACATGTACGACCCCTCTGCATGGTTAACTTATACCTGACCACATTATAATGGGGGAACGACCCGAATGGTCTGATGAACGGAGCGGGCTATGTTTATGCGCGAGCGATCTCCAAGGATGTTGGAGTTGTTCTATACCCATGTTTCCCAGTGCTTGAACGACCGGCTACTTTGATACTGGATTGAGCGACTAGGGGGAAAAAGAACAGGTGACTCTTAATATGGGCGACCTTTATAGGATGTATGAACCTTACTGTCCATGTTTCCGTGCCGCACTTAAGTTCGCTTTGTGTTCATGTCCTCTTTGTATGATCGATCCTAGCTGTGTTGAGTGGATGACCCACCTGTTCTGATATGTGCGACCTTCCCTGTCATATTCGACACTTTATGCCATGCTTAATCTTTAGCTGGTGCTTTACCTTTGTTGTGTGTGATCGTCCCTTACCTTCCACAAACCGTCTGGTTGTATTGGATTGAACTATGCACGACCGTGCCTAATAACACTCGATCTGTAGTTTCTACACAAATTTAATAGACCAACATATGTATGGTTTTTAAGGGATAAACAATCAGAAAATTCATCATAACTTGAATCTTTACTAACTACACAAGCTTTTCTCTCCTCTTCATCAGAAAGTAGACATTATTTGAGTAGACCAAGGTCAAGACAATGTGAGTATCAGTTGGAATCAGTGATCATGCGCTTATACACATCTAGGGATGGCAATGGGGCGGGTCTAGGGTCCAAACCTGCTTAACCCGCCCCTACTTTGACCCATTTAAATCCACCCCATAGGGACTTCAGGCGGGTGGACCCGCGACCCTCTTTTGGAGGTCCGGGTCTAGTGTTGGGTCTGGGGTATGGCTAACCCGCCCCAACTTGACCCGTATGATTGAAATATCATTAAAACACTTTATAACTATAATGGATTACTTGTTAATCTTCTTTGGTATACATGGTTATTACTTAAATATTATATTCTTTCAATAAACAAATTATAAAATTTTCATAGTATTAAGTTGAATCAATGATAACCATACAATAACAAATGCATACATTTTGAGACATAATCTTATAATTCATTTTATTATATTATATTTTGATTGTGAACACACTATAATTTATATAATTTATCATTTAATGATAAAAAATATAAGTATATAACTTTGTGTACATTAGAACACAATATCACCGAGTCGTGGGGCGGGTCTATCCTGACCCGTATGGGTTTCGGGTACGGAGTGAAATTCCAAACCTACACCGGGTCTGCGGGGCGGATCTGGGGCGGGGTTTAAAAAATCCAGGTCTGGTCTGGAGCATAAGAAACCCGCCTCATTGCCATTCCTATACACATCAGAAAAGCGATTTTCATCACCTGAGTTACGTAATAATAGTGCGTATCGTAAAAACCAATGTTCTTGTGCTATTTTATGTTCTACAACATCATTGGTCCAGTAAAATCTTGTGCCTCGCCATCAAATTCGTTAGAATTTGTGTTTGTGCAAATACAATACTTCAATAACTATCCAATCTATTGATTCGCCTTTTTGTAAGACCATCATGCTTCAGACTTCCCATTGTAGGATCGCTTGGGACTCAGCATGGACTTATACAACTTAAAAAAGCTTGGTTAATGCAATGGACTTCACAAACTCATGGAGTATTAGACGACTTTGATCTAGGTCGGCATATTCATTGTGCCCCAGATCGACCTACTTTCCTAACATCGGGTCAGCTTGCATTTGATTGCCTCAGTTCGGATAGTCAATAGTTCTAGATCAACTAATGCACTACGTCCAAGCATGGCCAACATGCCATATTCCAAGTCAGTCTTGTGATTTACATTCGCATGAAATTACGTTAACCTCGCTGCAACTTGAGGTTGCCATGACTTCAACATAACATGATGAAGCATTCTAAATCGACGTACACACATTCTCCATAATCCAGCGACGAAGTGACTCTTGGAAGAAAGAGTGAATCCAGGTCGGCATTGACCCAGAATCCATCTTTGAAGGATGGGAACACGACTTTATAGGATTGGTCTACCTACATCTCCGAATTTTCTCCATGATCTCAGGCCGACCCGAGCATCATACAACCTATAAATAGAAGACCTTTGATGGTAGAAGGATCTTTTGGCTCTCTAACAACTCCTTGACATTTTTATCTTTGTAAGCAAGGTTATTCTAGCCTAAAAAAGTTTGTACCCACTCAAGTTAATCAATAAAAATAAAATAGAGCAAGTGGACGTTTGCAATCTTATGTTAAACGGTTGTATAATGTGTTAACTTTTTTACTCATTTTTCATTTACATTTCTTTGTTTTTCTTCTCTACGCAAGCAATTTGGAGTGTTGAACCAATTTTGTTAACAACATTTTTGGTTCTTTCATTGGAAAGAAGAATTTCTCAGTCATGGGATCTTTAAATCTACTATCTAGTTTTCTAATCCATTGAGAAGTCCCTATCTATTCTTTTTTCCTACAAATGTTTAAGCTTTCCAAATTTGCAATTGACAATGATGTCAAGGAAAGGTGCCTCTTCCTCAAGGCTAATGAACCAAGCTCAAGACAAACCTAGCTAATGACCTAGCAATGCCAGAAATGTGGTGGCAACCACCTTAATGACTAATGTTATGCCATCCTCCAATTAGGCAACGAGAGATGACCAAATGTAGTGATGAAAAGGCTGGAGGAGATCAGTAGTTCCCTAAACCAGCAGATACACGAAAACATCGAGCTGAAGGGGGAAATATACCAAATGATGGCATAATGGAACGAACTGATAAGGAAAAGGACTCTACTTCACTACACTATCATTCAGAGGAATCATCATTAGGCAGAAGTAGGGATATGCAATGACATGGAACATGCAGAAGCAGGGATATATACTCTAATCCCTGTTTATTTCCATTGTTCACTACTTTGGTCATATTAGTGAATTATTTAGAGACAATATTTGGGAATGTATCTATGTATGACTCATTAGTCGTTATGTTATGATGTGAATCTACTACCCTAATGCATATGATTCAGTTTCAACTTATATATTGTCTCACCTATTTTATATCATTCTATGTTATTATGATATTTTGTTCTATGCGCTGTGAGATATACGATAGGTTATTCGGGTTACTTTTCTTACCAACTCTGATGATCATCTCGCATTAGCCGAACATCATCATAGCACACTACTTTCATGTTGGTAGTGCAGGGCAGTCATCACAGAGTTTAAAAATATCTCCTCCAATGAACTCCTCCTCATTATCGTTGTCATGGACACATATGTCCTCCTGAGCGCCAACCACCTACTCTTCAACAAGAGGAACGTCGGGAAGCATGACGGGGGCACATCCACCTGCGGACCCGGAGGTACATCTCCTCCCTTATCTTCTGCCTCTTCTTCATCACCATCCTTACAACCTGTTGAGCAACCCTTGGGAAGTAAGCCCGCTAATTGGAGAAGATAGTCTGACAGTAGAGTCCAGGCATCATGATAAACATTTATAACGTCCCTTAGTACCAAGACTCTGACGATAGATATTATTCCTTCGAATGTAGGGGATACCTGCCACATTAAATCTCGAGTTAGTTCAGAGCTTACGCCTCGATTAACTTGAAATGCATCATAAGTATTAGAAGATTTACGACCGTCGAGCCATCTCCTTGCAAATCTAGGTGAGCACCGAACATGGAACCAAACATGTTTAAAGTCACTAAGCTTGGTCCATACCGCCAAGATGACGCAATTCCTGGCCCGTGCCTCAAAAAAGATGAGGGAGGACGTGGATCTTCTTCTTTTAATGGAGTAAAGGTATCGAATGTCCCCTCTGGTTGGTTCCACACCCAAATCCACTATGTATTGAATGTAGGGTCTGAGCAGGAAGGCATACGCGTTCGGATGTAGATGCGTTGGTGCTAGGGAAAGAAGCACAACATATCTCAGATAAATGGGAAGAATGGGGGCACGCACCCATAGAGCACATGTGTCTGTTCCATGCATTATATCCTTCCGAGGTGGACGCGCCTTGTCGTCCCTTCCGACAGCCTGGACTTCATCCTGAGTATATTATACCTCTCACAAATACATCTCAACGTAGCCTTAGCAATTCGCAAGGCAACCAAATCTAAAGTAACCTCAAGAATAACAATATCACCCATCATGTCTAATGCTTTTGGAACATATTCCTGCTCGTCACCTTCATCCTCACCCTCTTGCGAGTCTCCTTCGACTTCCTTTTCCACTTCCTGGGCGGTCGACCAATGTAAATGCAGGTCTGAGTGTTGCGATCCTTCGGATTTCTCCTCCTGATCGTGCATGTCAGGCGAGTTCACTTCCTGGGAAGAGGTAGAGGCTTAAGAGATCTCATGTTCGCTAATGGTTGGGCTGGAATCATGCGAAGATTCATTTGAACTTGAAGACGGTTTTGTAGCTTCAACCGATAAGCTTTACCAACATCACGAAATTTGGATCGAGTTTCTATTACGTCATGATTGGATTGAGAATCAAGTTTTGGAATCAATGGTTCAGTCAAATGTCCACAGTCCGGTTTTATGCTCTAATCTTATGTGCATATCTCAATCGTCAGTCCAAATAGGTTTGTTCTTTCGAGCGTTAAGGTGTTAGGTTATGGTACGTTCAATTTAAATCCCAACTCAATCGCTCAACGTTGCGAAGCAATTCAAGTTGATGAACTTGAGTTTGAGAATCAAAAATTTTCTCTAAGTTTCCAAGATATGAAATTTTATTTCGTATCCCCATGCGCTTAGAAAATTTTCCTCTAAACTCTACTCCGCTTTCTTTATTCTTCTCCTAAGAAGGTCTGAAATATGCTAAGTTTTTAGGATAGGAAAATTTATTTCGTATCCCCGAAAAAACGAAGTGTTCGGAGTACGAAATAATTTTCATATTCCTAAACACTTAACCTTTTTATCTCCTCTCCATTATTATTTCCTCTCCTTTACCATCCATACAGACTTGGCAAAGTGCCAAAGGTTCAAGGATATGAAGTTTCAATTTGTATCCCCGAGACTTAAAAGAAAAATAACCAAGACTTCGGGATATGAATTGAAACTTCGTATCCCCAAGGCTTAGCTTTTTTACCGTTTCCCCGTTCCTCTACATCGATCCTGGGGACCCCTCATTTCGTATTCCTCCTCTTCATACACCCCTTCGACTCTTCCTCCTTCCTCCCAACTTCAACCACTCCAACCATCTGCCATAAAGCCACCACCTTTTCCCTCACCATCACTCCAACTTCCACCCTTGACTCCAATGTCGTAGCCTCCTATATCTGCCTTTTCCTCCATAATTACAAACCCAAGTTAGAAATTTTCCACTTTACGAACCCATCTGAATCGAATCGAGAATGGAGAGGTTAAGCG
This sequence comes from Allium sativum, assembly GCA_030737875.1. Taxonomy (NCBI): domain Eukaryota; kingdom Viridiplantae; phylum Streptophyta; class Magnoliopsida; order Asparagales; family Amaryllidaceae; genus Allium; species Allium sativum. Next base: position 290,373,426 of record CM060920.1, on the reverse strand, counting down.
ATATAGGGCATCGTTTGTCTAGGGTGACCGGGGTAAGGAGGTATGATGTTCAACGATGAGGTGACGGAGGAGTTCAAATCTTTGGGAACCCTGAAAGTGTCTAACTAGATGGGAGTACAAAGTAGAGAAAGGGTAATAAAGGAGGTGATCAGGGTATATATACGTATGAAGAGGAAGGAGTTTGTTTCTAAAAAAAATTGAGAAAATTTCTAAGTGTTTTGGGGCCGGTATCGATCCCACGTAAAAAAAGAGAAGGATGCAAGAGAACAAAAGAAAGAAATGGAGAAATTCATGGATCGGTGAATTTTTTTGAACACAAAGTTGCGGCCATGATCGCGCATATGTGTTTTCGAACTCAAATCGTTGCAACAAATTTGAGTCATTAACCAATCGTATACTCACCAAACTTAATGGTTCAAGAGTACGCATCCAACGACCGAGTTCAAATCTGCTATCCTTTTGAAAACTATCTTACGCGATCATACACACCCGGAATATGTCATCTCCATTATGTTTCTTATTACAAACTATGATCGTATCATGCAAAAATCATATGCAAACGTGTGAGCACATACATGACTTTATGACTGACAACGTCTCGTTTACGCTCCGGTATAAGCGAGAGTCGGCAACTAACATTTAATTTCTTGAATCGACGGAAATTAGACACTTACTTGAGAAATCAAATAGGTTCTAGTCCAAGTAACGAAGTTCAAAGTAAACAGAGTTCTCAACAATGCTGGAACTGCGTAATATACCAACAAGCTCCGACTAAGTGTTACAAATGCTTAAAAACGACGTACTTCTAGGAATGCACTACTCGATGAAAAGGTCATGACTATTTGCTAAACACAACTTGTAGATCTTTTTCGGATATCAAAAGACTTGTCTCAATTCAAAACACTCATGTTAACATAAGACATACTTTGAGGGGAAAATGTTACCTGACCTTTTTGCTTGGCCATCAGAAGCAATCCACGCCAACACAACTCAACCATCGCATGGCTGTACGATTCAGAAGTATCACGCAAACACCCAGAAGTCATGCCCAGACAAAGTCTTGTAAGCATTATCGTCCTAGCACATCAAAACAGCTCCCAGTTGGCTAAGTGTTTAAGGGTCGGTGTAAATTCAGACCAGGGTCTGTATGAATCCCCATACTCCAAACGGCTCAACAAACAAGTCTAAGGCATCGGGGTTCGGTATGAATCCCCGTTTCTTAAAATTTTCTCTAAATCGTCCTGGGTCAATAGGAGTATCCAAACCTACAGGGATTCGTAGGAACCCTGTAACACCCCGTAATTCTGTGACATTAAGTTTCTCAAATTAAAGTATAATTAATTTTTAAAAGAAAAATTAAAAGAAAAAGATCCATGCAGTTGTTTAATTTAAGTATTGTAACTAAAATGCAAAAAAGAGGTAAGGAGAGAACAATAATTATTATTATTCTAAGACTTATTAACAAAAGCCTCTGTAGCTCAGTTGGTTAAGGCATTGGATTGGTAGCATGGAGGTCGGGGGTTCGAACCCCGGCGGCGGCATAATTTTTTATCATTGTTTTAGAGAGGGCCAACTAAACATGCAAATATATGTACGTATACAAATTCAAAATTTGAAAGGATAAGAACGTACGTATAAGGAAATAAAGAATATATATATATATATATACATATGAGAAATATAAATAAATATATATATACAAAAATATATGTATACGAAAGATAAAATTCCAGATAAGGCTACAGTCAATGAAATATGGCAACATCATTTGAATTTTGAAAATAAAATGAAAGTTGTGCGTATATATATACGCGTAAAATGGTCGTTAGAGGAATTGTATACATATAAGAATATTTCATGTGAATAAAACAGTTAAATAAATTCTAGAAATTCAAAAGTTTGAAAATCAAACTTTTACGCCAAAATAGCTTGTGGGACCCAATGCTGACTCAGCACTGCGTGTATGATAAGGTTTGGCTAGATTCATCTACGTACCTGGACTATTTTCTTAACTAGGTTCAATGCTGACTCAGCGCTGCGTGTACGATAAGGTCTTGAGCAGCTATATAAACAGCCCTAGTCTTCATTCTCTTTGCACCAATTCTCTTCTATCCTTATGCTGCTAAGATTCATGGCTTCTTCCCCTCCTCTAAATTTTCTTAAATAAATAAAATAAAATATGATTCAAGACGAGGAGATGCTGCTAAAAGACTTTTAAGGAGGGATTCAAATCAAAGTTTCAAGTGAAGAATTCAAAGGCTAGCTCAAACAAGTTTCAAGCAACGACGCACAAATCATAGCCATGCTTTCCTTCTTTTCTAGATCTATTTTCTGTAAGTTGGTTATTTCTAGATCTGAATATTTTGTTTTATTCGTGACATGAAATTAAAGGAATATGCCAAATCTCTCTCTCTCTCTCTTCGAATCTGTGTTTATACTCTTGGAATGAATTAAGAACTGTTACGATTCGAGGACAAATAAGACTGTAACCGTGACTATGACTATAGAACTGTGGCCTATGAAAGCATATGCCTTTGGACTATGACATAAGCCTTTGATTTTGGGACATATAAACATTGCCTATGACAATGACTTATGGGAATTATTTTCCCTTTTGGACTATGAACATCGCATATGACTATGGACATTTCCTATGACTGTGACTGTGACTACAAGGATTATTTCCTTGACTAGGCCTATACCTTTGATTTGGACATAAACTATTACTTATGACATAATGAGGACAACTGTGATTTTGACACCCATGATTTATGATTAGGAAAATATTGCTTTAGTTTTGTGATTGAGAAGTTGGGTATAAACCCAATTATTTATTCTACCTGTTCCTTGGTTTTTCTTTGGTTTTAAGACAGTGGGAATTTACCTATTAAGTTAGGTCTACCCACGTTCTTGAACCTATTTTGCCCATTCTTTGGTTTTAAGACAGTGGGAATTTACCTATTTAGTTAGGTCTACCCATATTCTTGAACCTACATTGTTATCCAAACCTTTTTATGCCAATTATTCCTTCTTGTCATTTTGATTCATTCCCTTTTTATCTACGAATCTAGATTTATTTATAATCTAGGTTGAATCACGATTATTCGAACGGTGGGAATGCGATTTGGGGAAAAACATGGAAATGAATATGAACGTAGTTGTAAACTTGGAAATTGGCATAATTTGGAATATGTATTATGACATGCATATTAAAATGAAAACGGGGAAATTTGACATGGATTAGGGAATATGTGATTTTGACAGATTAAATTTAGCGTTAGTAAGTAAGCTAAATTTTAGGCATAAAATGTAAAATAGAAAAATAATTCTAGTTTTGCCATAAATTGTGAATTAGGATGTTAAACCAAGATTGGGTTAATTAAGGTTGATTTGGAATAAGTATATTAGCACAATTTTGAATTTATTCATAATTGAGAGCAATTGTCATGTTTAGAATAAATTATGGTTAGCGACACTAAACTTGGTATAATTTACATATCAAAAAGTATAAATATGATAAATAAGAGAGAATGGGCCATAATAATAAATGTGACAATGTACATTAAAAGAGTAGTAATGAAATCAGTAAATTAGGAGTAATTTACTTATAGAATTCGTCATAAATGTTAAATTGTTCATTTACCACAAAATATGTAACTTGGTTAAATTTTGGCCATAAAGTATAAACTAGGATATTTAATCTAGTTTCGGCAATGAAATAGGAAATGGCCTAAACTGCATGTTGGGTTAGGACTTGGGCCTAGAATATAAGTATACTAGTAGGCTTGACAAATAAATATAGGCCAAATTTGTCTAAAAAGGGGAAATGGGCTTTTGAAATAAATTGTTAACAATTTATAAACAAAAGAAAAGTATTTTGATAACACCCCTTTTTATAACACATAGACCAGAAGGTTCTAGGGTGACAGAGAGGATAGTGTCTAGGCTTGGGTTTGGAAAATACAAGTTTCCTGCCCTCCCTGGCTATCCCTAACTGATCCGAAGGACGGGATGGTTGTTTTCAAAACCAGATTTGGAAATTAATCAAAAACCCTTTTGAACTTAGAAAACATGAATATGCCTAACCCGAGGTTAGACTGAGTTGCGGTGTAAACCTGCCCGGAACCGACCGGCACATCCAGTAACCGCGGCAATATCTGTCTAATGTGAGAGGTTGCGGCTTTAATTTATTAATTAAAGCTAGAATGGGAAGGTTAAGGAACACTTAACCAACTTAGCACAGTTAAAGCTAGAATGGGAGGGTTAAGTCCATGGGAATACTTAGCCAAATTAACATGTTGACTAGACTAAAAGGTGGGGTTAAGTAAAGTTAATACACTTAGCCAATTTAACATGTTAATTAGACTAGAGGTTGGGGTTAAGTAATACACTTAGCCAAATTAATATGTTAGCTGGACTAGACCATAGGGTTAAGTAAACTTGAATGCTTAACCATCAGAATATGATAAATGAATAGGGTTAAGTAAAAAGCATAAAGGGATAACACTTAACCAGTGTAATAGGATAAGGGAAGAGGGTTAAGATAGCTTCAATCGACTAAAGACACTTAACCAACCCAACCTGGCGAGAAAGAAAACTAAATAGTAAACCTCAGTTGAAAAAGGGACTAAGTAGTAAAACTTAGTTAAGAAAACAAGGAATTTGGAAACTAAGTGGTAAACCTTAGTGAGTAGAACTAAGTAGTAATTCTTAGTATAACACGAAGGAGCGGACATCCATATGGTTTTAAGAAGGCTCCAACGAATTGGGTTACGAAGCCCGAGGCTTCGAGGGGACGTGAGGGTACTCTTGGTATCCCTCTGTGAGGCTGCAGATGATCATCCTAGGCTCACAGAGGTTAAGGTCTGCGTTAGAAGAACCGAGGGTATGCCTTGGTTGCAATATATATATGTGGCAACCTAAAGACTAGGATGGACCAGCGTGATTCGGCGACAAGACGGTAGCCCTGTGATAGCAACTCGTCGTCTACCATCCATCTTGAGTCAATCGAGATACGTGAAGCGGAAAGGCGGAGAACTCCAAAAGACCATATACTTGCTATCTAGTTATGGTTGCGGATGGCCATAGGATAGTGGGGCACCGGGGGCCGGCGTATAGTTCTCATTTTACAAGGTGTGCCTTTCATTAGTTGAGGGAGGGGTCAAGTGGGACCATAGCCACTGGAATAAAAACAGACCTTAGCATCTTTATCGGCAGATATCCGAAAACTCCCGACCGAGTTCTGTATTCCTTGATTTGCCCTGTCACAGGACTCGGATCGCACATTACAGGACATGTGCATCTAGACAAGCGATAACGATTCGCGATACATGCATGGGGAAGTATAGGAACATATACCGCTCTAGGTAGTGTGTCCTAGACTTGGGGCATCGATTCGACAGGTAGCGTAATCCCTAGTTGGACTAGGTGGCATAAACCCTGAACTCGAAAAGCGTTCAGCAGATAGCGTAAAACTCTAGTTAAATCTAGAAAGCACTTGATAGAAAACCCTAGATTAGATCTAGGTAATAAATAATAAATGTATGCCTGAGGGCAACGGAAACTACAGGGATTGGGATCACGTTAACATTACTAGTTGGGACACTAGTTAGGTGGTGCAGAGATGTAGAAACCAGTATAACAAGGAAATAGCGAAGCGGCGAAAGTATTAGAGCGTATCCAGTTTATCTTAGCATATCTTGTGACTACCTTGTCTAATCTTGTTGACCCTATCGTCATGGTGTAATCTTGTATTCAGTTAATTCATGTCGTTTTGTTTTCCATGTTCACATGCTAGAAGTTACTGAACTTACTCAGGCTTTATGTCTGACTCTGTTTTTCTTTCGTCTTCTTTTCTTCCGTTCCCCCCCCCCCCCCAGGTGGTAAAGGAGGGAATAGTTTAGCTCAAGTTAAGTTGGACTGCCACTCTTTCCCAGCTTGAAGATTTGTCGAAGTTTGCCTAGATTCTCTTTTCAGATGCTATGGCTGGCTCTTGCTAAAATCGGGGAATATAAATGTTGTTTTTATGCTTCTTTATTTTGTAAGATAGATGATACTCTGATATTGTAAAGAAACCATTGTACAAACTATTCTATTAATAAAGCAAAGTTTTATTTTCCGTTATTTAATTCATGTTTGTCTTGTAATTTATCTGCATCTTTTACCCTAAATGCTCCACAGAACTTAGTGCATTCCCTTTGTGAGTGACACTAACGGACGTGGGGTGTTACAAACCCTCACAATATCAAGGGTGGTGTAAATCCCGAAGTCAGTAAAAATTCATGAAATGTTGCAATATCGGAATTACTTCAGAAGACCATGGGGTCAGTGTGGATCCCTGATTCCAACATTTACATCCAACTTCAAGGGTTTAACTCCTCGATTCAAAAAGCAACCTCAAATCAGATTTCAACATGAAGAACAGCAAGGAAAGAGGAAGACAACTGTGACGTCCAAAGCTCCAAAATACAACTAAATAGCAGGGGATCGAAATTGACCCCACTTGATTGTTGCAGTGGGATTTGGGCCACTTCATGGGCTCCTTCCCATGCACCTATTCATCTTCCCTCGAATTCCCTACAATAAGTAGCTCTGGCCAGCATGAAGAATGGACCTTTGGTCTTTGGCACTTGGAGATTTTTCGGGATCTTCCTCGGCTCTTGTTTATACGTGTTCCACCATTGCTTTTGTAAGCTTCAAGAAATTATGACCCCGATTTGTAAACTTGAGACATACGTGAATAAAGTGCCAAAACTTCAAGGTGAGCGTAGGCTTTTACAAACCGAACCACTATAAACGCAGTGTCACTATTTTCTTGTGTTCTCTCTACTTAAATTCCTCATTTTACATTTAGTTTCATTATCTTGGAAATCTTTAGGTGTTGTGCCAATTTTTGGACACCAACATAATAATTTCTAGTTTCGTTGTTTGGAGCAACATAATATTTTCTTTAAAATTTTCATATTTAGTTTTTTTTTAGAAATTATTACATGTTTAGGTCACTTTTGAAAATATTTACAGATACAGATGTAACACCCCACCTCCGCTAGGGTCACTCACAAAGGGAATGCACTAGTTTTGGAGGAGCGTTATCGAGGTAAACAATCATAGAAATATAACAAGACAGATATAAAGAAAACAACAGAAGAAGATAAATTTCATTACTTTCAAAATAGTCAAAGCCTTTTTCATCCAAAGTACCAAATAGCCAAAGTTATCATTTTCCATTACAACAAGTTCTGTCTTGCATAAATAAAGAGGCATAAAAGCTTAAAACAACAAAAATAGCATAATTCCCCAAGATAGCAGAAATGCAGACATAGCAGAGCTCAAGATCAAACCGTACATGAGATGAAGTGAAAGTAAGAGAAATCCATGCTAAGTGCTAGAGTTTCCTCCCTAAGAACCTGGGGGGGAAACGAAAGAAAAAGAGGCGAAAGAAAACGGGTCAGTCATAAAGACTGGTAAGTCCTAGTGACTTTCAGCATAAAAACAGGTAAAGGTAACATGACATGTATAAACTGAAAGTAAACATAAGGATGCTGTCAAGATGGGCAAGATAGACTAAGATAACGTGATAAATCAAGTATAAATCAAGTATAGCATCGCATGTTCAAGATTCGCTACACCAACTGTACTAGTATCCTAAACCCATGTCATATATTAACCATGAAATGATCCCTTGGCCCAATATCATGAAATGACCCATTTCGGGGTCCTACGGAACAATCCATTAATCGATCGGCTCCCTACAAGTTCTAGCTCGTCGTGTATCTGTGTCATACGGCCCTATCACGAATGTAGTCAATTGTGCTAGGTCCACCATAGGGTGTATCAAGCCCTAGGGTGCCAACCACCGACACGAATCAAGCACGCACAACGTAGACCTACTGATGCCCAATGCCTGCTTTTTCAACTCCGGACTACGTGCACGACCATAGTCCGCCTGAACCTACACTGGCGCACCAACTCAGCCATCGTTCTGGTCGCTTACAATCAACCCAGTAATCATGCCCCACCCTGCCTAGTTCCAGGGTACCATGATACATCTAAGTGGGTTACTGCTGAAATGGACCACGTAACTAGGGTTTCTGTCCAACAGGTTAAGTGTTGTCATTTAAATTCGTGAATTATCCCTTATCAGTCTAGCATGTCAAGTTGGTTAAGTGTTGTCTTTCAATTTCATGACTTAACCCCACTAATCATGTGTCATGTTGGTTAAGTGTTGTCTTTCATGTTCATGACTTAACCCTATCATGTGGCATTAATTCATTAATGCACCCCAACCTCTCACATCAGACCGGTTGTTGTGGTCACTGGATATGCCGGGCGGTTCCGGGCAGATTTACACCACATCTCAGTCTGACCTCGGGTTTCAAGCGCGATATGACCAACTACCCACATTGGATCCTATTGTTTGCAGTCACTGGATTTGCCGGGAGGTTCCGGGCAGAATTACACTGCAAACTCAACCCAACCTCGAGTTGGCCATTTTCAAGTTCATTCTAGTGTCATGTCCATGTTCAACTTTCATGTCAAGTTCGTGTCAAGTTTTATGTCAAGTTTCATGATTCATGTTCATAACCAATCCATGTTTTGCCTAATCTACCCAAATTGTATTCCCATCGCACGTAAACGTGAATCGATCTAGATTACTAGTAAATCCAAATCCAAAATAAAAGGGAATAACATCAAAACTATGATAGGTAGAAGAACGAGCACAAGGTGATAAATCTAGCATGATATAGCTTGAGATAATTGGTTATAACATCACTGGCATATAGAATAATAGTCCCAAACATTAGGATTACAGATCTAGCATAATAAGGTGATAGTCATGATAAAGGTGATAATTCAAACTTGTGAAAAGTAGATTGATTCAACATCACAGGCATGATAATACTATGGACATGAAGGAGTTTGATTTACAACATGAATAGGTCCAAACTGATTTCATAGCAATATTCCCAAATGTCAAGATCCAAGATGGAAACTAGAATAGATGTGAATCGATTATCATACTTAAGTCCAATTTCACTTTATCTCATGTCCAAATTACAATTAACAAGTTTAAATCTCAAAGTAACTAGAACTTACAGTGCGCGGATTGAGAATTTAGAAAGCATAATCGAAGCTCAAGTCAAACAAACCCCAATATGCAATTCCTAGCTGTAGTCTTCAAGAAATAGTCTTCGTGTTTTATTTTAATTTACTTATTTCAATTATTTCAGAGGCAGCATAAGGAGAGAATAAAATGGTGTAAATAGAATGGGGTTAGGGGGTTGTTTATATAGGTTTAGGATTACAAACATAGACGGAAAATAGGTCTAGATACATCGCAACGCACCAGCCTTGAAATCTGGAATTCGACACCAGGTCGACCTCCAGGTCGACACTATGGTCGACTTGGTCCCTGTGAGCTTGACCATAGTGTCACCCCCAGGTCGACCTGATCCAGGGCGGGAATTTTCTCGCCCAGCCCGATCTGGGGTTTGAATTCGAATTTCAAGCTGTTTTCGATTCTGAAAAATCTCTGAAACTTCAGAGGGTCATAACTTGGTCATACGGACTCCGTTTTTTGAAAACTTGGACTCTATTCCAAGCAGAAATTTCGAGATGAATGCAATGGCGCAACCTGTTTTCCTTGATTCTTATTTTAAAATTTAATTCTACCTTGATTTATGATTTTAATATGTTATTAAAATACAGGGTATTACATTCTCCCCTCCTTAAAGGATTTCGTCTCCGAAATCTCCAAGTTAAGAAGAATGTGTCCTACCATCCAACATCCATCTACTCAAAACATCATCCACAAGCAGTCATTGTCCTTAATTATTTCTTACGCTGTATGTACATATGCAGAAAGTGTGTGTATATGTACTTATCTAATGCAAAGGATCGGGCTGCTACTGATTCAGTAGACCTCCTTAATGCAAAATATGTTAGTGTAATGAGTCCAACATGTATGAAAATTCCTAACATACTTTATAATCTCTACATGAGTGCACAAACATTCATTCATATGCAACATCCAAATGGTACCATATCAAGTTTCTATATATGTACAAGTATAAGCACTCATGCATATGCAACATGAAAAATGTGACTGAGCCGATCTAGTGCCTAATGTGTGTTATGCAACCACGAGCCACCACTTGCAACCACTTGCAATCATTAAACATAACATGTTTCAATCACATGTTTACATCCAAAAGGGATCTGCCTAAGGTTCTCAAGATAGGATCGAGAAGATAACAAGACAAACATGGATAGCAAAAGCATGTACATGATACGAAGGTAGGTAAACTTATTGGAAAAAGAGATCGAGAATGTACCCTAAAAAAGAATTGGGTATAGCGCGCGTATCTTCTCTTTGGTTTCCCAAGTTGCATCTTCTTGGGCTTCACTCCACCGTACTTTAACTGGCTTGACTTCTCGAATCCTTAGCTTCTTGATCTCCGTTCCTAAGATACGAATAGGAACTCGCCTCAATGTTGCTTCTCTTTTCACTCCTACGCCTTCATGGATTCTTGGCTCAACCACTTCGGCAGACTCATGTAAGCACTTTCAGAAATGCGAAACGTGAAAGACATTGTGTACTCCGGCCAACTTCTCGGGTAACTCTACCTTATAGGCCATCTGTCCAATCCTCCCGATGATAGGGAACGGTCCTACGAACCTCGGTGCTAACTTTCCAACTGCTCCAAAGCGAACCACATTGCGTAAAGGAGAAACTTTTATAAAGACCATATCTCCGACTTCGAACTTTAGGTCTGTCCTTCTCTTGTCCGCGTAAGATTTCTGTCTATCTTGGGCCATTTTCATCCGTCTTCGTATCAATTCAACCTTCTCGAAAGTGTCCCTTATCACGTCAGGTCCAAGTATGAGCTTGTCTGTCGACTCCCACCAATAAGTTGGTGACTTGCACGGTCTTCCGTATAAAGCTTCGAATGGTGCCATTCCTATGCTAGCTTGGTAACTATTATTATACGCGAACTCAATGCCAAGTACCACCAAAGTCAAGAATGCATAGTCTCAAAAGATCCTCTAGTACCCTATTTACCCATTCAGTTTGTCCATCCGTCTGTGGGTGATAGGCCGTGCTTAAACTTAGTCGTGTACCCATTGCTTCTTGTAAACTATTCCAAAATTCGCTAGTGAAAACCGGGTCACGATCGCTAACTATACTAGAAGGAACTCCGTGCAACCGTACTATTTCTCGAAGGTATATAGACGCTAGCCATGATGCGGTCCTTTTGCTCTTCACAGGAATGAAGTGAGCGCTCTTTGTGAGTCTATCTACTATAACCCATATGCTAGTATTGCCCTTCCTTGACCTAGACAATCCATCCACGAAATCCATCGAGACACTCTCCCATTTCCACTGCGGAACCTCCAAAGGATGCAATAGCCCACCTGGCTTTTTCGACTCAGCCTTTACTTGTTGGCACACCATGCACTTAGAAACGAATTCCGCCACGTCTTTTTTCATCCCGTTCCAAAAGAAAATGCGCTTCATATCCTTGTACATTTATCCCCTCCGGGATGTATAGTCATCTTCGAGTGATGCGCCTCTTTGAGAACTCTCTTTACTAAGTTTCCCACTTGTGGGACACATAGTCTACCATCACGCCTTAGCCATCCCTCGTCATCTATGGCATACCTACTGAGGTGACTTGACATCTCACCTCTAATCAACTTGTCCATGATCTCGACTATCTGTGGGTCTTCCTTCTGTGAAGTCCCTACTTGGTCTAGAAGCGTAGGCCTTAAATCAAGAGATGCTAACGTGCTAGCCAACGACTCAACAACAGGTGTGACATCAAAGGTTGCTATAAACTCTAGACTTTTCCTTTCAACAAACAAAGGACTCAAAGTCAACCTTTTCCTACTTAGCGCATTCGCCACCACGTTACCCTTGCCAGGGGTATAAGCTATATTGAAGTCATACGATGCCAAGAATTCCATCCACCTCTGTTGCCTTAGATTCAAATCTTTTTCCGAAAAGAGGTACTTAAGCGATTTGCGATCGGTATACAACTCGAACTTCTCGCCTAGAAGATAGTGGCGCCAAGACTTAAGCGCGAAAACGATCGCGGCCAATTCCAAGTCATGTGCGGTATAGTTTTTCTCATGAACTTTAAGTCGTCTACCCACGTAGCATATCACTTTACCTTCTTGCATTAGGACAGCGCCTAAACCCGTGCCGCACGCGTCTGTGTACACTGTAAACGTCTTACCTCCGTCGGGTGATGCCAAAACTGAAGCTGTGGTAAGGGCTCTCCTAAGCCTTTGAAAAGCAACGTCACACTCTATGTCCCATGCAAAAGCTAAGTTCTTCTTCGTTAACCTAGTAAGAAGGGCTGAAATCTTAGCGAAGTCCTTAATGAACTTCCTATAGTAGCCCGCCAAACCGAGAAAGCTTCTCACTTCTGTTGCATTCTTAGGAACTTTCCAGTCTTGCACCGCAACTACCTTTGCGGGGTCTACAACTATACCTTGCTTAGAAACTACATGTCCAAGAAACCGAACTTCTTTTCTCCAAAAATGACACTTGGAGAACTTAGCCTTTAACTCGTGTGCTCTAAGCGTATCCATGACTTCCTTGAGATGTCTAGCATGTTCTTCCTCATCCTTTGAGAAGATCAAAATATCGTCCACGAAGACCACCACAAACTTATCAAGGAACTCCCTAAACACCCTACTCATCAAGTCTACGAAATACGCAGGTGCATTCGTCAAACCAAACGGCATGACGAGCCATTCGAAGAAACCATCCGGAGTCCTAAACGCAGTCTTGTCAATGCTATCCTCAACCACTCTAAGTTGATGGAATCCTGTAGCTAGATCGAGTTGAGAGAAAACAGATGCTCCTACAAGCTGGTCGAACAAGTCGTCGATTCTCGGTAGTGGGTGCTTATTCTTCTTAGTCAGCTTGTTTAACTCACGATAATCTACGCATAGACGAAGCGAACCATCCGCCTTAGTAGCGAATACCACTGGAGCACCCCATTCAGAAATGCTTCGCCTAATGAAATTTTTCTCAAGCAACTCCTTAACTTGCTTACTAAGCTCTTTTCTCTTTCGCAGGGCCATGTGTCTAACGGGCAATGCAACTGGCTTAGCATTATCAACAAGATATATACGGAAATCTATCTCGCGTTTAGGGGGTAACCCCTTAACCTCATCAAAGACATCGGGATATTCTCAGACTACCCTTACTGATTGCAAATCATTGATAGACGAGTCAAGAGATTCTAGATAACAAACATGACAGGACCTATAGGGTTACAAGAAATTTCAAGGGTATTACCAAGGCGAGTCACGAGTCTAATTACCCTTCGTTCACAATTGAGAATGGCTTCATTATTAGACAGCCAATCCATGTCTAGAATCAAACTGTATCCCATAAATCCGAGAACATAAGCATTACACATGAATTCTACGCTTAAGATAGAAATCCTCAAATCCACACAAATCATAGATAAATGAGCGGAGCCACCAATTGGATTTGAAACAATAACGGGATACTCAACTAGACTAGTTCTTAGGTGCAGAGTTTCAACAATATTAGAACAAAATAAAAGTATGCGATGCGCCAGAATCAAACAAGGTTCGAACAGGATGATCAAAAAGATAGACTAAACTTTCGACAGAAATATTTCTACCTCATTTTTGCGGAGGTACCGTGAGAGCGTGGACTTGTCCTCCAGGAGAAGGTCCAGCTCCCTACCCTTGCTTCCGTGGGCAGGCCTTAGCCATGTGTCCTGTCTCACCACAATGGAAACAGCCACCCATCTTCCTTTTCTTCTTCCTACAGTCTTTGACCAGATGTCCAGGAATGCCACAGAAATTACACTTTCTCTTTTCATAGGGTTTTTTGTTCTTCCCGCCTTTCTTTGGATCAACCTTCTTGTTCTGTGACCCTTCCCCCTTCTTATCTTGAGGCACTTCTGCTTTTGCCTCATTCTTTCCCTTGTCTTCCTCATTTAAGAGTGCCATGTCTACTAATATTTCGTAAGTAGCCCCCATAGGTATGAGGGTCATAGCCAAGCTATGAAGTGGCTCATTCAATCCCTTGACAAAACGGAGAGCCTTCTTATGAGGAGTATTCACAAAGTCCAGTCCAAACCGGGCCAGCTGATTGAATTGATTGATGTACTCCTTGGCCGTCATACTTTCTTGCTTAAGAGATAAGAACTTTTCCAGCTGTAGACTTCGTTCAGCTTGTGAGAGGAATTTCATCTCAAACCTTATCCTGAAATCCATCCATGTGCCAACAGATCTTTCAGCATTAGTGACTTCCCATCAATAGGAAGCTTCGTCTTTGAGCAACCATACCGCCAACTGTACCTTCTGCCGATCGTCCACCTCGAAGATAACGAACAGATCCTCAGTTTCTTTGAGCCAGTTCCTCGCTTCTATGAATGATTCAGTTCCCTTGAAATCCTTTCCACCTATGGCCCTAAAATCTCTACAGATCTTTGAGAAAGCATTTGCACGAGGAGGAGGAGGAACTACTGCATTTGGAGGAGGAATATCTGTTGGGCCTGCATCATTGGACCTAGCCTCTAAGTACCTCCTGAACTAGCCAGGTATTGGCACACCCTCTGGAAGGTTAAGATTCCCAGACATGCCGAAATGAAAAAGAAAAAGATTCAAATGAGGAGACAAAGGATAGTTCTAATGGCTTTCGGGGAATAGCCTTTAAATAAAACAAAACTTTTCTTGAAAAATGCTTCTTTGTAAACGGTTTTGAAAATAGTTTTAGAAGGTTTTAAAAACTTTTGCCCAGTCTGGTAACCTTTTGCTCTGATACCAAGTGTAACACCCCACCTTTGCTAGGGTCACTCAAAAAGGGAATGCACTAGTATTGGAGGAGCGTTATCGAGGTAAACAATCACAGAGATATTACAAGACAGACATAAAGAAGATAGCGGAAGAAGATAAATTTCATTACTTTCAAAATAGTCAAAGCCTTTTTCATCCAAAGTACCAAATAGCCAAAGTCATCATTTTCCATTACAACAAATTCTGTCTTGCATAAATAAAGAAGCATAAAAGCTTAAAACAGCAAAAATAGCATAATTCCCCAAGATAGCAGAAATGCAGCCATAGCAGAGCTCAAGATCAAACCGTACATGAGCTGAACCGAAAGCAAGAGAAATCCAAGCTAAGTGCTAGAGTTTCCTCCCTAAGAACCAGGGGGGACGAAAGAAAAAGTGGCGAAAGAAAACGGGTCAGTCATAAAGACTGGTAAGTCCTAGTGACTTTCAACATAAAAACAGGTAAAGATAACATGACATGTATAAACTGAAAGTAAACATAAGGATGCTGTTAAGATGGGCAAGATAGACTAAGATAACGTGATAAATCAAGTATAAATCAAGTATAGCATCGCATGTTCAAGATTCGCTGCACCAACTGTACAAGTATCCCAAACCCATGTCATATATCAACCATGAAATGATCCCTTGGCCCAATACCATGAAATGACCCATTTCGGGGTCTTACGGAACGATCCATTAATCGATCGGCTCCCTACAAGTTCTAGCTTGTTGTGTGTCTGTGTCATACGGCCCTATCATGAATGTAGTCACCTATGCTAGGTCCATCATAGGGTGTATCAAGCCCTAGGGTGCCAACCACCGACACGAATCAAGCATGCACAGTGTAAACCTACTGATGCCCAATGCCTGCTTTTTCAACTCCGGACTACGTGCACGACCATAGTCCGCCTGAACCTACACCGGCGCACCAACTCAGCCGTCGTTCTGGTCGCTTACAATCAGCCCAGTAATCGTGCCCCACCCTGCCTAGTTCCAGGGTACCATGATACATCTAAGTGGGTAACTGCTGAAATGGACCGCATAACTAGGGTTTCCATCCAACAGGTTAAGTGTTGTCATTTAAATTCGTGACTTAACCCTTATCAGTCTAGCATATCAAGTTGGTTAAGTGTTGTCTTTCAATTTCATGACTTAACCCCACTAATCATGTGTCAAATTGGTTAAGTGTTGTCTTTCATGTTCATGACTTAACCCTATCATGTGGCGTTAATTCATTAATGCACCCCTACCTCTCACATCAGACCTGTTGTTGTGGTCACTGTATATGCCGGGCGGTTCCGGGCAGATTTACACCATAACTCAGTCTGACCTTGGGTTTCAAGCGCGATATGACCAATTACCCACATTGGATCCTATTGTTTGCGGTCACTGGATTTGCCGGGCGGTTTTGGCAGAATTACACTGCAAACTCAACCCAACCTCGAGTTTGCCATTTTCACGTTCATTCTAATGTCATGTCCATGTTCAAGTTTCATGTCAAGTTCGTGTCAAGTTTCATGTCAAGTTTCATGATTCATGTTCATAACCAATCCATGTTTTGCCTAATCTACCCAAATTGTATTCCCATCGCACGTAAACGTGAATCGATCTAGATTACTAGTAAATCCAAATCCAAAATAAAAGTGAATAACATCAAAACTATGATAGGCAAAAGAACGAGCACAAGGAGATAAATCTAGCATGATATAGCTTGAGATAATTGGTTATAACACCACTGGCATGTAGAATAATAGTCCCAAAACATTAGGATTACAGATCTAGCATAATAAGGTGATAGTCATGATAAAGGTGATAATCCAAACTTGTGAAAAGTAGATTGATTCAACATCACAGGCATGATAATACTATGGACATGAAGGAGTTTGATTTACAACATGAATAGGTACAAACTGGTTTCATAGCAATATTCCCAAATGTCAAGATCCAAGATGGAAACTAGAATAGATGTGAATCGATTATCATACTTAAGTCCAATTTCACTTTATCTCATGTCCAAATTACAATTAACAAGTTTGAATCTCAAAGTAACTAGAACTTACAGTACGCGGATCGAGAATTTAGAAAGCAGAATCGAAGCTCTAGTCGAGCAACCCCCAATATGCAATTCCTAGCCGTAGTCCTCAAGAAATAGTCTTCGTGTTTTATTTTTATTCACTTATTTCAATTATTTCAGAGGCAGCATAAGGAGAGAATAAAATGGTGTAAAGAGAATGGAGTTAGGGGCTGTTTATATAGGTTTAGGATTACGAACATAGACAGAAAATAAGTCTAGATACTTCGCAACGCACCAGAATTGAAATCTGGAATTCGACACCAGGTCGACCCCCAGGTCGACACTATGGTCGACCTGGTCCCTGGGAGGTCGACCATAGTGTCGACCTGTAACACTCCACGTCCATTAATGTCACTCACAAAGGGAATGCATTAACTTCCATGGAGGTTATAAGTGAATATAGAACAGAAAAATTTCAACAAGATAGATAATAAGTAGTACTTGGAAATCTAAAACCTCATTTTATTGCAGCGGAAATTAAACATGTTTATTATATCATAAAAACCATAAATCAGAGTCAAGTACAATATCCATCTTGATCAAATAAAATACATAATCCCATTACATAGATAGCCATAAAAAAAGATAACAAGCTGGACTTTACTTCAACGGTCCAAGCTTTCCAAAGAGATGAAGCAATCCAATCAAACTCCACTAGAGCTGGGTCCAACCTGAGGACCTGGAGGGGGAAAAAAGGATAGAAATAGAGGGGGTCAGACATAAAGTCTGGCGAGTATGATAATTCTAACAATACTATTATCATAATAACTAGACTAAGGCATAAACTGAAAGACAAGTAAATGTCTATGAACTCTTAGGTATGGAATGAACAGATGAAGATAACGTGAAAGATAACGTTAAAGGCATACCTAATTACTAACGAATAATTACTATACTACATCGCACATTACTACACTGCACCACACCAGTCACCCTAAAGGTTGATCCCACTTGCTTCACACAGAAACTTTATAAATATCCTTGCGTACCCCTAGCTGACTACATAGGTGCCGTCTGCCCCTGTCTCCACTAGGTGTACCCCACTACCCACTTTCGATCGGCTCCCTACTCGTAGATACCCGTGCTGGCCCCATAGTGGGGTGTATCACTCCCCTAAAGTGGCAACCCGATACAACTTGAGAATGTACGGTTTATACCTACACGATGCAACAACGTCTTACCTACCAGCCCGGGTCCACACACGCATATGAAACCCGTTGGACTTGCGTTGCCACCGCTCCCCATTTTGGCCTCTTACAGTCAAGCCCAGTATGCGTGTCCCGTCCTCGACTTGGGTCGAGCCCACAAAGATACGTTTGGGTTACTGGTTGAAATGGCCCCCCACAAGCCAGCCACCTAAGCTTGTCACTAGTATATCCCACTTAACCCTCTTAGTCATGTTCATTTACATGTGTGTTTGGTTAAGTCTTACTAATCGTATTTCACATGCCACTAAGGGCACCCACTAGATTCCTCATGCCACCCAAGGCACCTACTTAACCCCCATGTCCCACTTTACATGTTTATCTGGTTAAGTATTTCTTAATTCATTCAGGCCATAACCTCATAAAGACTTCTCACATTAGACTGGCATTTATGGCAACTGGATTTGTCGGGCGGGTCCGGGCAGTCTTACACCATAAAAGAGTCTAACCTCGTGTCTTTACAACTGTTATGCTTTAGTTTAGGCCTAGGACCTCTCACATTGGGCTGACATTTGTGACCACTGGATTTGTCGGGCGGGCCCGGGCAGGTTTACGTCACAAACGAGTCCAACCTCATGTCCTAAGCATTGATTAACACTTATAATCTTTTACCCCAGTTTTAATAATTCCCTATACAAATTATTAATTACTTCCAATTTTAATGATGTCCATAATTGACTCAATTATGGCCATCCATTCATGGCATGCAAAATCATATCAATTGCACCCCAACATCTTAGTATTAAATCCTTAATATTACCCCTACCCCACGTTTATACGTTCGCTTATTCAACGCAGAATATTCGTTAGACTCAAATAGTCTAACTTATAGCCCAAAAATAAATTATCACAACATATAGACAATTAAAATGAATCTAATCATAATAGGGGTGAAACTTGCATAAACTACACATGTTAAGGATCTAAAGGTGTCAACTTGTTAAAGGTCACAATTTACATGATATGATCATAACCCAAATTTATGTATGAACTTGCATATGGGGTTTTAGGCAACATAATGATGGTGTGAACTATCACAGAATTTCACATATGTCATAGCATAATCCTAGATGTCATAATAGATGTCATGGCATATGTTCATAACTTTTACTAATCAACCTAAACTTGCATATGTGACTTGTCATATAGATCAACATAACCCAAATAGTATCAACATTATGATTAACATGAACTAATTAGCATAGACAATAACATCATGACTTCAAAGCATGTATGATTTATCACAATTTCTCAACATACATAACATCAACATAGCATGATTTACAACATATAAGATATCATCACCACATAGCATAGAATTTATAACATACATGATAGCATAAGGTTTACAACAACATATATGACAATTCACATCATCTACTCATAATCCATTCATGACTTAACCTAATTAAAATAATAATAATCTTGTTAAGATCATCATACTCACAATTTAGAAGAGAAAAGATAGCCTAGATTTGCTTTAGAGTTGAGTAGAATTAGGGTTTGATAGCCTTTCTTTCTTCTTAGATGGTGGCGGCTCCACTGAGTTCCATGGTGGCGGTATGACGGTAGCTACTCTATTTTTCATATGAATTAGGGTGAGAAACTACCTAGGTATTTATAGAGTTAGGATTTATTTTAGACCGTCAAATCAACATAGAACTAATCCCAGCCAACCAGATTAGGTCAAAAACCCTAATGGGCCATCACTCAGTCAAAAACAGACTCAGCCAAAACCCTAGCCGACTGACCAGGTCGACACCCAGGTCGACACTATAGTCGACCTGGGGGTGGGGGTTCGACATGGTAGTCGACCTGGGGGCGACACTAGTGTCGACTCCCTAGTCGACCTGCCTGGGCGGGAATATTTCCCGCCCAGCCCACTTCTCAACTTTCAGTTTGAATTTTAAATTTCCTGCGAGCTGTTTTGAATTTTCTAAAACTTCCGATGGCCATAACTTCTTCATACGAAGTCCAATTCACGCAAACTCAGACTCTATTTCAACCAGAATTCCGAGATGAACACAATGTCGCAACCCGTTTCCCACAATTCTCACATCTGAGATTAGTTATTCTTTAATTTGTGAATATTAATATTAATAGAATTACAGGGTGTTACACGACCCCTAGATCGACCTGGTCCTGGGAGGGAATTTTCCCGCCCAGCCCGCTCTGGGGTTTGAAATCGAATTTTCGAATTCGAATTTCGAGCTGTTTTCGATTCTGAAAATCTCTAAAACTTCGGGGGTCATAACTTGGTCATACGGACTCCTTTTTCGAAAACTTGGACTCTATCCCAAGCAGAATTTCGAGACGAACACAATGGCGCAACCCGTTTTCCCTGATTCTTAATTTAAAATTTAATTCTGCCTTGATTTATGATTTTAATATGTTATTAAAATACAGTGTATTACAATAGACCTACTTTATCAGATGTGTAGTTGAGTATGATTTTTTAGTTGGTGACTTTTTAAAAATCGCCAACTGACTATTTTTCAAAATAGCGAACATGGAGAAAAAAACTTGTTAGCAATTTTTGAAAAGTCACCAACTAATTTTAATTTCTTATGTGTTGGCGATTTTTCATGAAGCGCCAGTTGGCGACTTTTGAAAAATTCTCAACTAAAATGTACCAACAAAATGCACATGTTACCCTAAAATGGTCCATTTCTGTAAATATTTTCAAAATGGCATGAACGTATCATAATTTTTAAAAGGGATGGTCTGGCAAAGGTCTCTGTTAATTTTCAAAATACACAAAAACTCACTATCTTAAAACTTTACAAATTAGGTCCTTGTTTTCTAAAAAATCATCAAAATTCAAATTTAATTTAATACATAATAATATTCATATTCATGTAAGAAAAGCAAAAAATGTTTCGAATTTTTTTTAAAATGATATTCACATTTCAGCGAAATCCTGCAATTTTTCGAAAAAATGTAGACATCGCAGCAACTGTATCAAAATATTGTAGATTTTCATGCAATTTTTGCTAATTTGCTTCAAACAGTCAAATTCAATGCCTGCATTTATTTAAACATCACATTATTGCCATAAAAACATTAAAAAATTACAAAAATTGAATATAAATGGAAAATAATTCATTTTCTGTAAAATTACAGAGAAGGAAGCAACTATTTGCAAAAATAGCAAATATATCTGCATTTTTTTCATATAATAACTAATGTCTGCAATATTCTATAAAAAGGTTGCAAATATTTCTACACTTATTTACAATAAGTTTAGACATTGCTACACTTGTTTTTTTTCTTCATTACATGCGTTACACTGTGTGAATAATTGCAGAAATGTCTGCGCTTATTCACAAAAGGTGTAGATATTTCTGTAATTTTTTTAATTCCAGCAATTTACTCTTAATATTCACAAGTTTTAGAATTTTTTTATGCAGTAGCGCGAAAAATAACATACAACACATTGGTACAAAAATTAGGACCCACTTTAGATGAAAAGTTATGGAGAAATGTTATTAACAATGAAACGACCTAGACTTCCCCGATCGCTGAAGAGACGGAGGAGCCCAGATTGTTTTGAGAACACGTCGCATCGGAACACAAACAATAGAACATTTCATTACTATCACAAAAATTACATCAGAGTATAAGAATATACCAGAGTACGAATAATAATACACAGTAGAAGAATAATATCAGAGATTAAAATACATAGCAGCGAAAATTTATATATATATATATATATATATATATATATATATACACACACACACACAATGTACGACGGAAAATACATCAACTAACACAACTGAAGGAAATACACGAATACAAAGCTTTCCGAATATAGCTCCTGCTGTAATCCAGGATCTTGTGAAAAGAAATATCTGCGAAAACCAAAACTACTAGCTGCCCGTGCAGAAAATATGGACACCCAAAGCTTAAGTGGAAACAATAAACTCCAAGTCAATCATGAGTCTGGTGTGAGAACTAAAACATTTATTAACTTTGTTTTAAAGTTGGGTAAATCAAGGGACCAGACACGGAATGAGTTCACTCCCATGAATACTATGAAATAAAACAATCTATAAACAATGCAATGCTTTTCGAAAAATGAAGTATTATAAGGCTCAGGTCCCATCACACAATGCAACGCAAACCGGAGGATAGAGTTTTACCTTATAATAGCCGAACATGCTTGATACGCTTTAAAACAAATCATTTTGATATTACTATAAGTGCATTGTGTCAAAACAACTTCAAATATAAATGTATCGATCATAGACGGCATAGTACCCCTTCCTACTATGTCGCCATATAGGTTTACAACTAAAACCGAAAAGTGGCGTATTGGAAATTGGATTCCATCTATGAGTCGAGGCGAGGGATCTTCCTCACTGGTTTCGAGACACTCTAGCAAATGCCTCAGGACTTGTACGCTGGCGAGCCCTTGGATCTTCAGGACCGGTCCACACTTACTTTAGTGGATTGGTTATTCCTGAAAACACGTTTCCCGGTCCTATCGGACCTATCTTTGAGCCATTAGAGACTCAATATCCGAGGCGCCTCATTCCATTATCCACATACCTAAAAATGTCTAGGCTCCATACCATGACACCACGTCTTGCTAAAAGAAACATCGTGCACTCCCTGTAGTCACTATATCGTTTTTGACTCATACCGGGGTGTGAGGCTCGCGAATTAACGCTATAGACAAAGCTATGCTACTTAAAGTTGTGCTTTAACCATCATCTACAAGGCCCTGCTTTTCAACAAAAGCCTTAATCATTTTCATTTTAGCATGCCACATTGTCAATGCATACCGTACCACTGATTTCCACCAATATATAACCTCTAAGATCGTACGTCTCAGAGAAGGGTGTAAAACAAGAGAATAAATTCTCCGCCACCAAATAGATATATAATTAACAGTGGCCAACAAATATAGTATAAAGGAATAGAATGTCGGACATACCATCCATTTTCAAGTCCGTTCTGGGTCTGAACGAAACCGGAGGCTCTTTATTCCTCGTCCCACATGTCTAATTTAGAAGAGAGGTCCTCGCATATCCGGTCGATCTCCAAGTACGTCTGGACGATCACCACTTATTACCTTGTCTTGGGTGTACAACCCAATCAAGACATTAGTAATCATCCAAACGATGTGAAGATCTCCGATCTTCAACCACTGTCTTCATATCATCGACTTTTAGTCATTGTAGCAATTATTCAGCATGGGATAAACCCGTTTTTTTCGAATAACTCGTGTATTTTATAATCAATAATCAAGTGCTGTAAAAACACATCATAAGCCTCATTCCAATTCAGAATATTCTTTTATTCAAATATTCACAACTTAGGGGAAAGATTCCCATTAACTTTATTAAAGATAAGTTCTTTTAAACTTATTATTTAATCTTCCTTTGGATATCAATTTCAAAAGAACTTATTTTATCCTTTAATAATTCTTAACAAAATTAAGGTTTATAAAACTAGTTGGGATTATCGAGTTTTACTGAAGTAATCATTTATTTTATTATCTCGATCCCAACCTGTTCATCCCAAGGAGCAAAACTGGTAGTACTCCATATCTAACACCCACGATGTTATCGGTAAATTTAATTACCATCTCACGTTCAAATATAATTAAAGATTTAAGCATCGCCTGGAGTAAAACTGGTGGTACTCCATTCTCGATCATTTCATGATTCGATAAATCTATTTATCCCATTCTCATTTTTTAATCTACTTAAAGATTCATTAAAATTCTAGTTCAGTTTTAATCTCAAAAATCATTACTTAATGATTATCCGAATTTTAGGAAATAAACCTGTCTTTACTTGGGTTAAAGAACAAATGTCGTTTAAAACATTATTAGCGAAAAACCAAAAATCATCTTCTATCAAAATGGAATCTTCACAGAAAATAGATCAATATATGATCGATATATATTTCTGTATCAAACTAATAATATACATGGAATAACGGTAAAGCCTTTTTAATTCCATATATAGTAACGATCTTCATTCACAGAAGCTCATCTCGATTATTATTGAACCGAATTCCATTCAATTCTAATTTAATGTATTAAATTGGAAAACTTTACTTTTGGAAAATTTCCATTAAATCTTAATAAAAGGATTTATAAATTCCAAATCATATCTTCACTGTTAATTGGGTTTTGAGAACAAATGTTATTTAAAAAATTGTTCATAATCAACCCAATTTCAACTACCGTTTAATTCCAATTTATATTTATAAATTGGAAAACTTCATTAATCTTAATTAAAAGATTTATTCCTTTCTCAACGGGGTTTAAGAATAGTGTTACTGAAGACACCATTCACGAAAAATCCAGTATCCAATTTGATAATAAACACAACGCTCTAAATAGAAATCATATCGGCTTATGTTCAATATCGAATTCTGAAACTAACAGATATCGTATTGGTAATAACGATATCTATATCGTCCAAATTCCTCAACAATATCCGTATAATCACGAAATCCAAAATCTAGTTGTTAACTTGTTCATTAGATAAAAATATTTTTTATCTCTTCAAAACTTGAAATATTTAATCCGAAATCTTTCCAAATCCTTTATTATGATTTTACATAATTTATTCATATTTTTAATAATTTTATTAAGGCCTTTACAGTCGGTTTCCAATATCGGCCACCGAACTGCATCCATAGCGACCTTTTCCAAAACTGATTTGGACATATCTTAAAATCTAACCATTAGATTTTAAATATTTTATTATTATTCAAAATCTCTTTTCGATACGAACCCAATGGTTCCGGTTTTAGGAGAATCCGACGGTCGGATCTCCTGTTATGCCTATTCGAAGTTAATGGTCAAAATTTGCGAACGGTCGTTGCGCGACATATTCTATTCAGGCCATTGAAATATATATAATATATTTCGTCGATTTCCACTTAAAACGTATTTTGTAAATCGTTGATAAATTCGCTTTAAAAATGATTCCAACTTCCATTTCAATTTTAAATTAAATTTGAATATTCCATATCATTATAATATTAAAATGATAATGCTTTCAAAATATCAGATTTTGAAATCAAAACTTTTCAATATTCATTTTAAAATAAATAAAATGGACAAAAAATCCGTTTGAGTTAAAGTGGCATATATCTACTTAACTCGGCTTCATATATCAATATTTTCACGTCCATCCAAAATCGGACATCAAAATCATATTTTGATTCTTTACTGAATATTATTTTAGAATATTCATTTCTATTCTAAATTGGAATCAGACTCAAACAATTACCATATAATTTTATTTATATGGATTCCATATATCGCGTATATTCAAAAATAGCGATAAACAACTTTTGAACATTCCATTTACATCCAGAGTGCAATTTACAACTGTATAAACATTAAGTGATTAAATAACGCTTATAACAGCCTGTCAATCAACTGGTTCACATGCAATTAAATCCAAGGGAGATATGAATTAATTATCATCCCCAGACCCGTATGTGGTTTTCAACCATCAACAAATAATTAGGCGATGTGTAAAATTATCGTCCCAATACCCGTATGGGGTTTACATCACAATCCATGTAAATTTATTTACAGTGTAATAATAATGGCATTAAAACTGTAAATGTCTATCAATCATCAAACAAATATTACAATCACAGGCAATCGATATATATTCAGTTATAAAAATAAATAACAGTACAAAATTTTGAATGAGAGAATTCTCACTTTGGATTCCACTCCATCAGTCTTTGATGGAGGATTTATTTTTAAACTAAATTAAACATGCCTTTAATTTATCTCAAAAATTCAACTTGCTTTGTTTTTGTTCTGGTTAGTTCCATGTTGTAGAGTTCGTCTCCACGATCGCAATGCAATTGAAATCATCAGATTTCGATCTCATATGAAAAAGATATGATAATTAATACGTTGATTACATAAATTAATCATTAAATAATAATTAACCGCTAAATACTTTCCCTAATAATCTTCACCATTCGTTATTATTCCTGCAACCTCAAAACGCTCGTCGGCTTCGAGAAACCACCGCCGCTCGCTTTCTCGAGCTACCAGACCTCAATCAGATGGGCCCACGTGGAGCGCGCCATTTAAACGATGCACGTTTGGACGGGAAATTCTCATAAACCACTAGCTGAAAAACGATCATCACCATATCAATTCGAAGATCAAGAAAATCTCTTCAATCTTCATGTAGAAACCCTGATTTAATTCGCGGTGGATTTGGTGATTTTTGGGATTGAAAATCTGAAGTTTTGGGGCCATCGGTTTTCGCTAGAGGTGGCTCCAAATAGAGTTGACCACGCTGAAATATGGACTAGGGTTTTGACTAGGAGCTTATATAGGGTTATTTATTAATATTTAATTCTAATTTAACTTGTTTAACACTACAAACTCCAAACAAACCCCAACGACTGTCACTCCAAACCAAACACCCCCATTTCGGATGCAATGGGATGTGTTTCATAAGCTAATTCAACTGTTTCGATCAGTTTTCATCAAAATTAAAATATAAATTAATTTAACAGTCAATATTGAATTTTAACGTACATTTTAATTTACTGGGACTACATACTGACTCCAAAAATTATGAAAATTGAATTCTAGCTATATTTGATGATACGGTCATAACAAAATTAATTTCATCGAATTTGGAGGTCGTTTGAAAAATAGCCTTTTATTAGCTTCTTAAATTCAAATTGAAATTGAAAACACGTTTAAATTCACTACGCTCACATACTAAGTCCAAATGACTTGAAATTTTAAATATAACAATAATTTGACATTCCAGATCCAACAAAAGTGGATTCATCGAAAACAGAGGTCATTTACAAAATGCCTATTTTTGAGGGCTATATATAATATTAAAATATATATAAATTCTATAGTGACTATTTTAAATTTTAAACTGGACATAACTTACAATTTATAAAGTGAAATCTTAGTTTCTTACATTCGTTAGAAACATATAATTAAATAGATTCTAATATTTCTTGTTTCATCAAATTTTGACTTATATTGAATTCAGTATATTCAATTGAAGTTAAAAATCGAATTTTCGAACTACCGCGCCATTTCATGTTTGTTTTAATTAAATTTTAAATTTATACGTTCTAACTTCATTTTAAATAAATTTTAAATCGTTAATTCTCAAAAGAAATCATTTTAAATTCTTAAAATCCATTAAATCATTTAAACATAAAATTTTAAATTGGTTCAAAAATTTGGGTTGTTACAAATAACATCTTTCATTTTAGGGACTTGTCCCTTATATTTACTTTTTTAAAAACAAGCTCAAATGCAAAAAAATTCCTATTTTTATTCTTGTCCCTAGTCTTTTTCAAATTAATAATATTTTCTTGCATTGAGAGTATCCCTAGCAATCCTCCATTTTTAGTGAGGAGCGACATAAAATAATAAGCCATAGACCACTACTCTTCCAGCAGCCAGCGGAGGGTTTTTCTTTATTTCTTTTTTTTATTCCTTATAGACGGTAAAAAGAAAACCGTTGAAAACCATTTATAGGGTGTATATGGTTTTCATTTTACTGTATACCTTAATAACTGTTTTCTTTTAATCATTTATAGATAATTTTTTTAGAGCTAATTATATATATATATATATGTGTGTGTGTGTGTGTGTGCGTGTGCGTGCGTGTGTGTATCTATATATATATATATATATGTGTGTGTGTGTGTGTGTGTGTGTGTGTGTGCGTGCGTGCGGGTGTGTGTGCATATTTATAAACGAACGAGGTTCCAAATCCCGTGTAAATTTTAAACGGGGTTTAGAACCCCGTTTATGAACACCCACTCAAAATAAAAGAATGGGGCTTTGCTCCATTCGAATTGACTTTTCATGCTTGAACTCACGCTGCTCAAGCGTGGGTTTCACATTTCAAATGGGGGACACCCAATTTAGCCAAAAGAGAGAAGCGACTACATTGAGTAGGTTTTGATTTTGATCAGACCTTGTTTATCAAGCAAAGATTCTTTATTTACTGCATATGCGTATATTAATGAATGTTGTTTGATTAATGTATTGGGCTGAAATCTCAACATAGTCTAAAAAATCTTTTTAAATAGTTTGAGCATTATACTAACACAAATCCTCATGCGCAAAAATAAAGAAAATAACTATTAAAATTTCTATAAATCCGAAAAAATAACATTTATTCATGAATTTTATATGAATTGTATGTTTTATATCGAAGCATGCATTTTGTGTGTAACTGGGAGTGTTTATTATACAGGTATGAAAAAGGTATCAAATTCTCAAATCTAAATATATACCGAATATTTGAAATTCCTGAAACAAAATCAAAAAATTGAAATTTCTTAACGATCGGAGAGAAAATGAAAAGCAAAATTTTAAACTTTGATTAAAAGATAACTTCTAAGTATTATGATTTAGTACAGCCATGTTTTGAGAGTCAAAGATCAATCAAGTTAAAATCCTACATTTTCGCTCCAAATTAGTTTATTGGTTTTGTTAATTAGACTATTTATGTTGGTTGGTTAAGATTTATAGACAGGTCGGAGACAACTTGTTAGACCAAAAATCGGTTCTAATACCCAAATTAGCTATGATTTTAATGAAATAGAACTAAAAAGCAACAAAGAACACACGATTTATAGTGGTTCGGCATTAAAGAGCCTACGTCCACTTTCTATTCTTTTTATTGATGATTTGAATGCAAGTATGACAATGATTCTCAATCAACTTCGCAATTACAATGCATAAGCTCACTCAAATCTCTCAAAAATAGACTTTAAGAGATGATTTTGATCTGAATATGAGTATGAAATTCGGCTATGAAGGAAGTTAGAACTGAGAATTTGCCAAAAGATCCTTTCAAATGCCCCTTGATGGTGTATTTATAGGTGAAAACTCTCCTCGAAGTGGCTCCGGTTCGGAACTACATGGCACCCATCCCATAAGAGTCGGGTTCGGAGGCCTCCAGATGGTGACAACGCATTGATTTAGTGGGAGATCGTGGGAGGAAATTGTTGTACTTGGTCCGAATCTTCAGGAAACGTGTGTAGCAACGGTCACAAGCTCAGAAGAAAGGGGTTCGGATCGGTCGCCTCCGATCCGATCCGATGAGGCCACTTGCTTTCATTTGGTGTCGCTGAAGTGCTTCTCCGATCTGAACCGATGTGATGTCTGCATCTTTGATTTCTGCTTCTTTCCTTCGTTGGTTCCCTCCGATCCGAACTGGTTGATGGCTTTCCCACTATTTGCTCTTTGTGTAGGCTAACATTTTGCCCCCTCGAATTACACTCTTATTTACGATAAAGTGTGCTTCGAAGTAGTTTACAAAACAATCTTTGAATTAAAGCCATTGAATGATCGCTTCCATTTACTCGTTGAGACGTGCCACTTCACAAAGTTATGCCTTTTTTTGCTTATATATATCCATAAACCATATGAATTACTTTCTTCATTTTCAAACAACTTTGAGAGCTCTTTTTAATGTCCAGTGATTCCTCCAGGTAGGCTTTTCCTTTATTTTTCCTTGAATTCAACCTGCATGCCAAGTCAATGTGTATAATCTCTTTCGATTCGAACCCGACCCAAATGGATTTTCCTCCTGTATTCTTTAACAGTGGACTAACAGGCCAGAATACATTTGTGGGTCTAAATCCCGGTCCGAACGGGGTAGAAAAGACTAGGAATACAAGTAGTCACCATACACTTATATAAGTCTGCCTCCCATCTTCTTCTTCCTCTCCTTCTTTCATTGCTCTCGCCCAACAGATGTTGCACCAAAACCCTAAAACGTCAAAAACTCTGAAACTCTCTCGTTCGTCTTCAAATCAAACAACTTGGTAGGTTTGAAATCTCGAATTACCTTGTGGTAATCGTTTTTGTTTAGATTTGTGGTAAAATTGGACGATTCGAACATGATGTTTGCTTAATTCTAACGCCGTGGCCTTCTCCACCCTCTGCCATCGTCGTTATGGCATCTACGCCTTCTCGATGCAGTGATGGAGGGTGTTAGGATCCATTGTAGAACATTTGAGTACATAAGCGCTTAATCTTAATGGGGGCTTTCAACATAAAGTTGGGTTCGATATCGACTGAGCGGGATGGAAAAATGGTGAAGATGAAGAAGAGGAGAGGAACTGGGATCGGCTCGGATGGAGAAACTTTGGAGTGAAGGGAAGGGAAAGAAGTTTACGCGACCGGATCAGGACGGAGCAAAAGGCAAAGGGGAAAACAAAGCTCACTTGACTGGGTCGGGTCGGAGTGAGAAATTAGGAAGAAGAGCGGCATGGATACTTAAGTCAATCCGAACCGCTTTGAGTTCCTTCTTCCGAACCGATCTGGTTTGCCTGTCGGTCTCTAACTTTTCCTTTAGACCAAGACGAGGCTCTGCTCCCCAATTCGATCCCCACACATATCCGAACTGAACTGAATTATCATGACTTAATGAACAAGAACCTACTTAACTGGATAAATCAGTGCTTGACATAATCTTCCATTTAGGGGACAGTCAGGATAGTGCCCTATGAACATAAACAAGGATCAAGAACTGTTCTGAAACATTATTACTCCTTTGAATCTTTATATCACGCTCTCATATGTTTACTTTGCATCTTTGGTACACGTACCACACACTTTAGTTCACATACACACACGGGGGACACGGGCAACTTTACTCTAATCCTTGCTATTGTTTCTTCAATAGTCTAGTGATCATGGCCGAGAGACGTTCATCTAGGTTAGCAAATAAGATGGAAGTTGAGGAAACTTATGAGAAATTTACTCCTGATGACATATCTTCTTCCTCGGACCCTGAATGGGACGATGAGGGCCCAGATTATGAAGTAGGAGCACATAATAGCGAAGCACCTTCTGATAGTGAAGTTTCTATGGGCGATGAAGAGGAAGGAGGGATAGGAGATAATCGAGCTCCTGATGAGTTTGAGTCTACCATTATATTGGAGTTACCCAAAGATTCTGTTGAATCGACGATTGATGACGATAGACTTGTTCGAATATGTTTAAAGCACGGGATACTTAAAAGAGATACCCTGGTGCAATCGAAAGCTGATCGTCCCCACAATCCTCCGGAAGGATTTATGGCAGTCACTCAATTGATGTGTATGGTTGGGGCTATTCCACCGTTCCTGCCTTTTGTCGTCGACTTTCTGAGACAGATGTGGATTGCCACCATGCAGTTACACCCCAACTCTTATGCTTATTTATATACCTTATATATAGCATACAGAGAGGTTTTCGGTATAGTGCCTACCTTCGATGACGTCCACTTTTTTTATAATTTCAAGCATCGGACTCAAGAGACTCCTTCCTTATGCTATTTTGAATCAGTCCCAAAAAGGAAAATTATTTCAGCTCCATTTAGTAGCAAGGACGGCGATTCTAAGCTCGAATGGTTTTATATCAGGCAACAGCCAGGGTGCGCCAGGAGATGGACCAAATCAAGTAAAGCATCGATTTTCTAGATCTCAATTTTGAATGTTCATGCCAACACATTAACCTGCTTTCTCTTTTGTTTGCAGTTGATAACCCAAAACAAATATCGGATCAATTATAATTTGATCGGATGCATCGGCTTCTCAATGGCGATCAAAAATTTCTAACCATCGACGAAGTTCTTAAGGATGAGTTCCTCCATCATCACGGGTTACTATCCATTACCCGTAGCATAGGTCATGGGTCGGGTCCATATGTATACATCCCCCCAGTGGACATTGTTCCTGAAGCGGGCGAGGGCTCGAAAAGTCCAACAATACCTCTTCGGACGTCACCTTCTCCATCTTCAACCCAAGATGACGAGCTGGCCAACATAGCTGAAAAGCACAGAGAAGGGTATAACATCCCTGATGATGCTATTTCTCCTGAGAAGTCAATGTCCCCTAAAGAGCTGCCAACAGACGCTTCTCAAGGGGATGTCCCTACCACCGATGATTCCACATTTTAGGGTTTAGGAGATCTCCCCCTACCTGAAACCATCTATACTTCAGAAGACTTTGGCACAAATCCTTTAGTTTTCACTTCTTCAGAGGAGGCTACTCCCGTGAAGGCCAAAGAGCCCACTCGCGCTGGCCTGGCTTCGGACTCGGGTTTGTCAGGGGGGGAACACCACTTAGGATGCACCCAACACAATAGCACCACACTTCACAGCACTCACATCTCATATGAACACTGATTCTGAATTCTTTTACATTGTTGCGCAGGTACAATGTCTCGCCCCTAATATGACGTCAGGAAGATACGTCGTAGCATGTTTAGACCCCCTTCCAATGCCGAGCATGATCGCCGTGAAAGCCGGGGTAGAGAGGACAGAAGGCCTCATGATTCTTATCGGCCACACACCTCGTGCTCTCGTTCCCCCGTCCGGTCGGATCCAGACCGATATAAAAGCTATCAGAGTCATCAAGGAGAAGACACATCGCAGCCCAAAAACCGAACTTCTCCTCAAGACAAACACGGTCGGGAAAAAAGTCCACCGAAACATACCGATTCACGAGACAAACATAAGGTTTCTGAGAAGCAACCTGGAAAGGGTGATACAGCCATCGTGCCTACTAAGCGTAGAGACACTGAGCTAACATACTGCCAACCTCCACCACTGGATGCTGAGTCCAAAGTTAAGCGGGCATATCTGGAGAAGCAGTTCCCAAACCATTATTTTGAAAATCTGACTTTCTTACCTACTGTTGAGCCTATTTCCTCAAAGTGGGCAGATAAGGCTAAAGCGAAGATTGACACAGTCGAGAAGCAATACTCGGAGATGTTCAAGTATTCGCGTAATCTCTCCAGAATCATTCGGACTTTAATTACAGATGCTAATTCGATGAAAAAGACTTCGGATGCCGATAAAAAGGCCTTGAAAAATTTGGAGAAGGACCTTGAGGACACACAGGCTCAACTTATCATCGCTCAACGAGATGCTAACAACTTCAAATAGCAATTTGAGGAGTTACAGAAGCGTTATCATGACTTGCTGGAATCTTATAGTCAAGAGCGTTTGGAGTTGAAGAAACAAGCAGAAGATGCTAAGTCGGACAATGTCAAAATGCAACTGGCTTACAATACTCTTGAGCAAGAAAAAGCTGAGTTAGCGAGAAAAAATGCTGAATTAGGGAAATGAAACACTGACTTGGAATCTAAGTTAATGGAAGCCCAGAATAGGGATGCCCTAGCTGAGGGGAATGTGGAAAATGTTATTAAGTCTGCTAAAGATACCCATAAACAGCTATCAGAGGCTCAAGAAGAAGTGCACAGTTTTGGCGAATTACTTATTGAATTCTTCGCGCACATAATTCGTCGCCGAAACATCTCTTGGACTGAAGACTATCCAACTACCTTAGTTCATGTATGGAGTCAAATCATCGAATGGGAGAAAGAGGAACTTAAGGTAGACTTCGTCGACGAAGATAAACTCATGGAAAAGTATCTAAGAGATGACGAGCAGGCACGCCTGGCCGAGGGGCGTCGCCTCATCGCCGCTGCTATGGAGGAGGAGAAGAGGATGGCCAAACAGAAGAACATCCCTGAGGCTGGTTCTTCTTCCACTACTGCTGAAACTTCTGAAGTCGAGGGATATGATCCCGAGAACCCGGGGATCCCTCAGGCGTCTCTTTTATCTCCCATACCCGAATCAGCGTCAGAGACGGTGGCCACTCCAATTGAGAAACCATCGGAAGGTATTTCTACCTTTTCACCTCAATTCGCCAAGGCCGTCTCCACTTTTCACCATATGATTGGGCAATCGATGGAGGATCCTTTATTTTCTCCTGAGTTGATAATTGTTGCTTCTCATTCTATAGGTGTTGAACCGGCCGAGAAGACTGACATGCATCAGGGAGCCACCACTAGGGTAAAATCCGTGGAAAAGACTCAAGGAGAACAGGATAAGGCTACCATTGTAGAGTCAGGAGGGGGAGCTGAATTGTCTAAGGCCGACACTTCTCATGATGACGAGATGATAGATGCCTTGAAAGACAATGGTGGAAGCGAGGGGCACGAAGAAGATCCTGATGTGGCTATAATTGGGGACTCAAAAGGTGTTGATGACGTCACTTTGGCTGAAATGAAAGCTGAACAAGACAAGCGTATGCAGCTAAAAGTTGAAGACTTGAACCCCGAAACCCTTAAACCCCTTGCAATGGTGGATCCTGGATCAAGGTTAGTCGTTAAGCTTTCAACTAGGTCTATTACAGAGGAACTTGCTAAAAAATCTTCTCTTGATTCCAGTGTTCCGACTCCTGGTAAAAAATCAACCGACTCTAGCACTTCGACTGCAGATAAGTAAAGGGTGAAACGCATTATGACTGATGCTGAAAAGGAAGCTAACGCTACTCAGAAAGCTTCCAAAAAATCCAAGTCCGCTCCAAAGCCCAAGTGACGGAGTGCTTTGTTTTATTTTGGCATTTAATTGGTCTGCAATTGTTGCAGCGAGTGCGGCCCTTGCATCCTTTACTTGATTTCCGTGTACAAACTCATGTGTTTGTAAATAGTAATAATTTATTTCTTACAATGTCTGATAGTTGTTAGTTTAGTACTTAAGTAAAAATGCAAGAGCATGTCATATTATAATTGTATAATGAAGTCATTATTGAGGGGAATATGCGTACACATATATGCCCCCAGTCCATCTTGGATAACTGAGAAAGAATCATTCAAAATTAATTAAACTCAAAATTCAATTGCCCCCAATTTTGCGACGGGGCCATATTCCTTTCATCATTGATGCCTATTCTTTCTAGCATCTTTATACTCTCCTCTCATAACCAGGTTAGAGTATCGTTGAGGCGGTCTCTCATCTGGGTGCACCTTCACGCCTCAAGGGACGTCATCTTCCCGTCCTTTATACTCTCTCTCAATTCTCGAGAGTTAGAGTTAAGAATGTTGTCTTCCCATTCTTTTATTTTGCAAACGATCGTTTTATTTGTTCCCGCACATTGGTCATCTTCAACCTTCCAAATTTAACTTAGTATTTCATGTTTCACAGCCACGATGAAATAATTGTTGAAGATAAAATAATTCAGAAAAGTAAATGACACACGATATTTTTATAGTGGTTCAGTTAAGTCGTAGCCTACATCCACTTCATAATCCTTTGTTCATATAAATAGACTTTTTAAGGCAAGTCATGCCTTTTTACATAGCTTATAAAAACAAAAGGGATGACATTTCATATCTAGCTCAGATATCGTCGTAAGTGCTGAGCGTTCCAGGCTCTGGGAATCTCCTCACCGTCCACGGTCGTTAGCTTGAATGCTTCTGTATCAAGCTTCCATTGGATGGTGTATAGCCCTTCCCATTTCGGGCCCAATTGGGTTGAAGGCGGGAAGACTCGTTTCAGTACCAGGTCTCCTGGTTCAAAAGTTTTAAAGCGAACTTTTCGGTCATAATAACGTGCTACTTGATGTTGATGTCTCGAGGCACGCAAGTCGGCTTCATCTCTTTTTTCTTCAATCATATCAAGAGATTCTAGGAGGAGTGCTTTATTTGTCATCGGGTCATAATACGCAGCTCGATGAGAAGGGACTTCCAATTCTACCGGGATCACTGCTTCTGACCCAAAGGAAAGTGAATAGGGAGTATGGCCGGTAGTCGTCTTAAAGGTTGTCCTGTAGGCCCATATAGCTAATGGCAACTCGTCTACCCATCTAGCTTTGGCCCGCTCTAACCGCTTATTTAGAATTGATTTAATGACCTTGTTTATGGCTTCGACCTGGCCATTTGACTGTGGATGAGCTACTACAGTGTATCGTTTATCAATCTTATATTTCTAGCAGAAGTTTCTGAAATCAATGCTACCAAACTACGTCCCATTATCGATTATGATGGTCTTCGATATCCCAAATAGACAAATAATGTTTCTGACCACAAAACTGACCACCTTCCTCGCCGTGATGGTTGTTAAAGGATCAGCTTCCACCCATTTTGTGAAGTAGTCCACGGCAACGATCACATACTTAGCTCCTCCTCTGGCAATAGGTAACACTCCAATAATGTCAATTCCCCACATGACAAATGGCCATGGACTTACCATCGACTTGAGCTGGGTTGGAGGCGCTCTGGGAACTTTGGCGAATCTTTGACATCGATCGCAGCGTCGTGAATAATCAGCCGCGTCTTTATTCACGGTAGGCCAGAAATATCCGTACCGTAATACTTTTTTTGCTAAGGTTTGGCCCCTAGTGTGATCTCCACACTCACCTTCATGTACTTCTTGGAGTACACATTTAATGTCATCGTGTGTGATACACCGTAATAGGGGCATTGAAAACCCTTGGTGATAAAGGATGTCGTCCTGTAAAACGTAACTTGTAGCCTTGCGTCTTACAGCTCGTCTTTCGCTCTTTTTTAACGAGAGGGTTCCATTCTTGAGAAAATTCTTAATCGATGTCATCCAGGATTCTCTTTAGGGTTCAACTTCCAAGGCTAGCACTGCTTCCATTAGGTCGAAACTCAGTGATTCCAACACCTCTATCAGAACCATTTCGGTTTCTTTAGGATTATCAAAACTTGCTAGCTTCGCCAGTCGATCTGCTTTTTGATTTTCCGCTCTTGGAATGTGTGTTATGCTATAATGCTCCAAACCTCCTAATAACTCCTTTACCTTTTTGAGATAAGTGATAAGTCGAGGTCCTTTAGCAGCAACTTCTTCCCGGACTTGACATACAACTATCTTGGAATCACAATATATATCTAGTGTCTTCACTCCCAAATCTTTGGCGAGTTTCAGCCGGGCAATCAGGGCTTCGTACTCGGAATCATTGTTAGTAACAGCAAATTCTAACCGTAATGCATAGTAGATAGATCGTCCTTCAGGAGTTATCAAAACAACTCCAGTGCTGGACTTTCGATCATTCTTAGCCCCATCTGTATATAGTTTCCATGGACTAAGTTCTAACTCTCGATCCAAAGTAACTACCTTGTCACCCACCGTTTCCTCTTCAGGAATTGTAAATTCAGCTATAAAGTCAACCAATGCCCGCACCCTTATTGATCTTCGTGGCCGAAAATTCAAATCAAATTGACTCAGCTCAATATTCCATTTAAGTAACCGCCCCAATGCTTCGGGTTTCTACAACACTTGTCTCAAAGGTTGATCGGTATATACAACTATCGGGTGTGCCTGAAAATAATGACGAAGTTTGCGGGAAGCAATCAGGAGGCTATAAGCAAGCTTCTTTATCTTTGGATAATTACGTTCTGCAGCAGCTAGTTTTTTGCTTACGTAATACACAGGTTTATGGACTTTATCCTCTTCACGTACTAATGCTGCGCTGACGACGTGAGATGATACTGCCAAGTAGACGAACAAATCCTCATGTTCCACAGGCTTTGATAATATTGGAGGCTTTTCTAAGAAGTCTAATAGATTCTGGAACGCCTCCACACAGTCGGAGTCCACTCAAAATTTTACTTTTCCTATTTTATCAGGTCGAAGAAAGGTACACACTTGTCCGTTGCTTTGGAAATGAACCTGCCCAGTGCTGCAACCTTCCCAGCTAAGCTTTGAACATCCCTAATCATTCGCGGCTCCTCTATATTCCGGATTGCTGCTATTTGGTTCGGACTGATTTCAATCCTCTGGAACTCACGATAAAGCCAAGGAACTTGCCTGATGCCACTCCAAAAGAACACTTCAAGGGATTCAACTTCATCCCATACCTTCGTAGTAGGCCGAACATTTCTGCTAAGTCCTCCGTATGATCGGGAGATTGCTTGGATTTCACGAGCATATCATCTACGTAAACTTCCATGGTTTTCCCGATTTGATTGTAAAACATGCGGTTGACTAGGCGCTGATACATGGCTCCCGCATTCTTTAACCCAAATGGCATTACCACGTAACAATATAACCCCAAGTCTGTGATAAAGCTTGTATGCTCTTGATTTGGTATGTGCATGGGAATTTGATTATAACCGGAATAGGCGTCCATAAAGGATAAAAGCTCATGCCCGACCATCGAATCTACTAGTTGATCAATTCTGGGGAGAGGGAAGCTATCCTTCGGGCAAGCCTTGTTCAAATCAGAAAAGTCAATACATGTTCTCCACTTCCCGTTTGACTTTTTGACCAGGACAGGATTCGATATCCAGTCAGGATATTTCGAATCCTTAATGAATCCATTATCTTTTAATTTCTCTACTTCTTCTTTTAAAGCTGCTGACCGCTCTTGGCCTAACATCCGTCTCTTCTGCTTGACTGGTGGGTGCTTTGGATTAATACACAAAGAGTGGCTCATGATGGTAGGCGAAATCCCACGCAAGTCAGCGTGAGTCCAGGCAAACACATCTGGATTTGCCTTTAGGAAATCAGCCAATTCCCTCGCTCTAACTGGATCCAGTTGCGAGCCTATCTTTAGTACTCTTGTTGGATCTGTTTCATCAATAGGTATATCTATTGTTATTTCGTTGGGAGTTGCCTTCCTGTCCCCGGGTTCTCTATCCTCTCTAGGATCTATATTCTCAAGCACGTCTGAGGGTGACTCTCTTGGGGAAGGACCCCTTAATTGCTATGCCGAGGCCTCCTTTGGAGGGGCGGAATCGTCCTTAGCTTCTATATTCAACCCCTTCATTAGCATCTTTAACTCAGTCATGTAACAAGCTCGTCCCGTAGCTTGGTCGCCCCTCATCACCCCAACTCCTGAGTCAGTCGGGAATTTAAACAGCAAGCACCAAGGTGCAATACATGCCCTAAATTCGGCAAGGGCCGGTCGGCCTAGGAAGGCATTGTAAGGCGACTCCACATCCAAAACTACAAACGGCAGGATCCTTACTCTCTGGCGATCTCCCTGCCCTAGTGTGACTGGTAGTTCCACAAAACCCATCGGAGTTGTAGATTCTCCGTTAAAGCCACATATCCATCCTTCACATGGCTTTAAATCTTTTGCTTCGAGTCTCATTTGTTCGAAAGCTTTCTTGAAGAGGATATTGACCGAGCTCCCGTTGTTCACTAACACTTTATGGACTAAAGCAGGGCCAATTGTTGTGGTAATCACTAGTGGATTGTCGGTTGGAGATTGAACTCCAGAATCATCTCTATTGCGGAATACGACATCGTCTGACATCGTCTTTTGTTGTTTTACTGGAGTAACGTCTTCGAAGCTACTGCATTCTCCTACTTCAAAATGCTTGGCAGCATTGACGTACTGGTCCATTGCTTTAAAACTATGACCAACCAAGTGAGGTCCGTATATAATGGTATTAATGACGATCCCCTTGCCTTTTTGCTGGGTTGTGGGTTTTGAAGCAGGCTGGTTTTGGTTTGGGGCTTGTCCCCCTTGCCCCATGTCCCTCGGGGCGACCTTGTACTCATCTAACTTCTCCTCTCGCAGCAATCTTTCGACGATATCTCTCAAATGACATCATTCGTTGGTGGAATGACCGTGGGTACTATGAAACAAGCAAAACTTTCCTGTTGCAATCTCTTTCTCAGTAGAATCTCTGGGTGGTGGTTTTTTGTACCGCGATATGCTATAAGTATCTAAATAAATATTCTCCAACATATCATTTAATGGCATATAATTTTCAAAAGTCTGGAATCTGGGTCTTTTATTAGAGCTATTCCCTTGGTTTCAGTTCCTTCTATTGCCGTTCCCATTTCTGTTGCTATTACCCCCACTCTGGTTGCCAACATTTACTTCCACCTTCCCTGAACTGTCACCAGATTGTTTCACAGCAACGTTACTTTGGACACCTTCCTTCGAGGCCCCTTCGGACTTCCTCTTCCGATTTTCCTTAGCTTCTTCTTGCCTTAAGCGGATATTAGCTTTTTCATATAACAATTCTCTAGTAGGAGGTGGTTTTCCAGCCAAGTAATCCCCGAACTCTATGTCAGGATCTACCCCTTCTATCAAGGCCATTAGGATAGTGGGCTCATGGGGATCACTAACTTCAGTGACGGCCAGGTTGCAACGATCCAAATAGAACTTCAAAGATTCTCCTAGGGCCTGTTTAATCCATGACAATTCTAGGATGCTCTTGGACTTTCGGGAATGGAGTCGAAACTGATTCATGAAGCGCTCACTCAATTATGTGAAATTTGATATCGACCGAGGGGTGTAACACCCCGTATATTCTATAACAGTGAAATTCATAAATTAAAGTATAATTAATTCTAATGAAAGAATTAAGGGAAATGGCTTACGCCATTACGTTCGTCTCGGAATTCTGGTTGAAATAGAGTCCGAGTTTGCATGAAACGGACTCCGTATGAAGGAGTTATGATCTCCGGAAGTTTCAGAATAAATTTGAAATTCAAAAACAGCTCAGAACAGGTTTAAAATTCGAATTCGAGTTCAAACTGGGCTGGGCGGGAAAATTCCCGCCCAGTGACCAGGTCGACACTAGTGTCGACTGGGCAGTCGACCTGCCCCCCCCCCCAAGTCGACTGCGCAGTCGACTTGGGTGTTGACCTGCAGGTCGACTTGGGTGTCGACTTGCAGGTCGACTTGCCTGGTCGGCCTGACCAGGTGGGTCTGACCCTGGTTCGACTCTGGTGTGTTGTACGGTCTGATTTCCCTCCCTGTTTGCATCTGACGGCTCAAATTAACTTGAAAACTCTATAAATACACACTAAGACTCAACTAATTCACATAAGAAAATAAGAGAGGAGTCGTCAAGCTGTCTGGAAGGAGTTGATCGTAGCCGCCAAGAATCAAACTAAGAAGCAAATTAAAGTCTAATCAAATCAATCAACAAATTGCTACCCAAAGGAGAGCATCTCCAAATTCAGAAAACAGAAATCAGAAAACAAGAATTCGTCACATGTTGTAAGTATAGTGGTCTTTCAGAATTTGAATAAAATTATGATGTGATACGATGTAATTGGGAATAGAATTGTATCAGTGTAATGATGTAGATCTTGTGTATTGTATTGTTTCTATCGTGATTGTTTTTGGTGAATCGATTTGTGGCATAAATGGATCGATGCAAGTTTATTATACGTTTGTATATGAAAGCGATGGTAATTGCAAGTTTTGTGGCAAAGTCTATGATTGGATCCCTCTCATGTTTATGTTAATATCCCCTTTTATGTTTATGTTGATATCATGGACTATATACTTATGTAAACATGTTATAGATCTGAGATCTTTTATGCCTACATGACTCAAAACCTATGTATACATCGTAGATTCATCACAAGTATAATTGGATTAATATTAAGTATTATTTGGGTTACACAAATTGTGCTAGTATCATGTTAAAATGGACTGCTTGTTTTAGAGTTAGTTTACACCTTTGGGTTATGATAAAAAGTGGACATTTTATGAACATGTAACATGCTAGTTTGGTGTTTGACATTATGCCTAGTTATAAACGTTTAAACTCACATCTAGGCAAATCCAAAGTTATGCCATTTCACATGTCACCTACTTAGTCATATGCCTATTTGAATGCAAGTTCACATGACCCAATGTTTATGTTAGTTGAAACGCTAATTTGCAAGTTCATGCGCCACACCCCTTTTATGTGTCAAAGAAATATTACATGCTCTTGATTTCTTTCCCCTTTTCTC
Organism: Allium sativum; assembly: GCA_030737875.1. Classification (NCBI taxonomy): domain Eukaryota; kingdom Viridiplantae; phylum Streptophyta; class Magnoliopsida; order Asparagales; family Amaryllidaceae; genus Allium; species Allium sativum. The sequence goes on along the minus strand of CM060920.1, from coordinate 290,331,806 downwards.
ACGTTTATCAAGTTGGGCCGAATTGTGTCGAGCCCAACATTAGTACGTACAAACGGGGGTAATAGCGTTGGGTGTAAAACTTGATAAAAATATATGATGGGCATGTTTGGCGCATGCCAATGACAAATGGCACTTTAAGCGGTATGAATTGTTATACCCAAAAATAAAAGACTTGACATTTACATATAAACTTGAGAAGTAATAGAATATGTAAATTTAGAAAATACGACATGTTTGACCCGAGGTTGGATTGAGTTGTGACGTAAACCTGCCCGGACCCGCCCGGCTGTCCAGTAGTCACAACAATATCTATCCAATGTGGGTGGTCAAACATTGAGCCCAATAAGGACCCGAGGTTAGACTGAACTACGGTGTAAACCTGCCCGGAACCAACCGGCACATCCAGTAACCGTAGTGATATCTGTCTAATGTGAGTGGTCGGTGCTCTAAAAGGCTAAGGACAGGTGGTAGGGTTAAGTCAACTGAAAACACTTAACCAAAGATTCAACATGTTAACAAATATTGATGGGTGGGGTTAGGTATATACAGACACTTAACCACTTAACATGTTTGAATAGAAAACCCTGGTAACGTAGGGACCCGTTTCAGCAGTAACCCAATTTAGGTATCAACGGTACCCTGAAACTAGGCAGGGTGGGGCACGATTACTGGGCTGAATGTAAGCGGTCAAATAACGGCAGTTGTTGGGTGCACAGTGTAGGTCTAACGGTGTGTGGTCGTGCACGCACTCCGGAGCAGACAAGTAGGGCACTTGGGGCACCAGTAGTATAACCAATGTCCTCTAGTAATTGTGTCGGGGCCGCCACCATGGGTCTTGATACACCCCATGGTGGGACCAGCATAGGATCTACACTTCTTGGCGTAGCTGTAAGACACACGTACGAGTAGGAGCCGATCTTTAGTAAAAACAAAAAGGATCACTTCATCCTCAGCATGGGGTGCCAATTAGAATAATCCTAGTAAATGCATAGGTATAGGGTGGGTTCGATAGTATATTTGATTTTGGGCTACACTCACTTAGTTATGATACTATCCTGTTTTCAGTTTACGTCTATCATATCCTTTTCTTATTCATATACTGAAGAGTCACTAGATTTACTCAGGCTTTATGTCTGAGTCCGTTTTTCTTTTCGTCTTCTTTTCTTTCGTTTCCCCCCCTCAGGTCCACAAGGAGGAAACAACTCAAACTAGTCAGACTCTTTTGCAAGCTTGAAGACAGCAGAAGTACGGTTTGGATCTTTTTGGCTTGGATCATGGCTTTGGATATCATTATGGGGATTTCGTTGCTTTACTTTATGTTTTATGCTTCTTTGTTAATCAAGACAGTTATGGAAATGTAATGTTTTTGGAAGTATTGTAAGACAATTATGGTGTGGTTTGTGTAACACGTATTTTGATGAAATAAAAGTTGTTGTTGTTTCCGCTGTTTAAAAATATGTGTATTTATATCTGTCTTGTATATCTGTGACTTATACTTATAAACCTCCACCAAAATTAGGGCATTCTCTTTGTGAGTGACCCTAACGAAGGTGGGGTGTTTCACTTGGTATCAGAACATAGGTTTACCAGATAAGATAAAAGTTTTTGAAATTGTTTTCATAAAAAAGTTTAAAGAAGCATTTCTTTTCAAGAAAAAAAAGTGTTATATTTTAAAGGGCATAATCCCCCGAAGCCATGTACATTATCTCTCTCTATCCTTCGTTTTGAATCTTTCCTTTCTGTTTCAGCATGTCTGGAGACCTTAACCTTCCTGAAGGAGTAACGATACCTGGCTGGTTTAGGAGGTACTTAGAAGCAAGGGCCAATGACGCGGGCCCAGCAAACATTCCTCCTCCAGTGGCAGTGGTTCCTCCTCCTCCTGCTCCTCCCGTTGGAAATGCTTTTGCCAAAACATGTAGAGACATCAAGTCTATGGGTGGAAAAGACTTCCATGGAACTGAACCCTTTGTAGGAGCAAGAAATTGGCCAAAGGAGACCGAGGATCTGTTTGACATCTTCGAAGTTGATGATAGGCAAAAGATACAGCTAGCAGCGTGGTTGCTCAAAGATGAAGCTTCCTATTGGTGGGAGATCACTAATGCTCAGAGGGCAGTGGAAACTTGGGATGATTTTAGGACAAGGTTCGAACTGAAATTCCTCTCCCAAGCTGAAAGGAGCCTGCAAATAGAGAAGTTCTTGAATCTTAAACAGGGAAGCATGACGATCAGGGAGTACGTCAATCAGTTTAATCAGCTGGCCAGATTTGGGCTGGACTTAGTAAATACCCAACACAAGAAGGCGCTTCGCTTCGTCAAAGGTTTGAATGAGCCTATACACAGCCTGGCCATGACCCATGTGTCCACGGGAGCGACTTATGAAAGCTTGGTGGACATGGCGTTGCTTCACGAGGAAGACCACGGCAAAAAGGAGGCTAAGGCTGAGGAAAAGAAAGAAGGTTTACAGGCTAAGAAGACAGACTTTAAGAAAGGAGAAAAGAACAAGAAGTCCCGTGAAAAGAGAAAGTGCCATTTCTGTGGCATAGTTGGACATATAGAGAAAGACTGTCGGAAGAAGAAGGTAAAGATGGGTGGTTGCTTTCATTGCGGAGAGACTGGGCACCAAGCTAAAGACTGCCCAAAGAAGAAAGGACAGGGACAGAAAGCTGGATCTACTTCAGGGGGTCAAGTTCATGCTCTGACAGCACCTTCACAGGAGCAAGGTAGTAATATTTCTGTAGAAAGTGTAGTCTATCTTTATGATCATCCAGTTCGCACACTTTTTGACTCTGGTGCATCACACTCCTTTATTTCATCTGCTTTAGTAGAATCTCTGCATCTAGACACTAGTATGGTTGAGGATCCCTTAGTATTTTCAAATCCAATTGGGGGCTCCGCTTACTTTTCAATGGTTTGTTTGGGTTTTAAAATCTCTATTCTCAGTGTTGAGTTTAGTTGTAATGCCTTTGTTCTAGGCTTCTCGGGATATGGTTTGATCTTAGGCATGGACTGGTTATCCAGTAACGGTGTCATTCTTGATTGTTAGAAAAGAGTAGTTAGACTCTTGACTCGGCTTGGTAACCCTCTAGAAATTTCCTGTAACCCTTTGAATGCTGTTATGCTTAGTTATCTAGAGTCGCTTGATGCTTCTGACGAAAATTTGCAGTCAGTTAGAGTAGTCCGGGAATATCCGGATGTCTTCGAGGAGGTGAAAGGCTTACCTCCAAAGCGGGAAATAGACTTCTGTATCTATCTTGTGGATAACGCAAAGCCCGTAGCTTTACCTGTCAGATATATGGCTCCGAAAGAGAGAAAAGAGCTTAGCAAGCAGGTTAAAGAACTTCTTGAGAAGGGGTTCATTCGAAGGAGCATTTCAGAATGGGGTGCTCCAGTGGTGTTCGCAACCAAAGCAGATGGTTCGCTTCGCCTCTGTGTTGACTATAGGGAGTTGAACAAGTTGACTAAGAAAAATAGGCACCCTCTTCCCCGAATCGACGATTTGTTTGATCAACTTGTAGACGCTCGGTTTTCTCCCAACTTGATCTAGCAACTGGGTTTCATCAGCTAAGAGTGGCTGAAGATAGTATTGATAAAACGGCGTTCAGAACCCCAGATGGTTTCTTTGAGTGGCTTGTCATGCCTTTCGGCCTGACAAATGCACCCGCTTATTTCGTGGACCTAATGAGCAGAGTGTTCATAGAATTCCTCAACAAGTTTGTGGTTGTCTTCGTAGACGATATCTTGATCTTTTCAAAGAGTGAGGAAGAGCATGCTCAACATCTGAAGGAAATCATGGATACTCTCCGAGCACATCAGCTAAAGGCAAAATTTTCAAAATGCCACTTTTGGAGAGAAGAAGTAAGGTTTCTTGGGCATGTAGTATCTAAAGAAGGGCTGGCCGTAGACCCCGCGAAGGTAGTTGCGGTGCAAGACTGGAAGGCACCAAAGAATGCAACTGAGGTCCGAAGTTTCTAGGACTAGCAGGCTTCTACCGAAAATTCATAAGGGATTTTGCAAAAATCTCAGCTCCACTCACAAGGCTGACAAAGAAGAATCTAGTGTTCAATTGGGACTTGGATTGCGAGTTGGCTTTCCAACGCCTAAAAAGGGCTCTTACAACAGCCCCAGTCCTGACTTTGCCAGACGGAAGCAAGATGTTCACAGTTTATACAGATGCACGTGGGACAGGGCTAGGCGCTGTCTTGATGCAAGAAGGGAGGGTAGTAGCTTATGGTGGAAGGCAATTGAAAGTTCATGAAAAGAACTACCCGACCCATGATCTTGAGTTAGCCGCCATTGTCTTTGCACTTAAGTCTTGGCGACATTATCTCCTAGGTGAGAAGTTCGAACTTTACACTGACCATAAATCATTGAAATATCTTTTCTCGCAGAAAGATCTTAACTTGAGGCAACAGAGATGGATGGAGTTTCTTGCCTCATATGACTTCGAGATTTCCTATACTCCGGGCAAGGGCAATGTGGTGGCAGACGCCTTGAGTAGAAAGAAACTGACCCTAAGCCCACTCTTTGTAGAAAGGCAAAGCCTAGAGTATATAGCCAGTTTTAACTTTAGGCCCTCCTCTGATTTTGTACTGGGTTTGTTAGCATCTCTTGAGGTGCGCCCTACTCTTTTGGACACAATAGGGACGGCACAACGTGAGGACCCTCAGCTAGTCGAAGTGGTTGATAAACTAATTAGTGGTGAGACTTCTAGTCACCTCAGTAGATACTCTATTGATGATAAAGGCTGGCTGAGACGCGACAGAAGACTATGCGTTCCACAAGCAAAGGAGTTGATAAAGAAGGTTCTCGAGGAAGCACACCATTCCAAGATGACAATACATCCAGGCGGAGACAAAATGTACAAGGACATGAAAAGAGTTTTCTTTTGGAACGGCATGAAGAAGGACGTGGCAGACTTCGTTTCTAAGTGTATGCCAACAAGTTAAAGCGGAACAGAAAAAGCCTGGAGGACTGCTTCATCCCTTAGAGGTCCCACAGTGGAAGTGGGATAGCATTTCAATGGACTTTGTTGATGGGTTGCCCAGGTCGAGAAGGGGCAACACTAGCATTTGGGTAATAGTGGATAGGCTTACAAAGAGCGCCCACTTTTTACCTGTCAAGAGTAGAAGGACCGCCTCATCCCTAGCGTCTCTTTACATCAAGGAGATAGTTTGACTCCATGGGATACCCTCCAGCATTATTAGTGACCGAGACCCTATCTTCACAAGCGAGTTTTGGCGAAGTTTGCAAGAAGCTGTAGGCACTCAGTTATGTTTAAGCACGGCCTATCACCCTCAGACCGATGGCCAGACGGAAAGAGTGAATTGAGTTTTAGAGGATCTTTTGAGACTTTGCGTTCTAGACTTTGGAGGGACATGGGAGGATCACCTTCCCTTAGTGGAGTTTGCTTACAACAATAGCTTCCAAGCTACCATAGGCATGGCACCCTTCGAAGCATTGTATGGAAGACCGTGCAAGTCACCAACTTGTTGGTGGGAGTCTACAGATAAGGTTATTCTTGGTCCAGACATGATCAGAGAAACTTCAGAAAAAGTGGACTTGATTCGAAGAAGGATGAAGACGGCCCAAGATAGACAGAAATCCTACGCCGACAAGAGAAGGACCGACCTTGAGTTTGAGGTTGGGGACAGAGTTTTTCTTAAGGTATCTCCTCTAAGGAACGTTGTTCGTTTTGGATCCATTGGAAAGCTAGCACCGAGATTTGTAGGACCATTTCCTATCATCGAGAAGGTTGGGAAGATGGCCTATAGATTAGAGCTAACCGAAAAACTGGCCGGAGTTCACAACGTCTTTCATGTTTCTCACCTCCGGAAGTGTTTACACGAGTCTGCTGAAATAGTAGAGCCTAGCATTCTAGAAGAAGCCGAAGTGGAACGTGAAGCAACTGTGAGAAGAGTTCCAACACGCATCTTAGGAACTAAAGTGAAAAAGCTACGCAACCGCAAAGTCAAGCTCATCAAAGTTCAGTGGAGCGACGTCGAGGAAAACGCGACTTGGGAAACTGAGGCTAGAATACGCGCAGCCTACCCTTTTCTTTTCGAGGGTACATCTTTGATCTCTCTTTTTCCTTAAGTTATGCTTTATCTATCTTTTAGGCATATTTCCTCGACCCTTTCTCCTTGACTCCTTAGGTAGAAAACAAATGGATGCAAACATGTATTTGAAAACATGTTATGGATTATGCTGCAAGTGGTTGCAAGTGATTTCTAGTGGTTGCTCGTGGATGCATATAAACACACACCCTAGGTTTTAGATCGGCTCAGTCACTTCATACTGCATATGCATATATGTATTCTCGTTCATATGTGGTTGAAATTTTATATGTTATCATATGATTATCGCATTTGTATGAATTGTTGGGCACTCATGTAGAATTATGAGTAGGAAAAAAATTGCATACATAATGGATTCATGACACTTACATGATTCCCATTTAGGAGGTCAACTGAATCAGTCGACCGCCTGATTTCTGCATTAGATAGGGACATTTACACACACAATGCATATGATCATAAAGCATTAGAAGTCTTTAAGGAAAATGGACACCTGTGTTTGTTGGTTGAGTAGATGGACGATTGGATGATAGGATATACATTCTTCCTAAACTTGAAGATTTCGGGGACGAAATCCTTTTAAGTGGGGGAGAATGTAACACCTCGTATATTCTATAACAGTGAAATTCATAAATTAAACTATAATCAATTCTAATGAAAGAATTAAGGGAAATGGCTTATGCCATTGCGTTCGTCTCGGAATTCTGGTTGAAATAAAGTCCGAGTTTGCGTGAAATGCACTCCGTATGAAGGAGTTATGATCTCCGGAAGTTCCAGAATAAATTTGAAATTCAAAAATAGCTCAGAACAGGTTTAAAATTCGAATTCGAGTTCAAACTGGGCTGGGCAGGAAAATTCCCGCCCAGTGACCAGGTTGACACTAGTGTCGACTGGGCAGTCGACCTGCCCCCCCCCCCCCCAAGTCGACTGCGCAGTCGACTTGGGTGTCGACCTACAGGTCGACTTGCCTGGTCGGCCTGACCAGGTGGGTCTGACCCTGGTTCGACTCTGGTGTGCTGTACGGTCTGATTTCCCTCCCTGTTTGCATCTGACGGCTCAAATTAACTTGAAAACTCTATAAATACACACTAAGACTCAACTAATTCACATAAGAAAATAAGAGAGGAGTCGTCATGCTGTCTGGAAGGAGTTGATCATAGCCGCCAAGAATCAAACTAAGAAGCAAATTAAAGTCTAATCAAATCAATCAACAAATTGCTACCCAAAGGAGAGCATCTCCAAATTCAGAAAAAAGAAATCAGAAAACAAGAATTCGTCACACGTTGTAAGTGTAGTGGTCTTTCAGAATTTGAATAAAATTATGATGTGATATGATGTAATTGGGAATATAATTGTATCAGTGTAATGATGTAGATCTTGTGTATTGTATTGTTTCTATCGTGATTGTTTTTGGTGAATCAATTTGTTGCATAAATGGATCGATGCAAGTTTATTATACGTTTGTATATGAAAGCGATGGTAATTGTAAGTTTTGTGGCAAAGTCTATGATTAGATCCCTCTCATGTTTATGTTAATATCCCCTTTTATGTTTATGTTGATATCATGGACTATATACTTATGTAAACGTGTTATAAATCTGAGATATTTTATGCCTACGTGACTCAAAACCTATGTATACATCGTAGATTCATCACAAGTATAATTGGATTAATATTAAGTATTATTTGGGTTACACAAATTGTGCTAGTATCATGTTAAAATGGACTACTTGTTTTAGAGTTAGTTTACAAAGGCTAAGGACATGTGGTAGGGTTAAGTCAACTGAAAACACTTAACCAAAGATTCAACATGTTAACAAATATTGATGGGTGGGGTTAGGTATATACAGACACTTAACCACTTAACATGTTTGACTAGAAAACCCTGGTAACGTAGGGACCCGTTTCAGCAGTAACCCAATTTAGGTATCAACGGTACCCTGAAACTAGGCAGGGTGGGGCACGATTACTGGGCTGAATGTAAGCGGTCAAATAACGGCAGTTGTTGGGTGCACAGTGTAGGTCTAACGGTGTGTGGTCGTGCACGCACTCCGGAGCAGACAAGCAGGGCACTGGGGGCACCAGTAGTATAACCTATGTCCTCTAGTAATTGTGTCGGGGCCGCCACCATGGGTCTTAATACACCCCATGGTGGGACCAACATAGGTATCTACATTTCTTGGGGTAGCCGTAAGACACACGTACGAGTAGGAGCCGATCTTTAGTAAAAACAAAAAGGATCACTTCATCCTCAGCATGGGGTGCCAGTTAGAATAATCCTAGTAAATGCAGAGGTATATGGTGGGTTTGATAGTATATTCGATTTTGGGCTACACTCACTTAGTTATGATACTATCCTGTTTTCAGTTTATGTCTATCATATCCTTTTCTTATTCATATACTGAAGAGTCACTAGATTTACTCAGGCTTTATGTCTGACTCCGTTTTTCTTTCCGTCTTCTTTTCTTTCATTCCCCCCCCTCCCCCAGGTCCACAGGGAGGAAACAACTTAACCTAGTCAGACTCTTTTGCAAGCTTGAAGACAACAGATGTACGATTTGGATCTCTTTGGCTTGGATCATGGCTTTGGATATTATTATGGGGATTTTGTTGCTTTACTTTATGTTTTATGCTTCTTTGTTAATCAAGACAGTTATGGAAATGTAATGTTTTTGGAAGTATTGTAAGACAATTATGGTGTGGTTTGTGTAACACGTATTTTGATGAAATAAAAGTTGTTGTTGTTTCCGCTGTTTAAAAATATGTGTATTTATATCTGTCTTGTATATCTGTGACTTATACATATAAACCTCCACCAAAATTAGGGCATTCCCTTTGTGAGTGACCCTAACGGAGGTGGGGTGTTTCAAGGGGGGAGTCGGGTGAACCACATTAACGCTACGTCTTCAAGATAGATTGGAAATGCTATGCATTTTACGGCATTTGGGTCTGCTGCCGCGTTCCTGAACCATGCACACCTCATCAGATGCTGCCCTGGGCTTGTTCTTCTTGAATATCGATCCATCTGAGGCAAGTTGAATCGCCGAGGGAACTGGAAATCCAGTATATCATCTGTGAAGGGGGTATGATTTCGCTCAATGCCCCAATCTTCATTAGTATACGGCCGGCTTTCGAACATAATCTGGCGCACGATTTCCCATACATGGGCATTTGTTAATGTCTGCATAGGCTCTCTAGGTCTGATGTTCGGATTACCCCTGGGTTCCTGATCAGGGGATAACCTCCTCTTTCTGGCGGCAGCTACTCTACATCGCTCTCTATGCTCCCGGTCAACCTCAGGAGGTAGAGGTTGGAGAAGATGTTGTTACGTGGGGTTGGTAATATTGGGATCCCTGGGTAGGACATGGGATCCGTGCATGGGTAGCAACATAGGCTGTTGCAAGCTCGGGTCATCAGGGCCCAATACACGAGCGACGTCTTCTCGGGATCCTAAAGATCCAAAAGTCAATTGATCGAGGTTCTGAGGTCGTTCAAGCGGCCTTCTCTCGCGAGGGCGTTCCTCGTCCAAAGAAGACGAATCATCTGTAGCAAGGCGGCATGTTGGGGAAGGAGTCTTCTGCCTTCGGAGCTCCTGTAGTTCTCTACCCATAGTAATCATGTTTTCCTGCATGCGAAGGTTGTCACACCTTTGGGCTTCCAATGCTTCTTTAGTGCTCTGGAGCTTGTGAAGAAAACGTGAAAAGTCTCCCTGGGTAATGGGTGCAGATGGATTAGGCTGAACATTAGTCATCGCGGCTGGAATCAGAGCATTGGAGGGAGCTCGAGTAGAAGTTCCAGCTTCATTCTGGATCGGATCAGATCGGTTCATAGTGGCCTGGTCGGGGCGGTTCGGATGGAGAGAGTGAGTGCCCATGACCTCATTAGACTGGATCTAATCAGTGCCTTCCATCCGGTTCAGATCAGCGCCTTCCAACCGATTTGGATCCTCCTAATCGGAGCAGTCTGCTCCTGAGCTTTGAGCGCGTGACCTCGTTAACACGATAGCTTCTGATCTTCTCTAGCATCGTTTCCCCTAGCGCCTTGCACTTCTTTTCCTTTGGTCTTAGCCATGATACTCGATTCTTCAACAGTTAGTCAACAAGTACTGAAAGATGTCAGAGACAAAGGATTAACTTCTTTGAACTTGAAAGTCCAAATAGTAGAATGATAATCCCAAAAAGGCTGAGAATTCGAAGGTCTTTCTCAGTAAAGGCACCAAAATGTTAGACCAAAAATTGGTTCTAACACCCAAATTAGCTATGATTTTAATGAAATAGAACTAAAAAGCAACAAAGAACACATGATTTACAGTGGTTCGGCGTTAAAGAGCCTACGTCCACTTTCTATTCTTTTTATTGATGATTTGAATGCAAGTATGATAATGATTCTCAATCAACTTCGCAATTACAATGCATAAGCTCACTCAAATCTCTCAAAAATAGACTTTAAGAGATGATGTTGATCTGAATATGAGTATGAAATTCGGCTATGAAGGAAGTAAGAACTGAGAATTTTCCAAAAGATCCTTTGAAATGCCTCTTGATGGTGTATTTATAGGTGAAAAATCTCCTCGAAGTGGCTGCGGTTCGGAACTACGTGGCAACCATCCCATAAGAGTCGGGTTTGGAGGCCTCCAGATGGTGACAGCACATCGATTTAGTGGGAGATCGTGGGAGGAAATGGTTGTACTTGGTCCGAGTCTTCGGGAAACGTGTGTAGCAACGGTCACAAGCTCAGAAGAAAGGGGTTCGGATCGGCCACCTCCGATCCGATCCGATGAGGCCACTTGCTTTCATTTGGTTTCACTGAAGTGCTTCTCCGATCTGAACCGATGTGATGTCTGCGTCTTTGATTTCTGCTTCTTTCCTTCGTTGGTTCCCTCCGATCTGAACCGGTTGATGGCTTTCCCATTATTTGCTCTTTGTGTAGCCTAGTTCACAAAGTAGGCTAACACAACTAAAATACCATGTCATTAAATCTTCATGTCATTTTGTACCCTCTTTATTATAGATCAATTATGGGTGCAGCACACAAGAAACGGGAGCCGACGAAAACTTGTACGCTTATATTGTAATAGGTATCCAAGCCCATCAGCAAAATGTTTTCAAATAAGCACAATTTCATATCCACGTCCACATCCGAAATAAATTTAGAATATTCAATATTTGCATATGAAAATATAATTGCATATTATGTAACTATCACATACGTTAAAATTAAATTGAAAATTTTACCTAAAACATTTTTTTTCAATCACATCAATTATTAAAATGTTAAAATTAAGCATATACAATTATAGTTGATAGTTTTAATCAGTTAATTTACACGTAATGTGTATATTATATACAAATAACTAGATAAAATAGTAAATAATTATCTTTTATTTTTCTAAAATACACATTGTTTAAATTATAATTCTAAAAAGTTTAATGAACAATTTTTAAATGCGAATGTTTTTGTATTCGCATACTTTTTCGTATATTTACTCTCTTTTCGGAAATTGATGCATATAAAATTTGAACTTTATGAGTATTCATTAGTAGCCCTAGGATTATTTGTATGTTGTAATCAATCTTAGAGTTGATACTTGTGATGTCAAAATGCTCATAGTTTCATAGAATGCGTTGAGATGATAACGCGCTAGTGCTTTTCAATTGCATATACATACGCCCATAATTGTGAAGATCGAACCGTAAGTTAAACCATAACAGTGCAAGGTCAAAGGTTCTCGTGGTTCAATCGGTTAAACCGTGATAACCACGCTGATAGTTTATTTCTATTTTTCTGATCTAAACGTAGAATTATTTAAAATGTGGATAAAATTTAACTAATGACAAGCATCTTTGTACAAAATAGTAGGGATACTAATATAATACAAGATGTCATGGATTCAATTTTCGTCTTCAACCCACTTATCATCTAGTATGTTATAAACTACTTAATTGGAATAATTTTATAACAACTTTTCATACCAAAATTGTAAATTTACTAATTTTTTATAACAAAAGAGGATTATATCAACAATAATTTGTAAAATGTACACTAATAATGAATTATGTCATCATAAACTTAACGATAAATGCTATGAAATTATTTATTAAATTTATTATGTCAAAAATGAAGAGTAAAGAGATTATTTTTTTTCCTCAAATTTAAAGAACCGTGAGGTTCAAGAGGTCAGTCTATAGGTTTTTGAAGGGTTTTTGAGAATGAACCATAGGTTTGTGCAGGAGCAAGGTTATTTTATTTTCAGAGTCGTAGCACTTCAAGGTCGTAGGTTCAAACCGAGGTTGGGTCGGGTCTTTAAAACACTGCATACACTACACTAAAAAAATACAAACAAACCCATTGCAAAAATTAATGTCTTTTCGTGTTCCTCCATTAAACAAAAAATTAGTAACCAAGTCCTCACAAATCGAGAAAGATGCAGGCACCAACATCACACGCCACGACCAAATGTAGCGTGCAATCTTCATCTCCTTTGCATGTGCCTTCGATTCTCAACAAATGTTCGTCAACATCTTCACCGACTCTAACCCCGTAATGGCACTGCACCACTACACCGTGCCCTTCCTTGTCCTCCTCCTCCTCCCTATGTGGGCTACCCACCAACTCATGGGCCTATGACGACCTAGCCCACTCCTCCATCATCTCTGGAGGGTCCCTCTACTGCTCTCCCTTTACCTCTGGCCTCCCCTCCTCCTTCTTCCTCGGCTGCCTTCTCGGAGGCTTTCTCTTCTCCACTCTGGCCGCCTCCAATCTAGGTAGAAAGAACATGTTCATCCTCACATGCATCACCATGTCCCTCTCTTCCTTCCTATCATCATTCTCTCCCAACCTATACATATATTCCACACTTCGATTCATTTGTGGACTGGAAAGAGCGACCTTGGGCACAAATTCCCTTGTTCTCTCCACCAAAATCATAGACAAAAATGGCAGATCACATTAGCATCCTTTGTTTCCTTTTCTTCTCCTTCGGCTTCTTGTCTCTCCCACTTATAGCCTATGTTCAAAGAAACTCCCCATGGAGATGTTGAAGTATGCGATACTATGTGAGGAGGAAATTTCCGATCTGGAGAATATTTTCAGATCTGGAGTTCGGGATATTTCGAATATTTCGGATCTAGAGGATATTTTGGATTTGGAGGATATTTCAGATCTAGAGGAAATTTTGGGAATTTCCATATATTTCCCTTTGCCTATATAAGCTACATCAAATTCAAAAGGAGAACACACAACAAAATCAAGAGATTAGTTCAAATTTTATTCTAATTAGGGTTTAGGCAATCCTAATCTTCTTCAATTCCTTTCTCTACAAAATCAGAATTTTCTAGTAAATTTGATCATTGTGATCAATCTCTTGTACTCATCTATTGATATTAATAAAGGTTTCTCTCTCAAAGTGGACGTACACTGACAAGACGTCGGTGGAACCACTATAAATCCCTGTGTGATTTAGTTTCTCGTCATTGCTCTATTATTTCCATTGTTTGGTGATTGTGATTGGCTTGGATAAGATTGAGATTGTTCGATTGGTTGTTTTTGCACTATTACCACGATCTCGTTTTCCGCGGCATTAGGGATTTTTGATTTGAGCGGCCTTGAATTAAAATTTCTCCACAACATTTGGTATCAGAGCATTGGTGTTGGTAGATAGCTGTAGAAATGCCGGAATAAAGTTCAAATAATCCATTAACAGTTAGTCCAAGTGGTGTAGCTCCTTATATACGTGGGTCGTATGCAGCTGCTGGTTCACAATTGGTTATCGACAAGTGGAATGACGATAATGATTTCGAAAAGTGGCAATGGAAGATGAAAGCGGTTCTTAGGCGGAATCGAGTACATTGCATAGTGTTTGATACACATTTATTGCCAGAGGACATCTCAGATATGGAGAGAGAAGAAATGGAAGAGTGGGCATTCACTATACTTCAACTTGCCATGGGGGAGAATGTTATTTCCGAAATTAGTGGTGAGACGACTGCTAAAGGTATTTGGAACAAGTTGGAGGAGTTGTATATGAAGAAATCACTGACAAATCGACTGATCTTGTTGCGGACTTTCTTTACCTATAAGATGAAGGAAGGAACTTCGCTAAAGGCACACTTAAAAGTGTTTGATGATTTGCTAATGAAGATGAAGGTGGCGGATTTGAAGATTGAGAAGGAGCAGAAGGCGATGATATTGCTATGTTCATTGCATGAGCGCTATACTGGGTTCTCAAACAGTTTGATCTATGGCCGAGATACATTGACTCTAAATGATGTCAAGACGGGTCTTCTTAGTGAGGAATTGCGAGATCAGATGAAGGAGCTAAGTGATGGTAGTAATGGTGCTGGTAATAGTCAAGTTTTATTTGCGGAGAAAGAAAAGTCAGAGAAGAAGGGAAACCAGGGGCGTTCTAAGTCTAAGAAGCCCGGTGGAAGAGGAAAGTCAAAGGAAAGAAATGGTAAGTGCTTTATATGTAAGAAACCTGGTCACTTGAAGAATGATTATCCAGACAAGGGGAAGAAGGAAGTAGCATCTTCATCAGTTGCGGTGGAGAGAGATGTTAGTGATGGAGACGTAGATGTTTTGTCGGCAGTAGCATCAGATGTTTCGGGCTGCGATTGGGTGCTTGATTCGCGGGCTTCATATCACAGGTTGCCTAATAGGAATTGGTTTCTTCTTATGTTGAACGGGAAGGAAAATCAATTGTTATGGGAAATGGTGCAGTTTGCAAGTCGAAGGGTAATGGATCCGTAAAAATTCGGATGTTTGATGGAGTGGTTCGTACTCTCACTAATGTGCACTATGTTCCGGGACTACGGAAGTCACTTATCTCTTTGGGACAGTTGGATTCTTTAGGTTGCAAGATCACAAATGAGAGTGATAGCTTGAGGGTTTCGAAGGATGAGCTTGTGGTTATGAAGGGTGTTAGAACTCATGGTATTTATTTGCTTTAAGAAGTGACCGTGGAAGGCGAAACTTGTGTCAGTGTTGATAGTTCTCGTGGCTTAGATGCTACACGGATGTGGCATTTGAGATTGGGTCATGTCTCGGAGAAGAGTTTAGATGTTCTTCGTCAAAGTGAGATGATTGATGGTGAGAGTTTCTGCAAGTTGGAGTTTGCGAGGAATGTGTCATGGGAAAGAAAACTAGAGTGTCATTTGGTAAAGGAAAACATGATTCAAGAAAGATTCTTGAGTATGTGCTCACGGATGTTTGGGGACCAGCACCTGTAGCTTCTTTGGGAGGAACAAGATATTATATTTCTTTCATTGATGATTTTTCTTGGAAGGTTTGGGTGTATGTAATGAAGGCCAAGTCGGAGGCATTTGCAAGATTCAAATAACGGAAGGCTCTTGTTGAGAATGAGAGTAGAAAAACTTTGAAAGTTAGGTCCGATAATGGCGGCGAGTATATTTCCGGAGAGTTTCTGAATTTTTGCAAGCATCATGGTATTCGGAGGCATTTTACTACACCAAGAGATCCGCAATCTAATGGAATGACGGAGAGAATGAACCGAACTCTACTATATAAAGCTCGATGCTTGAGATTGACATCGGGTTTGTCTAAGGGATTTTGGGTCGAAGCGTTGTCAACCGCGATGCATATTATTAATTGGATTTCGTGCTCTGCTATTGATAAAAAAATTCGAAGGAAGTGTGGAAGGGGAAGAGTATTGACTTGAGTTATCTTCGTGTATTTGGCAGTCCTATTTATGTGCATGATCCGAGAAATGATAAGCTCTCACCTAGAGCTTTCAGATTTTTCTCGATTATATGGATGGCGTCAAAGGATATCGGATTTGGAATCCGGAAACGAAGAAGGCTATGGTTTATCGTCATGTTACTTTTTATGAGTCGGCTATGTTCAAGGAGAACGAAGGCTCATCGGATGTTCCGGATTTGGTTCATGGTGAATCAAAGGAGAAGGAAGTTATTCCCACTTTTAGGCCTAGAGAGAGTAGAGTTGTTGGAGGTGCTTGCGAAGTGAATGGGGTTGATGTTACATCACATAATCCACAGGATTCCTCTAGTAGTGTTGGTGATGTGCACGAGCCGAGAGAAGATTCAGTTCAAGGTGGAGCTGAAGGAAGACCAGGTGATGGTATTGCTACTCGGGTTGGTCTTCATGCTATAAGACCACCCGAAAGATATGGTGATTGGAACTATCTTAGCTTATGTGAGAATTTGGACTATGCTCTTCATGTAGTCCAAGATGAGCCGATGGACCTTGATGACGTCATGGATTCGAATGATAGCTCGAAGTGGATTTGCGCCATGGAGGAAGAGATGCAATCGTTGATGAGGAACCAGACTTGGGAGTTGGTTCCACTTCCTCAAGGAAACCGTGCTATTGGGTGCAAATGGATATATAAGGTGAAGGACAATCAAAGATACAAAGCTAGGCTAGTGGCTAAGGGGTTTGCACAGAGGAAAGGAAAGGAGTATGATGAGATCTTCACACCGGTTGTGAGGCATACTTCTATCCGGATATTATTTGCATTGGCTGTTATTTATGACTTGGAGTTGGAGCAACTAGATCTGAAAATAGCCTTCTTGCATGGAGACTTAGATGAAGACATTTACATGGAGCAACCAGAAGGGTTTGTTGTAGAAGGTAAGTAAGAACTAGTTTGCAAGTTAAAGAAATCACTATATGTTTTGAAGCAATCGCTTAGGCAATGGTACAAGAGATTTGATCATTTCATGCTTGAAAGTGGCTTCCATCGAAGCATCAAGGATGCTTGCGTTTACTTAAAGAGGTTAGGAAATGATTGTTGGGTGTATTTACTCTTGTTTGTGGACGATATGCTCATTGCTTCTAAGGATAAGGCAGAAATCGACAAGTTGAAAGAAAAATTAAAGGCGGAGTTCGAAATGAAAGTTCTTGGGGAAGCAAGGAAAATCTTGAGCATGGAAATTGGAAGAGATCGAAAGCATTTTGAGTTGAGAATAACCCAAAAAAGAGTACATTAAGAAGGTGCTTTGCCGGTTTAGCGTGGAGAATGCAAAGGCGTTAAATACACCTTTACCTTTGCGTATGAAGCTTTCAGATAAGTGATCAGCTATCGGGGAGAAAGACAAGGCTTATATGGAAAAGGTGCCATATGCAAGTGCGGTTGGTAGTTTAATGTACGCCATGGTGTGTACAAGGCCCGATATTGCAAATGCCATCGAAGTGGTTAGTCGGTATATGGATAATCCGGGGAAATCGCATTGGGAAGCCGTGAAGGCTATATTGAGATACTTGAAAGGCACAACATCTCATGGCCTTGTTTTTAGGGGTAGAAAAGAGAAGAATTGTGAAACACACCACCTTAGTTAAGGTCACTCACAAATGGAATGCCTTATTTTTGGTGGAGCATTATAGGTAAAAGATGCAGATAAATTACAAGACCGACAATTAAAGCAGCAGCGAATAAATAAAACTTTATTTCATTGATAAACAGCTTGTACAAAGATTGATTTACAATACCAAAGTATCCTGTCTTGTTTACAAAAACAAAGAAGCATAAAATGATTTTCCCAGATAAAGCATGAGCCAGCCATAGCAGTAGAAGAGAGAGTCCAAGGCAACACGTCAAAGAGTCTTCAAGCTTGGAAAGAGTAACGGTCCAAACAAACCTGAGCTATTCCCTCCCTGACTACCTGGAGAGGGGGACGGAAAAAAGAAGACGAGAGAAAACGGATCAGACAATAAGTCTGGTAAGTTTGGTGATTACTAGCATTTAAACAAGTAAAAGGGATCATGACAGGAGTAACAGAACATAGGACAATACCCTAGTATAAGACAAGATAGGTTGAACATGTGATCGCACATATTACTATAATCTTTGCACCACCTAGCTAGTGTCTCAATTAATAATCTGTATAATACGATAATCGTGATCTCAACCCCCGTAATTGTGGTAGCCATCAGGTGTACATCTATCGTGAGGATTCCGTTTATTACCTAGATATAATCTAGGGTTTACTATCGAGTGCTTACTAGATTCAACCAGGGTTTACGCTACCCAGGGCCACTGGGGTTTATGCTACCTATTGAACGCTTCTCGGATCCAGGGTTTACGCGACCTAAGTCCAACTAGGGATTATGCTACCTACTTGTATTAAGTTTCCATGTGTCTGTGTCAGTCGGCCCTCTATTGCATGTAGATACTCTACGCTGGCCCCACCATAAGGTGTATCAAGCCTTATGATAGCGACCCGACACGATTCAGGATGCATAGTGTATAACTACTGGTACCCAGTGCCTGCTTTTCCTACTCCGGAGTACGTGCATGCCCGTAAACCGTTGGAACCTACACTGACGTGCCCCCTACCGTTATCTTTGACCGCTTATAATCAGCCCAGTAATCGTGCCCCACCCTGCCTGGTTTCAGGGTACCATGATACATCTATGTGGGTTATTGCTGAAATGGGTCCTCGTTACCAGGGTTTCCTGCTGGTTAAGTTTGTAGGCCTATATATACAAATATTAAGCACCTACACGAGTTGTACTTAACCCTCCTACCGGTTCTAGCATGTTTTCTTAACGGTTAAGTTTGTGGGCCTATATGTACTAATATTACCCACCTACACGAGATGTACTTAACCCTCCCATTGATCCAAGCATGTTTATATAATGGTTAAGCTTTGTGGGCCTCTATTTACTAATATTAGCCACCAACCCGATGTGTACTTAACCTCCTACTCATCAAGTCGTGTTGGTTAAGTGATTCTTATTAACTTAACCTTTCTCGCTTATCTTGTTGGATTGGTTAAGTGTGATTTATTAACTTAACCCTGTTCAGTCATCAGGTTATATTGGTTAAGTATTTCCGGTTTTAATTAACCCCATTAGCTTATCAAGTTATACTGGTCAAGTGTCATTAATCAATTTCAAGTTAACCTAACCCATCCACCCATCACGTCATGTTGGTTAAGTATTTCCTTCTGATGTTGACTTGATCCTACCTCAATTCATGTTATATTGGTTAAGTGTTGTTCTCGTGTTAACTTAACCCTTCCCATACATTATGTTATATAATTGGTTAAGTGTTTTCCTCTTGTATTACTTAACCCCACCACATGTCATTATATTTTTTTGGTTAAGTATTACCTTAGTTAAATTAACCCTATCATCTGCTTAATTAACATGTTACAACGATTAAGTGTTCAAAATTTACTTAACCTCACCCACTTGTCTAATGAACATATTGTAACGGTTAAGTGTTCTAATTTTATTTAACCTCACCCACTTGCCTAGTTAACATGTTATTACGGTTAAGTATTCCCCTAATTACTTAACATCACCATTTCTAGCTTGATTTATTCATGAGCCTTAATTAATTAATTAAAGCACCAACCACTTACATTAGACAGATATTGTTGTGGTTACTGGATGTGCCAGTCGGTTCCAGGCAATTTTACACCACAACTCAGTCTAACCTCGGGTCTTTTTGGGCTTGATGCACTAACCACCCACATTAGACAGGTATTGTTGTGGTCACTGGATGTGCCGGTCGGTTCTGGGCAGTTTTACACCACAACTCAGTCTAGCCTCGGGTTAGGCATATTCGTCTTTTACAAAATTCACATATTTTCTATATATGTCTAATTCTTTATGTACGTTAATCTTAATTTAATCATGCCATAATTATCCTTTGATTATGCTCACAATAAATGGTATATCAAATATACCAAATCTATGTCATGTAATTTTCATGTTTATCCTTCATACTTATAAGTAAATTATAAATCAATTATTGTCATGGCCCACTTTTCCCCTAAATCATATTCATAATCTTTGGTATATAGAAATTATACCATTTAAATGCCACTAATCATTGGCATGTGCCAAACATGCCAATTACATATAATTTCATATTTTCCCATCGCTACCCCTGTGGAACGTACGCATGAATCACATAAAATCTTGGGCTAGTAAATTAGCCCAAACCCATAAAAAAAAGGGGTAATAAACAAGGGACATGAAATAATCATAAAATATCATACATTTCAACTTGTCATGTGTAACTTGGCATAGAAGTATCATTAACTTAATTAAACAGGTCAAGGCGAACTTGTGACTAAATTGGATCTAATTATACATGAGTGTTGATCTAACATATAAGCATGTGTTTTAGATCATAAACTTGCAAATAACCACCAATTTATAACATGACATATTTCACCATTTAATTGGCAAAATAAATCCATTACCCAATCATAATAGATTCCAATAACATACAATATGTTCATCACCACAAGCATATAGATATGATTAATATATAATATGTTCATCACCACAAGCATATAGACATGATTAATATATAATATGTTTGTCACCACAAGCATATAGACATGATTAATTTCAACGATACTTTAAGATAAACGAGAATCAAATCTTATACATAAGCATCACTTTATATTCAAATTACAACATGTCATGATTCATTTGAAACGTTTAAATCTGTGTAATAAACAACTTACAAACTAAAAAGGAATTCTTGGTTTCTGAATTCTGAATTCTGAAATTGGTGAGGTCGCCTTTGATGTAGATCGTTGAATTTGATTACTTTAATTTGATTTTGATTCAGGTTTTTATCTTGTCTTTGAATTGGTGACGGCTACTCCAAGTTCTCAACTGACAGCATGATAGTTCTAGGATTATTTTTGCGTGATTTTTAGGTTTGAGTATTGGCTGGTTTATATAGAATTTCAATTCAATTTGAGCCATCAGATGATCCTAGGGTTAACCGTAGCCATCCAGTGAAGATAGGGTGACACCTCAGCCCTAGTGACTCAGCACTGAGTCACAAAATTGTCACCATTCAGATCAGCCCCGGGGGGGAGGGGGAGGGGCAGGTCGACCCCCAGGTCGACCTATAGGGAGAGGTCGACACTAGGGTCGACCCCTTGGTCGATCTGGGTCCTGGACGGGAATTTTCCCGCCCAGACCGCTTCTGACTTCTGATTTGAATTTGAATTCGTTTTCGAGCTATTTGAATTTATTTGAATTTTCTGGAAACTTCCGACAGCCATAAGTTCTTCATACGAAGTCCAATTTACGCAAACTCAGACTCTATCTCAACCAGAATTCCGAGACGAACACAATGGCATAACCCGTTTCCCTTAATTCTCAAATTTTAAATTAAGTATTCTAGGATTCGTTATTCCAACATTAACAGAAAATACAGGGTGTTACAAATTGCGTGTCGGTTGGTTACTGTGATTCAGACTACACTGGTGATAGGGATCGAAGAAAATCAACTTTCGGATATGTTTTCACTCCTGGTAGTACAGCCATTAGTTGGAGATCGAGATTGCAAACTGTAGTTATTTTATCCACTATGGAGGCGGAGTTGATAGCCGCTGTGGAAGCGGCAAAGGAAGCACTCTATTTGAAGCGACTATTGTGTGACTTCGGTTTCGAACATGAGAGTATCGATGTTCGATGTGATAACCAAAGTGCTATACATTTGGTAGAGAATTTGGCATTTAGCTCACGAACGAAGCATATTGAAGTGAGGGAGTCATTTCTAGTAGCCATGGACGAAGACAAGCAAGTATGCCTTCGGAAAGTGCACACAAAAGATAACGCGGCGGACATGTTCACTAAGGCATTGCCGGTTGGGAAGTTCGAGCATTGCTCAAACTTAATTCGCTTGGAGAGATGCTAGATGCCACGGGGTGACACAGTTGAGAGAGAAACTTGGATGTAGAAGAGTATCGGTGAGAGGTTGGTGCTCTATCTTGATGGTAAGTACTCGTTTTCACTCCCGAGAGGTCGGTGAGAGTTGGATGTTTCAACACTTCATTGATGAGTAGGGGCTATGCCTGAACTTGTTAGTGAAGTGCAATGGGCGGTGGCTATGCCGAAGTTCATTCGGGAAACAT
This sequence comes from Allium sativum, assembly GCA_030737875.1. Lineage (NCBI taxonomy): Eukaryota > Viridiplantae > Streptophyta > Magnoliopsida > Asparagales > Amaryllidaceae > Allium > Allium sativum. The sequence continues at coordinate 290,309,861 of CM060920.1, read as the reverse complement.
TCAAGCTTTCTTGATTGAAGATAGAAGGAAATGCTTGGGTGCATTGAAATTTGTGATATAGATGCATACAGTATCGAGGTGGAGTGTTGAAGTATGCGATACTATGTGAGGAGGAAATTTCGGATATGGAGGATATTTTCAGATCTAGGGGATATTTCGAATATTTTGGATCTAGAGGATATTTCGAATCTGGAGGATATTTCGGATATTTCAGATCTAGAGGAAATTTTGGGAATTTCCATATACTTCCCTATGCCTATAAAAGCTACATCAGATCCAAAAGGAGAACACACAACAAAATCAAGAGATTAGATCATGGTTTATTCTAATTAGGGTTTAGGCAATCCTAATTTTCTTCAATTCCTTTCTCCACAAAATCAAAATTTTCTAGTAAATTTGATCATTGTAATCAATCTCTTATACTCTTCTATTGATATTAATAAAGGTTTCTCTCTCAAAGTGGACGTACACTGACAAGATCTCGGTGGAACCACTAAAAATCCTTGTGTGATTTAGTTTCTCGTTATCGCTTTATTATTTCCATTGTTTGGTGATTGTGATTGGCTTAGATAAGATTGAGATTGTTTGATTGGTTGTTTTTGCACTATTACCACGATCTCGTTTCCCGCGGCGTTGGGGATTTTTGATTTGAGCGGTCTTGAATCAAAATTTCTCCACAACAGGAGAAACATCTACCTATGCACTTCCATCCCTTGTATCCTTTACACCATTTTAATCTATTTTGTAGCTAAATAATATCCTAGATGGCTACTAGTGCATGAAACAACAATGAACACGGACACGTTTTCCATACTGAAAATGTTGTACAAGAAGAAATGGGCAGTAAAGAGGTTAGTATCACTAATGCTAGTAGAATTTGGAAAAGGAACAGTTTACTACGACATGCCTTTAAATTTAGGGAGTTTGAGGTCAAACTTAACATAAATGTGGCAATCAATGCATTGGCTAAGACTTTTTCTTCGCTATAGGTGTTTTTGTTAATTCAAGAGGGAGACAGAAGGAGTAGTTTGCTAGCACTGACCATAGTAAGTAGGGTGATGAGTTTGTTGTGCATGGAGAAGTACATAGTGGTTTATTTGGAAGTGGTATGGTTCTTTTGTGCATGTACAGCATTTGATGTGTTATTGATACATAGCGTCGAGTTGTTTCCTATTTCTGTAAGGAACTCTGCAGTAAATATGGTGAAGCAAACGGTTGTTTTGGTGGAGTTTTTGCTCCAACTTTGCTGGTGGCGAAAGGGAAGAGACTGGGAAGTACTTATTCTTTTGCACTTCTATTTTTTTTTACAGAAACTTGGTACTTTATGGTTATATATATAATTATAATTTTACATCATTAGTTGTAAAATCAAAACAAGTGATAGACTATTCGCTCTGGAAAACTCACTCGTACTAAGATACTGTACAAAGTAAAAATATAAAATCAAAGACGACATAAAAGATAAAGCTATACTCAAGAAAAATCCATGATACTATTCTACCAAATGGGCTTTAGCACTACGTACCAAAAGAAGAGCATGTTCCAAAGTCAAGTAAACTATTCAACTTCTTGGATTTCTTCGCCTTCTTCTTCTTTCCCTTGATTTGAATGATCAGCTTCGCCCATTCCGGGCTGTCAATCACTCATGCATCTACGTCTGCTTGTATATCATCCGCTGCTTCGTCTGAGCTAGCTTTGTGTGTCGCCTTTGATCTTGTTCTTATGTGTTTCTATTTGTTTATTGTCCTTGCTCTAGCAATTAGCTGCATCCATCTTATCAACAACATCCACAGACTTTGTATCATCAGGTTCAGTAGAATACATGTCACTCTCATTTCGCAATGTACTAGTCCTCTGTGCTTGTAAATTATTGTCTTATTGGACTTCCAACTCTTGGAGACGCTAGTTGGGAAGGTCAATGGGTACTTGAGCCTTTATGGCTTGGTCAATAGGTTCAACTTTCATAATGTTTGAATTTCTATTTGAGGAACCTATTGCTTAGGGACCCAAACCTTTGTAAATCGGCATATGCTATCAAAATGTCCAAGACATTGACAATTCGAGCATCTAGGAGGATTCCATTCATATTCAACTATTTGCCATATCAATTGGTCATTTTCATTCAAAATTGGCTTATGCTGGGATATGAAAATGAATTTGACACTTCAACAAGCACCTAAGCAAAAGCAATCTTTTTTATTCCTTCTGTGAACTTATCTAATTTTAAAGGATTACTAAGAACATATATAATCCTACTTATACCTTCTGTTGTCCAGTATTCGAATGGCGGTCTAGGAAGACGAACCATATATGAATAGCTTTTAACATATCCTTACTAAGTTGCATTCCTATTGACCACATCTTCGTCATCATTAATTTCCTATCAAAATAATAAGGGCCTCCTTGCAGTATCTTATCACAGTCCTCTTTCCTATCAAATTTAATAATGTAGAATCCATCTTCATGAGAATAAATACTAAACTCCCCAAATGGTTGTCATACCCTACAAATATATGCTTTAAAATAAGGGTAATATGGCTTGGAACCGACAACATAAATTGCAATAGAGTTATCCCATGGCTTTCTACCTTCTTGAACTAATTCCATATCCAATTTAGCACATGGCAAATTATTAAAGGTCTAATCCATGATGGAAGTTATCTATGCATGAGTAATTCATGAAGGAAATATCAGAAGTTGTTCCAGTTTGTAAGTTGTGCACATCACACTATAGTGTTTGTTAAATAGGTCATGCCTAATGATAGACCTGTTGGAATGTGAGTGTACTAGAAACAAAGGGAATAATATAAGAATTAGTATCAATTTAAGGCATTCTATTAATATTTTAGTGATTAAACAAGATAAACATGAATGGATTTGACAATAACTATTGTGTTTTGATCGATCAGTGATAAACTAAATAATTTTGTAAAAATTAGTTTAGTTTTGAAGTAAATACATAACGCTTTTGCAGAACTACATGACCCTTCTGTGAAATTGCATCCTAATTATCCCCTATACTATATAAATTATATTGTAATATACATAACATGGTATCATGTAGTATAAGTTGAAAAATACGACATGAATCTGATCGTCCTTTAATTCACATTTGCGAGTTGGTGCACGATTGATGCAATAATTCACAGATGTGTGTTGGTGCATGATTGCATGCAATCACACACAAATTGATTTTGGGGTATGTTGAAAAGCGCAAACTGCACAAAGAAGGTGCCAATGTTATTTTAATGATTACCAGTATAGTATTGTTTTAAAGATATTAATATTGTAACCATGCGAAAGCACTATGTTAAACTTAGTTGTCAATGTGACATTAATGATTATTGGTATAATTTATATTCCAATATAATTAAGTTGTTACAGATTGACATGAACATCAAATGCATGTGGACATGCCTCTTAAAAAGTATTTTTCAAGCAAATGGATGTGCATATTTTGCAGATTGGATTATGAACTAAGTGGACTTTCAAAGATTATTGCTTTCATAAACCTTATGATTAGTGATTTGCATAATATAATGTTTTTAGGCATGATAGCCATTATGATATGGGTTTGCAATCAATGATTGATTTGCTCAAATTTTGATAAACATGACTTTTTTGGTTGAGTAACATTAATACGGTACACGCTTTTATCTGGTCTGTAAGTCTAAGTTATGTGTTATAAACAACGACATTACTTGGAACATCGAGTGACTGAAGTTACTTGTAACTTGCACTGGTTTACTGTACATGCATAAGACTCATTTACTATTTGGTACAACAAATAATCAAATTGAACTAATAAATTGACAGTTACTAAGCCATACATTACATTGGTTGCTGACCATATATGCATAGGACCCATTTATTATCTGTTACACAATAAAAAAGGTTATAACTTCTTATTAAATTGTTCGTGTTTAAAACAGCTAAATTAGACTAATACATGATCAATGTACGTTGAAACCATTTAAGTATTAAAAACTGAATGTAAATCTCGATAGTTATTTGTGTTGCGACAAAGTACTTTATACCAAAGTAAAACTTTTTAAAACAAGTACATGAAAATTAAAATATGCTCTTTATTATTAATATTATGCCATATATGATATAATTTCACCATCTAGAAGTATCAATTGGTGAATCTTGGTTGTAAAAGTATCTAGTTTAAAACTTGTCGCCCTAGCAATTTAATCTATAGCTATATACTTAAAAAAAAGCAAGCATTGTTCCATTTGTATGTGTTGATTTTTATTGGTTCTCATTACATTTTGGATGTGGAATTGAATTTGTGTGCTTAAGTTTCTGAAATCTTGTTGAATTTTTTTTATGCAGTTTTCATTTGAAAATTTCTACAAACCTAACATGTTTAATTCGTCTGAAAGACGCATTTTGGTTTGTTAGGAGACTGATATATATGAGTTTCACATATGTATTACACGTCATTAGAATTGGGATCAATTAGTAAACTATTTTTTTTTATTGAATCAACAGGTTAATGTGAAACTAGAAAGTGATGATCAACAAGACTAAGAGAATGTTAATTGTGTTTTTGGTTCCGTGTGATGAATCTTATTAGAATAATTTTTGAAGTACACATTACAAAAATTTGGAGCTTTAGGAACAAATGTTTGTCTCTTAACTTGCACTTTTGATGTTAGATTTATTCATTCTATCAGTAATTTTATCATTATTCTGATTTAACATGAAATTATTTTATGTATATAGCATTATATTTCAAGTAATTTCCCTAATAATTACAAGGTTTTCCCCCCTCCAGGTTGATGGTTTAAAGGGATGATTGTAAACTAGTCTGATATTTGGTTAAGAGTCTAGCATAGAGAATGTATTAATGTTGTCCTCCGAAATTACCTAGTCTAATTTTTTTTTTATATATGTAAGACACTTCTGGGTGAAATTTAGATGTGTCTAAACAAGTTGTATAAGTCGTAACTGTTATGTATTATGAAATTTTTGACTTTGTTAACTCTATTGGCAATGTTAATTTATTTTATGTATAATTTGAAGTTTTATTACAATTTACATATTGCTAATGTGATCTGATCACCAAATATGTTAAAATGAAGGTTATACATTTTTCCATGATATGTTATGTATAAGTTTTGTGTTTGCATAGGTATATAGATCTGAATAAAATATCTGCCCCTAATATACGGTGCGTGATAAAAAAAAAGTTAGTAGGGACACTTATTAGTGTCTTTACTAGTTTCCACATTTCTCTATCCTACATGATGAGTGGAGAATTGAAGGCAAATTATGTGTTCACTTTGCCTTTAATTATTATTAAGGTCGTCATTTATAGGGATAGTTACCATTCCGCCTCTACTTTTTGTAGAGGCTGAATATTGTAAGTTTGTGCCTTTAATTTAATTCATCATGGCAAATTTATTTGCTTTCAGTATTTCAAAATGTGGTAGTGTTGGAGTGTTTAGAGTAGTGATTGGGTGTTGTGGGGTTTTCATTTGTAATTTGCTGAAACGAGAGGAGTGAGACGAGTGCCACCATTGAAGAAGAAGAGCGTAAGAAAATTTCTTCGGTTCATGTATTGTAATGCTTTTCGACAAAGTTTAGGTATTTGCATCGCCGCCAGTTTTGATAGTCAAAAATACATTCTATCACATGTTAGAAGAATGTTTAAACATGTGAGAATTAAAAATACTTGTTAAATGAGAGGTGAGTAAGGCCCAAACCATCGAGCACGATTTGTTCACCCCCCATAAGTATATTGCGGGATCTGAACCATTGATTTCAGGGGGTCCACGTGATCCCGCTAAAATCATAACCTATCCTAGTGTCTTTAATCGATGTTTGACTTTATGTGCTTGTTGAAAATATTTATGAAGTTTGTGCTTAAAAATACTTTTTTTAAGCAAAGCTTAGCCAGCTTTTATAATGGCCATAACCATTTTTTATTATAACAAATGATGAATACATAAAGTACAAGACTTAGACAAATTATCGAACTACTACAGTCATCGTCTACAACCCAACTACACAAGATAACAGTCTGTTTAAACCTCCATGCAGGGAGAAAATCAAATGAAGCACAATAGTCAAAGATTATGAAAGGAAAACAACCAAAAGGTTGCAAGGCAGTCCCAATCCTATCAACTGCTGAATAGGGAATCAATCACCGAAAACCAACTACTCAAAGCTTGACACCGGAAAACTCCTACTCTGCGTAGCTCCACAAACCAAGCACAAGCAATTACATGTCCAAACCAAGGCAAGAGAATGACTAGCTGAAGCTAAATCAGCAACACCTTGAACAGAAATAAGACACAAAAGCCTTGCACCAACAATGCCATCGCAGATAGCCTACTCTTCACCCAACAAAGACAGACACCACAACCAAAAGCAGAGAAACCACTGCTACATCCACACCGAAAACTCCAACATAACTGAAAAAGAACAAGGCCATGGTACCAACTACAACTAAATACTCAAGTCGAATCACCCCAAGCACCCAGCTATCGACCAAACTCAAGCACCATAGAGACAGCGAAAACCAACCAAAAAAGTACTAAAAATCGCCTACACAGCCGCAGGTAAAACAAGAATCTTACCAGCACGACAAAAGAGAATCACCACTCTTCCTTCAGTAATATTCATGTTAAGTAAAGGATGGACGCAGAGTCAACAACAGTGGGTGACGAAATGACTAAGGCGAGTGCCGGAGAAATCTAAAAACCGACCTAAGGTACCACCACGAGTAGATCGGAGAAGGAAATGAAAGCGCAAGTCTAATCACCATATTTATTTGATGAGCAATTATTAATCTATTTGTTTTATTATTTAGTGTTTTCATGTTTTTTTTGAATTCTTTTTTTCCTATGTTATTCAAATCATTGTGTTACAGCAAAAAGAATTGAACTCTTACTATTTTGATATGTAGAAATGCGATTCTTGTGCTTAAAGCCGTGGTAGTAGTTGAATTTAACTCCTTCCATTTTGCTTTGAGGAAATGCCATATTTGTGCTTATCCCTTGGAAAAAAAATGATATTTCTGCATATGTTCTTTTGAGTCTTAAATGATTCGTAATCAGTATGTTATTTCTTGTTCCCATTTGAAAAAATATGGTGTGATATTAATGCAGCCTGAATAGTAAAGTAGAAGTAAAAATATCGAACAGTTGAATATTCAGTTGGCTAATATGGTTTAATCTGTCAACAACAAAAATGGTAGTCACAGTTTGATCTATTGACTGATTACAAGTTTACAACCAAAAAAACGTACACCATCATTCTGCATGTAACAAATAAAGAGAATTTAATGAGATATGATTTGCACGGTATCTTTTTGGAATTTCAAAATTACACACATCCATCTGCAATATCTTGCCACTGGTTTGCAACCTTTAGCGTCATTGAGTTTTTGATTACCGATTGATTAAATTTTACTATTACTTACCAGCAAAACAATTTGAAATAAAAATGTTTGGTGAATTCACATTAACTATATTACGATGTTTTCTATTCTATAGGTGAAAGCAGAGCCAAACATATCATACATTTGTTCCCGTTTATTTGGTGCCATAGAATACACTACTGCTATTGATATTTGGTTTGTTGGTTGTGTTTTAACTGAGCTCCTGTTAGGACAGGTTATAGAACGATAATTTGCCAAACGCTTGCATTTTGCTTAGTAATTTAAGGCCGCATCACTCTTTTGATCATATCTGGTTAGCTTGGATGTCATATCGTAATTTTAAAGCCATAAGCTAATTTTATTACATATTTACAGTCAGTTTAATCATCTATTTGGAGCTTGGTGGTCATTTGTTTTTTGAGTTGTTGAATTAGTCTTCTTGTTGGGTTTCAAGTTTCCATCATCATTTTCCTGGCCAAACTATTTAGGTAACAAAAATCATTTGTAATGCTAATTTTTGCATTGCTTTATATTAACACGAAGTTGTATTATCTAATGCTTTTTAAATTTGAAATTGTAGTATGGATTCAGCGGAACATATAGACATATAAGTGGAAGATTTGATTGTAATGGAAAATTCATTGAGTAGTTCAATTGGAAATAAACGTCGTAGGAATACACATTCTGAAGTTTGGCAATATTTCCGGAAAAATGAAACTAAATAGGACAAACACCGACATATTTTTTTAAGGGATGCAAAAAAAAAAAAAAAAAAAAAAAAAAAAAAAAAAATCTGGTGGGGAGAAGCATGGAACTTCTAACATGAGAAAACATATACCTAAATGTTCCTCTATTACGGGGAAACCAGTTATATTGAATGAAGCAAATAAGTTTGATCAGCAAAATTATAGAGATTTGATGAATATAGCCGTGATAAGACATAGTCATTTGTGTTTGTATAATATGAAGGATTTCGTGAATTGATGTCTTATTAGAATAATAAATTAGAGCATTTTTCAAGAAATACCGTTCGTTAAGATATTATTAAATTTCATTAGAAAGAAAAGCTCAAACTCGGACATTTTCTTAAGGCATGCCCGGGAAAAGTTAGCTTAACTTCTGATTTATGGACATCAATAAACACCGATGGTTTTGTATCACTGACGGCACGCTTCATTGATAGTGATTGGATTTTACAAAAAAAATTGCTATGTTTTTCTTCGATGCCACCTCCATATTCAAGAGCAGCTATATTTGGAACGGTTTCAAGTTTGTTAATCGAATGAAATATTGAGGACAAGTTATTTGCATGTACATTTGATAATGCATCCTCAAATTAAGTTTATTGAGTTACTAGAATCCCATCTCACCTTTAGAAAAGCACTGGTTGCAAATGGATTTTTTTACATATTCCTTGCACCGCATAAATAATAAACTTAATGGTACAAGATGGTTCGAAATGTATTGGGCCATTTTTAGAAAATATTAGAGAGAGTATAAAATATATCAAAGGCAAAGAAAAATGTAATGGCCCGCAAATCTGTACTATCTGAGTTGACTAATAACACCACATGTCCAACCCAAATTGCAAAGAAATACGAATCATTATTAGAAAGAAGTTAGAGGATGAGAAATAGAAAGAAAGAAATATTAGAATAGAAGAAAAATGAAGAACACAAATCTCATAGCGGAACAAATAAAATATATTAAATAACATAACTTTTGAAATACAAATCAGTAACTGTATATACGTACCATTATCAGAGCACAACAGTTATTCCTGGCACATTTATAAACACATGTTATCAGATACAACATAGTTCACAGCGGAAATAAGATAGTCTATAGCTAACTGGTGAAGCCTCATGCTTCCAGCTCTTCCAAGTGAATCTGAAAAATCCCGACTACTTGACTACCCGTACAAATTTGGGCACCCAAGAGTTTACGGAAACAAAAACAAAATAAACTCTGGGTTAGTCATGGGACTGGTGTGAGTAAACTCCAACCAATTGTTTAACTTTAGAAATCCTTTCGGAAAAAATGATAATCGTAAGACCGATCCACACATAAACACAGATGGTTTTTACCTTACGATAACCCAAAATATTTTTGATATCAAATCCAGTGATATTATAATAATGTCTACATCAAATAAATAGAATCTAGCGGAACGCTTGCAACTCACGCTCCATATATAATATGAAATCAAAAACAGCATGGCGTTTATTGGAGATTGGATTTCCAACATGACGAGGTATGGAACCACCTTCCGATCAGTGTACTCTAGAGGGGATACACTGGGGTTCAACAAGAACATTTTGCAACCCGGCCCACACATGACCGACCACTCATTTCGCTTGAGTGTATCGAATGTGTATCACCAACGGTTGGGATCAGCAACCGTTTCCCGAAAAGGGACAACATCGACAGATTAAAGAAGTAAAATGAATTTCTCTAGATAGTTGATTATACACCATAATGGGAGCGACCTATATAGCCATGCTACCTGCCCGATTTTTGTCATTTCCCGGTTGTTGAGGCCTAAGGCTACAATTACTTATCATTCATGGATAGCACAATCACTTTGAATGCCACATTGTCAGATCCGTTAATCATTAAATTGATTTGCACAAATATATTCAGGATATTATGCTAAGAGAATAAATTCTCCGTCACCATATATATTTATACAGACCAACATATGCGATCATTGGAAATACTCTGTCGGATATTCGTCCATATACGTTCGTTCTGGGATTGAACAAAACCGAAGGCATAATTTCTATTAATAGAAAAAGCCCTTGCACTTTACTCCGTCTTTGATTATCTTCATATAATTTGATTCGCAACGTTACTGCCAATACGGAGTGGTTCACGGATAATAATCCAACCGATCTCTCCATATTGACAACGATATTGGAAAATACTTCGATAGTCGGTTATTTAACTATCGAAGAAAACAAACATTCATTCAAAGCATCAAACAAATCATTGGGCCATATTTATTCATTAATTAAATCACTACCCCATTTCCTTATCAATATTGGTTAGCCAAATATTTCAACAATCATCTTGGCCCTTTTCGCTATTTGGAAAACATTTCCATATATCGCCTCCTTTTATTTTATATACGTAGAAAATATCTTCTATTTATAACTGGAAAACATTCCAATTACTTATCTCCTTCACGCCCGTTCATTTCTACACTCAAGAAATATTTATTTATTATATTCTAAATTTCCACTTACTTGGGTTAAAATGAATGTTGTGTAAAACATCGTTACAACAACCCAAAACACTGCATTCAACTAACTCTGATTCAAACATTTCTCTTCGAGACTGGATCTTGCTGTTTATCAGTTAGTAATGAAATCAATCAAGTTGGGGTATAATTACCTCTCAGACCTTGACTGAATAACATCTTTAACTTCAAAACAGACAAGACCACTTATCTCAAATCATCATCACCACAAAAACCACTTATTCATTTTTAAAAAGTATATATATATATATATATATATTTTTCTTTCTATTACTAGATTTTCAATTTCCTTTTGTTTATAATATTCTATTTTTAAGTTTGTTTCCTTACCGGATTCTATATATATTGATATATAGATTTCTAGTTATCAAATTATCTTAAAAATATTCTAACTCCTTAAATTCACAGAAAATTTCGCCATAACCTCCTTTGTACCAGTCGATAGTTCAAACCTCAACTCGCCTCTCTAGGCCCTTTCCATTCAAAAAGAAAATCAAAACGCCAAGCGGCTTGCCGATTCGGTGCATAAAATCTCATATGGAATTTAAACGTGTACCTTTTTGTCGGGCACTAAATTTATAAACTTCATTCTCTTCATCCCATACCTGTTAACGCGTATGCGTCCATTTCTAATTTATTTTAACTCGGTTTGGTCATTTTAACTCGATTCGTTAATTTACTCTTTGATCAGCTCTTTTGGCCATTTCATCCTTTTAATTGAACATATCACTTCCGGATATGTTTTTTAATTTACTTAAAACAAAATCTAATTCCATTTTCAACTCGAGTTTCATATTCAATTTCGAGTATAAAGTCTTAAACCTCCCAATTTCGATTCAAAATTCCATTTACTAATTATTTTTCAAATTAGTCAATTCTTTTCAAAATCTGATTTTTGATTCAAAAATCATTTCATTACTCCACTTGAGTTCAGATATATTTTATAACTCAAATCTGAATTTTTCTAATGAAGATTCGGATTTTATTTGCTTAAAATCCTTTTGTAAATTTAAATAAACTATTATGGTTTTAAAATGGTTATAGCGCTATTTTTTCTGAAAAATTGATTTTGACATAACTCAAAACCTATAAGACGAAATCCAGATTTTTCTCCTCCATTAGAAAACTATTATTCAGTTGGTCTTGACGATTCTTGTTTCAAAGAATTTCGACTTAAATTGAGTTATATATACTCAATTGAAGTTCGAAACGGTAATTTACGAACTACCGCGCTACGGCAAGTTCGTTTTAATTATATTTATATATGTATATATAAACGTTTAAATTTCATTTATAATAAAATCAAGTTCAGTCTAATATGTTTTTAATATATATCAAATCAGTTTCCCAATTCAACATAATATTTTCGATTATCTATAATTGTTGATTTTTCCTTACTCAGTAATATATTTATTTATACTTTGATCTTCTATATTTAATTCCAATTCCTTTTATAAATAAATTATTTATAAAATTCGATATAATCGAATTTCAATTATAAACCCGTTGAATTCTTCTCAATTCATCTTATATTCCAAATTCCGAAATATAATCAATCGTTTTTGTTTCAAAACACTTTCCAATTTACTTTTAAATTCCTATTTGAATTTAAATGGTTTAAATTATCCAAATGATAATTTATTTCACCAAACTCATAACACTATTTATAAATTCAACTTCCTTGTTTCATATATTTAAACAAGTTCCCTTTTCAAATTCCTATTTGAAACTCCATCCCTTTGATATTTCGAATTGCGGAATAAAAACCGTTGTTCCATTTCGAATGATTTAAAATTCTATTTTTAAATTCATATTTGAATTTAAATATTCAAATTACCTCTTGGTAATTAATTCAATATATTTATAAACACTATTTTATAAATCTCCTTGTTTTATATTTAACAAGTCTATTTCAAAATCTATTTAAAACCAAAATATTATTTTGGAAATTTCTATTTATAATAACTTATATATATAACACCCAATGTATTTTCATATTCAATTTAACTTCTATTTAAATAAATCTGAATTAATCGAATTCAAATCATAAATCCTTACGGATTTATTTTTGTTCAGTTTATATTCTGAACATCAGAATAAATTCCATTATTTATTTAAACCAATTTCCTCATTTCTATTTTTAAATTCACCTTTGAATCTGCATATTCAAATTATCAAATGATAATTTTTACACTTCATTTATAAATTCCATTTATAAATTGATTTCAACTCCCTCGTCATCTAATGGAAATCATTCCATTTTATTTTTAAACTACGTTTATAAATTTACTTTAGTTTCCTGTATTATTCAATTTATAAACATCATTTATAAATTCAATACTTGTTTTATTTATTCAAAACAAGTTAACATCTTTCTAGCCCATTCGGAATTCAAATTCTATTTTTACAAAAACAATAGAATTTCCATTTAAATCTGAAATATCCTTTTCATGATATTTTTATATATCAACATTTTAGGCGTAGTGATATTTCAACCAATCAAAAATACCCAATTATCAACCATAAATTTTCTAACACATCATATATGAAAATATATATGAGAAGGTCAAATAATAATATTTTTTAGGAATCCAGTTGGAGGATCCAACCTGTTTTTCCTGCATCCACATATGTTAGTCGACATAAATAATACCCATTCTGCTTCGAGGCAGGACATCGAGGTATAGAAGGTCATCCGCTATCATAGCGTGAGGCGTATAGGGTCATCCGCTAATGATACTACGGGCGTTTGCTAATGGTACTACGGGAAATATCCAACCACCAATATATATAATAGCCAGAAACACCAAGCCTAAATAACTAATATATTTATATAATAGCCACAAAAATTCATTCAAGCAACCAACAATTTATTTTTAACAATAAAAATAAATTTAAATAAATTCCGAGTGAGAATTACTCACCAGGGTTTTATTTTCGATCCATTCTGATTTCAATTTATTTTCAACTTATGGAATCTTCAGCTACTAATCCATATAACATATCCCCGTAATGTTTGGACCTTGTATAAATTAAACACAATATTTCTAAGGAGCCGATTAACTAAATTAGTAACTAAAACTTAATTAATTACATTAAATTCGCTTTCATCTCATTCCCTATTCCCCTTAATCACAGTTTGATACTGTATTTATAAGTTAATGTGATTATATATATATAATCCATTAAATAAATCTAACGGATTTATTTATGTAAACAGGATATATCTAATCTTCTTTTAATGATTAAACTATTTTAATTTAAGCTCACTTAACAAATTTTATTTAAATTACCTAAATGTTGAACATACTGCCTCCCACTACTTCATGAAAATCACACTTTGACCGGCTACTGCCTTCCCTTTTCCTATGTCCACGCTATACCCTTTTACTCCCTCCCAATTTTGTTCATGCAGAAATACAGCAGTCCTTTCCACTGTTCTGCTTCATGTTGCTACTACCACTACCCATTGATCGACCATCCCCACCAACCTTAAAAGTTATTGGCGCTTTCTCTCTTTGGAACCCAATACCAGTGTCCCCGTAATTGACATCATCCACAAATTCAAATTTCACTAGAAGATATCAGGGACTCCGAGTTCCCACTTCTGCACCATTAATTCAACCATACCCTCATCCTCCTGCAAGCTTCGAATAAAAGAGGACAGAGCCCTCATCTCTTCTGCAACCGCGAGCATCATTCTCAAAACATGGATCCCATTCGAACCACCTAACCTCGTGATTTTGTCTTCGCGCTCAAACCAGGTCATGTGGTCTTTATGTCGATCACCTTACAATAAAAATCGCAACCCTAGGATCCACTCGCGACTATTCAGACTCCATTCTAACTGAAGTTGCAACCATCTACTAGCACCTGCCCTTCACGAGATCGCATCCCCCTTCCTGCTACATCGGTCTTCAAGGAACCCTCGCGATTAAATTAGGATTCGTGATTATGGATTTCACTCCTCTCTTCTTCTTTTCTAGTTGAATCGATTTCGATTTGATTGAATAGAAAAAAAATCATCGTGTCCCCTTTTGTTTGTGATTAGGATTGATCAAATGAATGGATTAAAGAAGGTCGTGATTTGTAAAGGAAGGTGCGGCCCTTTTGTTTTTGATTTCACAACTCCATTCGATTTTTGATTTCGAACAGGAAAGTGATTTTCGATTTAAACTGAACGGAGGGAGAAATAAAGGGGTCAGCTGCGTTATTTATAAACAAAGGGAGAAACAATCCATACTTTAACATTAAAACTGTGTTTTACTTTGGTGCGAAGTAAGGGAGAAAAACGTACATGAATTGAAAGGGAGAGGACAGCCGATTAGAGTAGACTTTTGCGTTGTAGAATTAGTGTGTACGTTTAGCTTAAGGAGGAAGGAAACCTTATTTATTTATTATTCATTTTAGTTTTGAGTTGAACCAATATGTTTTTATTTAATTTAAAATATCACGTTGGTTCTGAACTCTAATTGAAACACAACAAGTGATGTTTCTAGGGTTTAACCACTATTCTGGACACACTGGGACCAGTTTCGAAGCCTCATCTGATCGTCTGGAGAAGATATTAATTTAAATCATTAAATTTAATTCAAAACAAATAAATTCTTTGATAATAAATAATAACCATTATCGTTTCTATTCGGTTAGAATTTATATTGATTATGTGAATCAATTTTAATACGGTTTAAGTCTTCGAACTCAATTACATTTCCAATTACGATAATTCGTTATATTCTAAATTGAATTATATTCGATTATTAAATCGATAACTAAATATAAAAATTCATTTATATTATTAGTTCAATATTTAAAGCGATATTAAATATTTAAAATAAACTATTCGAAAATCCAGGTTGTTACATTTTTCCCCTCTTAAAAGAATTTCGTCCCCGAAATTACTAAGGTAGAAAAATTGTACAAACCCATTACTTTTCAAAACTCTCTTTTATATTGAAACTCAACTTTTCATATTTCTACAAATTTAGTTCCAACCCAACTTTTTGTTTCTATTCCTATTGAATATGATATATGCTTATATTCATTTTATCTGAACGATTTACAATCAATTCATATTCTATTCAAATTGATTTTGATCAATTTATTCATTTCGATCTATTTAACTTGCTTAAGTTAAATTTTAAATTCAGAATTCAAATTCCCGGGTTTTATTTCAATTCCTTTTGAAACCACATAAATATATACATATATTTATTTCCATCTCTAATTCAAAACATTTGAATTTTTAAACCAACTTGTTTCCTTTCAAACAAAATTCCATCAAAAACTTTTCTAAGGTAACAATCCATCACTTAGAACTCGAAAATGAACACTGATGATGCTGCAATCATCATCAGAATAATTTTCCAGCCACTGAAGTGAGTTCAGTGCTTAAACAATTCAAAACCCATTCAGAATCCCTTTAAACAAAATTATATTGTTTTAGTATACTTCAAAAATATTTTCCAACTTCCCAGGATTTTAAATTCCAATTCTGGTTTGAATTTCATTTCAATTCATCTTATTTGTATATTTCCTTCACATACAAATTTTATTTGGTTATAAATAACCATTCCAATTTTATAATTTTATTTGATTAGAATAATAACAACCAACTCATCCATATATATAATAATTTCAGAAAATTATTCATTTTCTATCAAAATAGAATCTTCGGGTAAAATTATTTCATTTACCCACTTTAAAACATTATTATGTTGAATTTCTCTGTTCAAGTGTTTAGAAATTCCTATCGACTTTATGGCGTCCTAATATTCGATTAGAATTCATAAACCACTCAACAGACAAGCCAACACAATATAAAGCAATTCTATATCAATTTAACAAATACACGCTCTCGTATACATATACTCAACTCATTCCAGGGTACTACTGACCCTATCTCTAATGAGCACAACACCACCAAAGCCTAGATATTCGCTCAACCTAAGCTCTGATACCAACTGTAATCGCCCGTAAATCCGTACTATCTGAGTTGACTAATAACACCACACGTCCAACCCAAATTGCACAGAAATACGAATCATTATTAGAAAGAATTTAGAGGATGAGAAATAGAAAGAAAGAAATAATAGAATAGAAGAAAAACGAAGAACACAAATCTCACAGCGGAACGAATAATAAATTAAATAACATAACTTTTGAAATACAAATCAGTAGCTCTATATACATACCATTATCACAGCGCAACAGCTATTCCTGAGACAGTTATAAACACCTGTTTCCAGAAACAACATAGTTCATAGCAAAAATATTATAGTCTATAGCTAAATGGTGAAGCCTCCTACTTCCAGCTCTTCCAAGTGAATCTGAAAAATCCCAACTACTTGACTGCCCGTACAAATTTGGGCACCCAAGAGTTTAGGGAAAACAAAAACAAAATAAACTTTAGGTCAGTCATGGGACTGGTGTGAGTAAACTCCAACCAATTGTTTAACTTTAGAAATCCTTTTGAAACAAATGATAATCGTAAGACCAATCCACACATAAATACAGACGGGTTTACCTTACGATAACCCGAAATATTTTTGATATCAAATCCAGTGACATTATAATAATGTCTACATCAAATAAATTGAATCTACCGAAACGCTTGCATCTCACGCTCCATATATAATATAAAATCAAAAACCGCATGGCGCTTATTGAAGATTGGATTTCCAACATGACAAGGTATGGAACCACCATCCGATCAGCTAGAGGGGATACACTGGGGTTCAACAAGAATATTTTGCAACCCAACCCACACATGACTGACCACTCATTTCGCTTGAGTGTATCGAATGTATATCACCAACGGTTGGGATCGGCAACCGTTTCCCGAAAAGGGACAGCATCGATAGATTAAAGAAGTAAAAGGAATTTCTATAGATAGGTGATTATACACCCTAATGGGAGCGACCCACATAGCCATGCTGCCTGCCCGATTTTTGTCATTTCCCGGTTGTTGAGGCCTGAGGCTATGATTACTTATCATTCATTGATAACACAATCACTTTGAATGCCACATTGTCAGATCTGTTAATCATTAAATTGATATGCACAAATTTATTCTGGATATTATGCTAGGAGAATAAATTCTCCGCCATCATATATATTTATACAGACCAACATATGCGATCATTGGAAATAATCTGTCGGACATTCGTCCATATACGTTCGTTCTGGGATTGAATGAAACCGAAGGCACAATTTCTATTAATAGAAAAAGCCCTTGCACTTTACTCCGTCTTCGATTATCTTCATATAATATGATTTGCAACGTTACTATCAATACGGAGTGGTTCACGGATGATAATCCAACCGGTCTCTCCATATTGATAACAATATTGGCAAATACTTCGATAGTCATTTATTTAATTATCGAAGAAAACAAACATTCATTCAAAGCATCAAACAAATCACTAGGCCATTTTTATTCATTAATTAAATCACTACTCCATTTCCTTATCAATATTTGTTAGCCAAATATTTTCAACAATCATCTTGGCCCTTTACGCTACTTGGAAAACATTTCCATATATCGCCTCCTTTTATTTTCAATACGTAGAAAATATCTTCTATTTATAACTGGAAAACATTCCAATTACTTATCTCTTTCACGCCCGTTCATTTCTACACTCAGGAAATATTTATTTATTATATTTCTAAATTTCCACTTACTTGGGTTAAAACGAATGTTGTGTAAAACATCGTTACAACAACCCAAAACACTGCATTCAACTAACTCTGATTCAAACATTTCTCTTCGAAACTGGATCTTGATGTTTATCAGTTAGTAATGAAATCAATCAAATTGGGGTATAATTACCTCTCAGACCTTGACTGAACAACATCTTTAACTTCAAAACAGACAAGACCACTTATCTCAAATCATCAACACCATAAAAACCACTTATTAATTTTTAAAACGTATATATATTTCTCTTTCTATTACTAGATTTTCGATTTCCTTTTGTTTATAATATTCCATTTTTAAGTTTATTTCCTTACTGGATTCTATATATATTGATATATATATATTTAAAATTATCAAATTATCTTAAAAATATTTTAACTCCTTAAATTCCCGGAAAATTTCGCCATAACCTCCTTTGTACCGGTTGATAGTTCAAACTCAACTCGCCTCTCTAGGCCCTTTCCATTCAAAAAGAAAATTAAAAAGCAAAGTAGCTTGCCGATTCGGCGCATAAGATCTCATATGGAATTTAAACGTGTACCTTTTTGTCGGGCACTAAGTTTATAAACTTCATTCTCTTCATCCCATACCTGTTAACACATATGCGTCCATTTCTAATTTATTTCAACTCAGTTTGGTCATTTCAACTCGATTCGTTAATTTATTCTTTGATCAGCTCTTTTGGACATTTCATCCTTTTAATTGAACATATCACTTCTGGATATGTTTTTTAATTTACTTAAAACAAAATCTAATCCCATTTTTAACTCGAGTTTCATATTCGATTTCGAATATAAAGTCTTAAACCTCATTTACTTATCCAACGCCCAATTTCGATTCAAAATTCCATATACTAATTATTCTTCAAATTAGTCAATTCTATTCAATAATTAAAAATCTGATTTTTGATTCAAAAATCATTTCATTACTCCACTTGAGTTCAGATATATTTTATAACTCAAATTTGAATTTTTCTAATGAAGATTCGGATTTTATTTGCTTAAAATCCTTTTAAAAATTTAAATAAACCATTATGGTTTTAAAATGGTTATGGCGCTGTTTTTCTGAAAAATTGATTTTGACATAACTCAAAACCTATAAGACGAAATCCAGATTTTTCTCCTCCATTAGAAAACTATTATTCATTCGGTCGTGACGATTCTTGTTTCAAAGAATTTCGACTTAAATTGAGTTCTATATACTCAATTGAAGTTCGAAATGGCAATTTACGAACTGCCGAGCGGCGGCGAGTTCGTTTTAATTATATTTATACATATATATAGACATTTAAACTTCATTTATAATAAATTCAACTCCATTCTAACATATTTTTAATACATATCAAATCAGTTTCCCAATTCAACATAATATTTTCGATTATCTATAATTGTTGATTTTTCCTTACCCGGTAATATATTTATTTATACTTCGATCTTCTATATTTAATTCCAATTCCTTGTATAAATAAATTATTTGTAAAATTCGATATAATCGAATTTCAATTATAAACCCGTTGAATTCTTCTCAATTCAACTTATATTCCGAATTCCGAAATATAATCAATCGTTTTTGTTTCAAAACACTTTCCAATTTACTTTTAAATTCCTATTTGAATTTAAATGGTTTAATCATCCAAATGATAATTTATTTCACCAAATTTATAACACTATTTATAAATTCAACTTCCTTGTTTCATATATTTAAACCGGTTCCCTTTTCAAATTCCTATTTGAAACTCCATCCCTTTGACATTTCGAATTGCGGAATAAAAACCGTTGTTCCATTTCGAATGATTTCAAATTTTATTTTTAAATTCATATTTTAATTTAAATATTCAAATTATCTCTTGATAATTAATTTATTATATTTTTAAACACTGTTTTATAAATTTCCTTGTTTTATATTTAACAAGTCTATTTTGAAAACTATTTAAAACTAAAATCTTATTTTGGAAATTTCTATTTATAATAACTTATATATATAACACCCAATCTATTTTCATATTCAATTTAACTTCTATTTAAATAAATTCGAATTAATCGAATTCAAATCATAAATCCTTACGGATTTATTTTAGTTCAATTTATATTCCGAACATCAGAATAAATTCCATTGTTTATTTCTTTAAACCGATTTCCCCATTTCTATTTTTAAATTCACCTTTGAATTTACATATTCAAATTATCAAATGATAATTTTTACACTTCATTTATAAACACCATTTATAAATTCATTTCAACTCCCTGATTATCCAATGAAAATCATTCTGTTTTATTTAACGTTTATAAATTTACTTTAATTTCCTGTATTATTCAATTTATAAACATCATTTATAAATTCAATACTTGTTTTATTTATTCAAAACATGTTAACATATTTATAGCCTATTCGAAATTAAAATTCTATTTTTACAAAAAAAATAGAATTTCCGTATAAAATCTGAAATATCCTTTTCGTGATATTTTTATATATCAACATTTTAGGCCCAATGATATTTCAACCAATCAAAAATACCCAATTATCAACCATGGATTTTCTAACACATCATATATGATAATATATATGAGAACAAACAAATAATAATATTTTTGAGGAATCCAGTTGGATTCTTCCAACCTGTTTTTCCTGCATCCACAGATGTTATTCGACATAAATAATACCCATTCTGCTTCGAGGCAGGATTTCGCGGTATAGAAGGTCATCCACTATCATAGCGTGGGGCATATAGGGTCATCCGCTAATGATACTGCGGGCATCCGCTAATGGTACTGCGGGAAATATACAACCACCAATATATATAATAGCCAGAAACACCAAGTCCAAATAACTAATATATTTATATAATAGCCACGAAAATTCATTCAAGCAACCAACAATTTATTTTTAACAATAAAAATAAATTTAAATAAATTCTGAGTGAGAATTACTCACCACGGTTTTATTTTCGATCCATTCTGATTTCAGGTTTATTTCCAACTTATGGAATCTTCAGCTACGAATCCATACAACATATCCTCGTAATGTTTGGACCTTGCATAAATTAAACACAATATTTCTAAGGAGCTAATTAAATAAATTAGTGCCTAAAACTTAATTAACTACATTAAATTCACTTTCATCTCATTCCCTAATCTCCTTAATCACTGTTTGATATTGTATTTACAAGTTAACGTGATTATAAATATATAATCCATTAAATAAATGTAACAGATTTATTTATGTAAACAAAATATATCTAATCTTCTTTTAACGATTAAACTATTTTAATTTAAGCTCATTTAACAAATTTTATTTAAGTTACCTAAATGTTGAACACATTGCCTCCCACTACTTCATGAAAATCACACTTTGACCGACTACTGCCTTCCCTTTTCCTAAGTCCACGCTATACCCTTTTACTCCCTCCCAAATTTGTTCATGCAGGAACACAGCAGTCCTTTCCACTGCTCTGCTTCATGTCGCTATTGCCACCACTCATTGATCGACCATCCCCACCAACCTTAAAAGTTACTGGTGCTTTCTCTCTTTGGAACCCAATACCACCGTCCCCTTAATTGACATCATCCACAGATTCAGATATCATTAGAAGATATCAGGGACTCCGAATTCCCACTACTGCACCATTAATTCAACCATACCCTCATCCTCCTGCAAGCTTCGAACAAAAGAGGACAGAGCCCTCATCTATTCTGCAACCGCGAGCATCATTCTCAAAACATGGATCCCATTCGAACCACCTAACCTCGTGATTTTGTCTTCGCGCTCAAAGCAGGTCATGTGGTCTTCACGTCGATCACCTCACTGTAAAAATCGCAACCCTAAGATCTACTCGCGGCTATTCATACTCCATTCGAACTAAAGTTGCAACCATCTACTAGCGCCTGCCCTTCACGAGATCGCATCCCCCTTCTTGCTACATCGTTCTTCAAGGAACCCTCGTGATTAAATTAGGATTCACGATTTTGGATTTCTCTCCTCTCTTCTTCTTTTCTAGTTGAATCGATTTCAATTTGATTGAATAGAAAAAAAATCATTGTGTCCCCTTTTGTTTCTGATTTGGATTGATCAAATGAATGGATTAAAGAAGGTCGTGATTTGTAAAGGAAGGTGCGGCCCTTTTGTTTTTGATTTCACAACTCCATTCGATTTTTGATTTCAAACAGGAAAGTAATTTTCGATTTAAACTGAAAAGAGGGAGAAATAAAGAGAAATAAAGGGGTCGGCTGCATTATTTATAAACAAAGGGAGAAACAATCCGTACTTCAACATTAAAACTGTGTTTTACTTTGGTGCGAAGTAAGGGAGAAAAATGTACATGAATTGAAAGGGAGGACAGCTGATTAGAGTAAACTTTTGCGTTGTAGAATTAGTGTATACGTTTAGCTTAAGGAGGAAGGAAACCTTTTTTATTTATTATTTATTTTAGTTTTGAATTGAAATGATATATTTTTGTTTAGTTTAAAATATCACGTTGGTTCGAACTCCAATTGAAACACAACAAGTGATGTTTCTAGGGTTTAACCACTATTCTGGACACACTGGGACCGGTTTCGAAGCCTCGTTTGAACTTCTAGATAAGATATTAATTTAAATCGATAAATTTAATTTGAAACAAATAAATTCTTTGATAATAAATAATAACTATTATCGATTCAATTTGGTTAGAATTATATTGATTATCTGAATCAATTTCAATACAGTTTAAGTCTTCGAACTCAATTACATTTCGAATTAGGATAATTCGATATATTCTAAACTGAATTATATTTGATTATTAAATCAATGACTAAATATGAAAATTCATTTATATTATTAATTCAGTATTTAAAATTGTATTAAATATTTAAAATATACTGTTCGAAAATCCGGGTCGTTACAAAAAAATTATTTGTGAAATGCAAAGTTGATCTCTCTATGGATTGTACTAGAAAAATATTACAACAAGATTTTCCAATGCGTTGGAATTCAACCTTTTTGATGCTTAAAAGTGTCACTGATTTCCAACATGCATTATGCCGTTTAGAAACAGTCAATCAAACTATTCTTATTGTCCAACTCTCGATAATGGGAAAAAGCAAAGAAAATTTCGGATTTTTTGGAAGTTTTTTACAAGGTTAATTGCTTATTCTTTGATTCTAATTATCCAATATAAAATATATTTTTCTCAAAGATTGTAATGCTTCTTTTTACCCTACAAAATTGTATGAAGGACAATGATTTTATGTCATCCAAACTAATGAAATGTATAAAAAAAATTGGAAAAAATTGGAGAAAATTTAGTGTGTTACTTTCTACTGCATGCATTTTTGACCCACGACATAAATTTGAATTTGTTAAATATTGTTATAAGAAAATTTATGGAGCCGATTGTTATGAGTTTATTATGGTTGAGAGTAGATTGGAAAATCTTTACAATGAGTATGCAAGTAAAATGTAAGAAGAATTAGTTAATAAGGCAAGTGTTTCAGACAACATGGAATCCATAGATGCTGAAGTTGGTCCATATTCACAAGAGTGTGGAGATATGTTAGAAGAATTTTATAGTTATCATAGCCCAGATTTAGTTGTTAGTTCTCGTAAGTCGGAACTTAAGTCATATCTTGAAGATAGACTATTAGATCATAAAGCGTCATTTGACATCCTTTCATTTTGGAAGTCCCAACAGTACAAATATCCGATTCTTTCTTCTATTGCAAAAGATATATTGGCAATTCTGATTACTACAGTGGCATCCAAAAGTGAATTTAGTGTTGGAGGTAGAGTTCTTGATGATTATAGATCTTCTCTTAAGGAAGATATTGTTCAAGCATTGCTTTGGTCTCACTATTTGCTCTATGGAAATGATTCATCACTCAATGAAGATATTTCTGTTTTGCAATTGGATGAGCGGCTGAATTTAATTGCAAGTACGTTTATATTTTTTGTCATTAATTAATTACTTATAAACATAACATGTTAGGAATGCAATAACATGGTTGATTTATTTACATACCAGTCATTGTTTTGTTCTAGTCAGCATGAATTATTTTGGTTTCTATGCTGGATTTGTAACCATTTGGCATGAATTCTAACTTCAAATTGGGGACATTGTTTGTCTTTTTTTTTTGCCTTTACTAATAGTCGCGAGCAGATTTGTTACATAGACAGTTTTGTATACTCGCTGTTTCCAATTTTGATCTTACTATTTGATCAAATTTGTTTGAGTTTAAAGCAACTATTGCACAATGGTTTAAAAATTAGTATGTACTTCAATGAATAGTTATTTGGGTAATTTTTTTTCGTATTGTCTCTTGATGTTCTATGCTGTGTTGGGATTCATCAATGACAACATAATGCAACATTTCATTGCTATGAATAATTGACTTTTTGCTCATTTTTCAGTTATACTACACCTATAGTTTGCTATTTGATTTTAACGCTGCTCAGTTTGGTACAAATCTATTCAAGGCACCTATGTTTTGCTTTTCGGTTTCAACACCAACCTTGGTTCAGATCCGTTCAAGTGAGTTATTTTATTAGAAGCCTTATACTTGATGGTAATAAACAAGATATACATAAACTGGTGATCTAAATTAAATTGTTTACCAGCTTATATATTTGAAAGCCTTACTTTTAAGTGAAATGATCGCTGAAATACACTTAAAATTGTTGATAGTTTTCATTTCTTTATTTCCATTTACAGTTCTTATTTGTCTATAAAAATAAACTAAAAGCCATTGAAGAAAATGACAACACAAGATTACCGAATCTAGTTAAAAAGACAATACAAGATTAATGCATCTATAGTTAAATAACAATGTTGAAAAGTATAACTAAACGTTTGGAAAATCCCTTGCAAAAATTGAAAATGATCAAATATTTGACCATTATATATCACTCAACACAACTTATCAGTCATTTACAAAAAAATCACAGAGAACTTTAAACACAACTATTTAGTGATTTCATGTGATTATTTTCATTCAGCGATATTTTGGACATATGAATGAATACTGTCACTTTAACTTGCACGGTCAGAAATAGTGTTGAGAGGAAGTTGTGCACTCTGTGCCTTACCACAAAAAGATGAAGGCTATAGATTCTTTTTTATTTTCTTCATTCTTTGTAGAAATTTGTTTTTTGCATGCTCAGAGATTCGGTATGAAGTAGATAGCAGTAAGTTGTTTTAAGGTGCATGTAGCCTTCCTACTTTTTTAACACATACTATGAATGTAGGTGAACTCCTAGTATGCTACACAAAATACAGTATTTTTGACCTCTCTTAAGTAATTTAAACAATGATAAGCTCTTATCACTTAAGTAATTTTATAGTTATATAAGTTGTATTAACTTAAATAATTATAAGCTATTATCACTTAAGTATTCTTTGTACAAATTTGATGGCAATACAAGCTGTTATCACTTAAGTAATTTTATAGTATTATTTAGTCAAAGCACATACATATATGGAACCATAATGAAATTCATTTAGATTGGGGTCATTAGAAATAAAGACTTAAGTTTGATATATATATTTAAGGTTTAGCTTCAAATATAGCATGGTCCTGGAAAAATATGATATCCTATGGGATCTGTTAGTTAATTCCTGCTTACGTTTTATGCTAACAATCATGGAGCTGAAATCATACAGTTGGTCATGCTATGTTTAAAGACTATCAGACTAGTTTATGTCTTCTTATAATGTAAGTAGTTATGCTTTTAGTGACTATTCTTTTGTTTTCTTCTTTATATTTGTCATATATAAATATATATGTGTGTGTATGTGTGTGTGTGTGTGTATATATATATGGGTATGTGAATCAGTGTATGTAGACAAGATCAGGTGTAAAAAGAGCAAAGAGAGTATCCTTTTTATGTGTCTGATCATAGAAGTTTCATTAGTTGTTTTTTTTTTTTCTTTTTGTTGTTGTCCCTGTTCTTTTTTGCTTTATTGAAATTGCTAATGTGTATTATTTGATTCTCCAGATTTTTCCACCTCCAACACAGGAAGAATTTCGATTTTTGAAAGGGTTTCAAGATGCCCTCATTGCACATCATATTTCATGCTTTTGCTTAAGCTTTTGGTTTTGCATTATATGTCGTATTAAATTCTGTAAACATTTAGTTTGGATTATATGTTTTGCTTATAAGAACTAAACTGATCTTCACTTGAACGTGAATGATGCTTGCTTTGTTTGTCTTAAATGAATGGTGATAACGAAATGAACATTTTAATATTTGGTAATTATAAGATTGTGCATGTTTTTATGTAGTTTTTTCCATAATGGGTTAAACGGGTTGACCCATTAAATTTATGGGTTGGGTTGACCCATTTAATTGATGGGTATAATGGGTTGGGTCAATTTTTGAACCAACCCATTTGTATCCAACCCAACCCGTTTGACACCCCTAATCTAAGCTCTCTATCATTGGAGATGCTCTTGGGAATAAGCTTTATTTTATATTATATTTTGTAATATATAATCAACCTGATGTTTTAAATTACACATTTGGATGCTTTTCAATCTTAGCGTGCATTTGTAATTAACAAAACATAGTATTAAGGTGGAGTATTCAAACGGGGTATTTAAATGAAGTAGCATATCAAGCGGAATATATGTTTGCAACCTTGAAGGAGATATTTAAGCGAAGTAATTTGAATTACGATTTTTAATTTAAATAATTTATAGTTAATTAATTATTATTGTTGATGTGTTACATGTGTTTAATTAAAACGAAATAACCGTATAAAAACTAAAATATTGTTGTTGTATTACATATGTTTAATTAAAACGAAATAACCATATAAAAACTAAAATAAATGTATATTAGTTAAAGTATATTAACAAAATATAATGCTAAAATGTAGAGGTAATGTGACAATGTTCGAAATTTGTTGTATACGCCAAACAATTCTTTGTCTAGTCATCGTTAAGGTATTGAGTAAATATATTATGCATTACAACATATAACGCTTCAGCAAAATTAAATTTTGTTCCTTCGGTAAGATGTTTATCATGACCAACAATACATGAGTAGCTTAAATAATTTCTTTTTAAACACATTGTAGGTGTTTGGACTATCTGAAGTTGTACGAGTTTTTTTCATTTATCAATCGTATATGACATCAACAATTTCAACCATGCTACCGTCAGTTTCATTACAACGCCTTCTCGATCTGCTACGTGCACAAGAATATGAACCGATGTTACGAGTTTGTTGAATTGAAGTTTGTTGTTGTAGATCTGTATATAATGGATGATTAGTTGTTGAATTCTAATTTGTAATGTTCTTTCCTTGATCTTCAGTTATCATCTAGTGGACTATGAAAATCATAAAAACCCTATAAATTGTTAAAAGAGGCCATAGATTAAGAGTGGATTGTTCTTTGGCAGGAGTGGACATGTACGAAATTTGTCCAGTTGCATTCGCCTCTTAAAACAGTTGTTGCAGATCCAAATTATCAAGTGTCGCTCTTTTATATTTGAGAATATAACGTCCAAATTTCTTGTAGAAAAGTAATAAATAAAAAAAATTTAAACACCATGATCTGTAGTTATGAAAAATATATTTGCACCACCACTCCACCACTCGTCACTACCTGAAACAGTTTGACTATTAGGTGTTGATTCACAAGTTTTTTGACTCAATACAACAACGAAATGGAGATCAAATCAAAGAGTTAGTTCATACACACACACACATACACACACACACACACATATATATATATATACACACACACAAATAAATGGCTAAGAAATAGCCATTACTGGGCAACAGGCCCTGAACCAGTCAACTGGTTCATTTCAGGCCAGTCGACTGGTCAGACAGTTTTTGCCCAGTAATGGCTACTTTCTGCCTATTTTTAAATATATACGATTTACATTATTTTTTACCAGTTGACTAGTGATTTACAGACCATTTGACTGATTCGAAACAACGACCATTTTTGTGAAGAGACATCATTCTTCATGAAGGGATTTCTCTTCATTTCTGAAAAGAAATGGGTGCATCTCTTTGATAAAACTCTTCATGAAGGATCTCTTCCTTTCTACTATTATATTTATACTACAAACTTGGTTTTCAAATCACTAGTTCTTTCCAAATCTAATCTATTTTCTGATCTACATTTCCATACACTTGCATTCTAAAAAGCTTTCATATACTCAAGCTACTTGTTGAATCATTGAAATTATTTCATATCTCTTGATTCAATAAGTAATGTACTTTCTTTAATCTTCACATACACATTATATACTTGAAGATAATATTATAGGAAGTGTGTACTTAATCGTTGGTTATTTAGTGTTTCAAGAACACAAGCAGAAGTCAAACTCCTATAATTTGCAAAAATCCTATGTCGGTGCTTAGGCGGGGAAATCCTTGTTGGGGCTCGGATTGTTATGAATCTGTTCCTCTGGGGGAAGAGAGGGCGTTGATAGTAGAATTCTAAAAGGAGTCTAGAACTGGATGTAGGACGAGAAGTCTGAACCAGTATAAAATTTCTGGTGTCACTTTACTAACTGCTTTTACTTATTTGTGATATTCTATATCGTTTAGTTTTACTTTCATAACTATTGTATTAGACAAGTTAGTATATCATTGTCAATTCTGCTATATTCCATATATAAAGATCCTACACAAAGTCACATGACTTTTCAATTGGTATAAGAGCAGGTTATCATTTAACCTTACAACCGTTATTTGATACTTATTTAATATGGATAATAACACTAGTACCAGCATAAACACTGGATTCACAGATGGCCAATCTACTGCACGACCACCCTTTTTCAAAGGCATGATTTATAGTTATTGGGTTACACATATGAGAATATATATGCAAGCTAACGGTTTTGATGCTTAGAATATTACACGAAAAAATACACACAACCCACTACACCTTATACTGAATGGTCTACAAATGAAAAAACAGAAGCCATTTCCAATGCTAAAGCTACGAATATGTTGCGTTGTGCCTTGGATAGAAACGAGTTTAACCGAATTTGTATGTGCAATACTACATATGAAATTTAGCGAACACTCAAAGTAACTCACGAAGGAACTAGCAAGGTTAAACAAAGCAAGATATCCGTGCTTAATAATAAATTTCAGAATTTTAGAATGAATGATATTGAGTCTATAAATGATATGTATTCACGATTTCAAAATATTTATCATTCACTACTAGGCCTAGGAGAAAATTATACTGATTTTCATATTGTTTCAAAAATATTAAACTCTCTAATGGATAAGTGGGAAATAAAGGTTCTAGCTACTGAAGAGGCTAATGATCTTTGAACCATGAAACCCGAAGAGTTAATAGGCAATCTTATGTCGTATGAAGTAAATTTGCAGGCCAAAAAGATTCATGCTCAAGACAAGAAAAATCTAGCTTTTCATGCTGAAAAAGATGAAACGGATTTAGATGAAGAAGACATTGCATTTATTGCCAAAAATTTCAGAAAATTTCAGAAATACAAGAAGGGCCAAATGAACAATATAAAGAAATATTCTACTAGGGAAAATAATATTGATCCATCCTTAGTTGAGTGCTTCAATTGTCACAAGACTGGACATTTTCAAAAGAATTGTCTAGAACTAAAGAAAAATCACAAAAAGGAGAAATTTAAAAGACAAGCTTTCTTGGTCACATGGGATAATTCAGACACTTCATCTTCGGGAAATGACAGTGATAGTGACAATGAACAAGCTAATGTGTGCATCGTGGCCAAAGAGATTGAGGTTAGTGATTTCACTTATGAAGAAATGGTTAAAATTAATACGAAAATTCTAGAATCTAGAAATAATTTTAAAAGAAAATATAAACAAGCAAGCGAAGATAAGAAAAAAGCAGAATTTGAAAGAGATTTGTTAAAGGATGAAAAAGAGATTTTAGAAGATGAATTCAGAAAACTACAAGAATCTCGATCTAATGCAAATTCTCAAAAAAAAATATTGAGTCAAGAGAATGAAACACAAAAAGAAAAGAATGATTTGCTAGTTTTCAAAAATCATGATTGAAATTCAAAAATTAAAATTACTGAGTAAGATAATTCTAGTCTTAAATTAAGATTAGATGATATTTCTAAGAATGTCAATAATTTTAATAAAGGAAGACAAAATCTATCTAGAATTTTAGAAAATTCTCAGCCTTCTCATAGTAAAAAAAGGAGTAGGTTTTGTACAAAAAATCAGTGCTAAGAAAACATTAAGAAAACCTATTAGTACTAAGAAAAATATTGAATTTCTCAAACCAGTCTTTTCAAATATAAAGAAAGAAGTATCAGAGAAAAAATTCTCTAGAAATATTAATATATGGGTTCTTAAAACAAATAATAATTTGATTAGGAATAAGTATATTAAAGATTTCTTAAATATTGTATATAATAATACTAATTATATTTTCAAAAGGGACTCTGAACCATCTTAGGTTTGGTTTTCTAAGACTTCACTCTTAGGACCCTAACGGAGGAAGTGGGTATCAATATCTCTTATATTTTTTGAGGTACCACTCAAAATAATGGAATATAAATGATTATCTGTGACTAACCATGACAAGAAGCAAAGAATTAGCATTTAAAAGGTAATTTAGTATTCTATTGCTTCTCATTTTTTTAATAATATAATTTTGAAAGGAAACCTTTTGCTACCATTTTCATAAAATAATGTCAAAAATAAATATTTGTTTCCATAAGGTTTTTTTGAACCTAGGTATTTATATTTTACTAACTTATGCAACTAAATAAGTGGTATTAGTTTTTCACATTCAAGTTACATTACTTCTCAATTTTGTGGCTAAAATTACTTAAAGTTTTTACTATTTTTATCTAACAAACCTCTCTTTAAACTAATGGTTTCAAATCATTTCACCATTCGTTCTTTTAATTTTCAGTTGCTATTTTACAATTCTCTCTTTCCTTATATCTCCTTAAAGAAGCTCTCTCCTACTTTCACAAATTATTATCCCTTCGAATAAAAATAAAAAGCTTACTATGTTATGTCAAAGAAATCAACATCTACTCCAACAAAATCATCACCATCTACTCCGACAAAATCATCGGAGAAAAAGTCTTCCAAATCCATTGATATTATGGTTTCTCCAACTCCAAATGAAGATCAAGAGTTACGATGGTAAGAATATTGTACTCTTTTTACTCTAGATACAAAGAAGAAAAAGCAATTCTCTGTATCACCATGTACTAGATATAAGATTGACGAGATACACCATTATCAGCAGGAGAAAATAAACCTACAACGTGAACTATATTTCGAACAAAAATAAACTTCACATAGATTGAGTTCCCTTGAGCAGATCGCACTTCGGGCTTGCGGCAAATCCGTTGTCTTGGTACCAAGACATCATTCGCTATCCACAACTCCAAAAACTCCAAAGAGACCGTCCATGTCTTAGAGTCCATGGAAGAAAACTCCTAAGGATCCTAAGTATAGTCCCAATTCATGGCACAAAAACTATAGGAAAAATGAGGGAGCTGGATCAAAAACACCAAGAAAATCAATTTCTCCGGAGTCAGACAAATGCGATGATCTTGTTTATTTACATTTCAATTGCGTCTTGTTAATAAAATTTGTATTGACTGAAAATGCAAAAGATAATGATGTTTTCTTGATAATTTTTAATAAAACGTTCTCTTTGATTAAATTAAGATGATCTTTACTACAATTCATAGAAATTAAACAAACTTAATAAGATTTAATAAGTATGTATATTCAAGTACTCAAAAACAATTGAATAATATATATATATATATATATATATACATATGTATTTATATAAAGAAAACAAAAGAGAAAAATTGGAAAAACCAGCTTAACAGCCACCAGTCGACTGGTGGACTCAGAACCAGTCGACTGGCAGGCAAATCCGAGGGCAAAAAATTGCTAACCCGTACCAGCCTTTATAACCCCCAACAACTATTTTTACTTCATTTCTAAAAACCCTACTTTATTCTATCAAAAATCCAAGTCTTCCCCATTAGAAAAAAATGATTTTTACATTATATTTCGTTAAAATAACGGTTCCTCTACAAAAATGACGAAGAAGAGGCGCATCATCATCGACCGAGAAGCCCATAGATTCGTATATCGCTCAATTGTCATGAAATGATGTTGCAAAGGATGGGTGGAGGAAAATGGAGAAATTAAATTTTATTGAAGGGGTATATGTTTAATTTCCTAATTTCGAGACATACAGTCTAAAATGTTCAACACAAAAACGGAGGCTTGAGTCTTTGATGGATTATATCAGAACAATCGGAAAATCAACATTGTAATGGTAAAACTTTTCTTAGCCAAACCTGAATTTGGACCATCTTGCTCTTAGAAATCCAGAAAATTGCGCTTGGAGCTTAGTATGTGGCAAACCCATGTTCCTTATTGTCAAAAGGTTAGGCCATATTTTGAATTCTCCATCGGATGGGATACCATTAAGGGAAGTAGAGTGCGATGTTGGAGTTAGAGATGAGATTAGTCATTTATTTATTGATGATAACTCGGATGGATCACGTACTAAAGGTTTACGTCCTACTACAAGGCTAATTCATCATGCTCTTACTCGAATGATCTTGCCTCGCACCAGAACTTTTGATTTAGTCTATGCCGAGACATTCCAGGCTTTATATGCTATCTACAACGAAACTCTGGTCAATTGGATGCAAACAATCCTAGATCCAATCTTGCTTTATATTGATGGAACTCCGACTTAATTTTGTTACGGCGAGTATCTTATGCGCGTTTTTGCAAATGCCGAAATACCCGAACCTGCATCTTACAAACAAGAGGTAAAAATACTTGATAATAAGAACTTGAAAACGATGAAGTTGCCACCTCCGATTCAGAGAATTACGAGCTTAGAAGAGTGGATGAATAGGGAGACAGATCGATTATTGTCTAGTACTACACATTATAATCCATAAGACGTTCTCTTAATGAATGAATCACAAACCACTTGGCAAGCCGTTGACATTGTAGCTAGCAATCAACTCCTTCTAGAAATTAGACTTAAAAGGATTGATAAGAAGGTTGACAAAAAATTTGATAAAATCAAAAAGTTTCTTGGAAATATGTGGAATGCGACTTCTTGTACTCTTGCATCTTCAAGTCAAACTACGGTTCCGAATAAAAGGCCAATATCTTTGGTTCATTGGACAACTTCAGAAAGTACGGAATTCGATGTTTTCTAAGAAAAACTTTGGTAGTACGTTTATTTATGTATTTCTAATAAGTTTGCTTTTGTCTCTTCGAACTTGATGGGATTTTTTCTAAATGATCCTTTTTTGCTTTTCAGTACTTTTGGATATGGAACTCTAAGGGGCTTGTAATAATTAGCGTCTTTTGGTTGTCAAACTCTATGTGTGATGTTTTGTACTTTGAAAACTTTTTATATGGCTCTATCCAGTTTCTTGTAGATCTATGAATATCTAATCTCTACTACTTTCAATTAATACTTACTCATGATACTTATTATTTTTAATCGATGATAAAGGGGGAGAAATATGTTAACATTATATACATATGTTATCATTTTATACACTAGCATTTTGTTATAGAAAACGGTAAGTTTATTATATACATAACAAAATGTTGTAGACAAGATTTTTAGTCAGGGGGAGACGAATATATACAGGCATACATTCAGGGGGAGCAAATCGATATCTCAACAAAAATGCAAGGTGTTGTCATCAATGAAAAAAGAGGGAGATTGTTGATTCACAAGATTTTTTATGCAAGACAACAACGAAATGGAGATCAAATCAAAGAGTTAGTTCATATATATATATATATATATATATATATATATATGTGTGTGTGTGTGTGTGTGTGTGTGTGTGTGTGTGTGTGTTTAGTTGTGTTAGATCAATGTTAAAATCTATCCTCATTATATAACACATATGCACGAAATTTGATAATATAATATGGATAAATTGCTAAGAAATAGCCATTACTGGGAAACAAGCCCTGAACCAGTCGATTGGTTCATTTCAGACCAGTCTGCTGGTGAGGCAATTTTTGCCCAGTATCAGCTACTTTCTGCCTATTTTTAAATATATACGATTTGCAGTATTTTTAACCAGTTGACTAGTGATTTATAGACTAGTTGATTGATTCGAAACAACGGTCATTTTTATGAAGAGACATCGTTCATGATGAAGGGGTTTTTCTTCATTTCTGAAAAGAAATGGTTGCATCTCTTTGATAAAACTCCCCATGAAGGATCTCTTGCTTTCAACTATTATATATACACTACAAACTTGGTTTTCAAATCACCAATTCTTTCCAAATCTAATCTATTTTCTGATCAACATTTCTATAATCTTGCATTCTAAAAAGCTATCATGTATTCAAGTTACTTGTTGAATCATTGGAATTATTTCATATCTCTTGATTCAATAAGCAATATACTTCCTTCAATCTTCACATACACATTATATACTTGAGGATAAGATTATAGGAAGGGTGTACTTAATCTTTGACTATTCAGTGTTTCAAGAACACAAGCAGAAGTCAAACTGTTGTAATTTGTAAAAGTCATGGGTCGGTGCTCGGGCGGGGAAATCCTTATATGGCTCAGATTGCTGTGAATCTGTTCCTTCGGGTGAAGAGAGGGCATTGATAGTAGAATTCTAGAAGAAGTCTGGGACTGGACGTAGAACGGGAAGACTGAACTAGTATAAAATTCCTGGTGTCACTTTACTTACTGATTTTACTTATTTGTTATATTCTACATCGTTTAGTTTTTCCTGCAACTATTGTATTAGACAAGTTAGTATATCATTGTCAATTCCGTTATTTTCCATATATAAAATCCTACACTAAGTCACATGACTTTTCATCAGGATCTCTTCTAGTGCCAATTTTGTTACTCAAAATTTTTCATTTGATCCACTCTCTGTTAAGGCTTTCGTATTTGTGTCGAATTTGGGTATCATCTATCAATTCTAAATAATTACATGATGCATGTAGATTGGTTTCTTTTACCGCTTAGCAGAAATTTTCAACTATAACTTTGTGCACATCCTTCTAATCGGTACTACATTTAACATATGAGGTTACAACAATTTTCAGTAGAAACCGAGTTTATTCAAAGGATCAATGATGCTTTTGTCGGTTTGACATTTTGAGTTGAAACAATTAATCAATAAACTTATAACTCACAAAAATATAGATTGTAATGTAAACAAATACCTTATCTTATGTCGGACAAATAAAAAATATAAATATTTTGTTGAGAATAAGAAGAGGAAATGAAAGGTGAAGAAAGAGAAGGACGGAGTAAATGCTTGTTTTTACCATGTTGGACGTGTTGAAAACATCAACCGATCGAAATCCTTTTTCAAACGTCACCTTACATGCTTCTTATCTTGTACATTTAAAGCATTCCCGTCGGTTGAAAAATGACCGACCCAAACGAGAAGTCGATAACTCTCTTTGAAGTTAAAAGCAAGTTTAATTGTCAATTTTCTTTTAATATGGTAAAGAAAGTCAACTAAAATATTACTTTTCTTTAGCTGACTAACTTTTAGTCTGTTAATAAAAAAAATACTATATTAATTTTTTATCAGTTAACCTTAACCGGTTAATAACCGTTTAAAAGAAAGTCAGTTAAAAACAAACAAATTGCACTAAGGGTGAGTTAGGACTCAATCGGCGTGAAACTGATAACTCGTTGCTTGTAAATGCTCTTGTTGGTAATTTCAATTATGTCATTCTTGTCCGGGGTAAAATGATCTACAGAAGCCAATTGCAATAATCTATTTGTTTATTCCTGAAATGGATCTCGGTCCAATTACTACATGGTAATTTTTATTCTAATACACAATTTTAATAAATTAATCCACCATTTTATTTTAATAAGTTAATCCACAACTTTTTTGTAAGTTAATCCACGAGTGGATTAACTTAAAGATTTCACTCTACCATAAGGCTTAAATTAGATATTTTTGTATTCTTGAGGTGAAGTGTAAGCCAGGCAAAAAAAATTCCAACAAAAACTGAACATATCGAAATTAAGACATGTCAAGCAATCAATTACTTATACATTTCTCTTGATTAAATGACAAATATGCATTGTTTACAGCCTTTTCTAAACAGCAAACATGTTGTTAGTTAAACAGTAAATATGCATTGTTAACATGTTGTTATAGTAAAGATGCATTGTTTATTAATACATGTAAGTTAGCAGCATTTGACTTAGCATATACCTTAGCAAGAAAGCACATATTACCCATCAGAAACTACATTACTTCTCATTTACTTTTAGAGCATGAAATCGCCTTTTGATGCCCAATTTTGTACTCTTTTATCATTGCAGGATACCATGGATACCCAAGTTGAAGTTAGAAGAATGTGATGATTGTATCTCATACAATTATACAGCCTCATTAGATAAACATGAATGCCCGCTGTTATTATGTCAAAACATACTGAAGTATTTTTTACGAAATATATGTACTTTTTTTTTTCCAACATTCAAAACGTTTATAGAAAATTGTATTTTTTTGAAGTAGCAGTAGACCAAGGCCACATGCACATACTGAGAAGAAGAAATATATGATGCAATACTGAATTTAGAAGCATGATTTTAGAAATAAGAAATATATGATGCAACAATAAGAAAAAGAAAGATGCAGAACATAGAAGAAGAAAGATGCAGAGAAGAAGAAGAAGGACGCGAATCTCAGAAGAAAAAAGATATTAAC
This sequence comes from Allium sativum, assembly GCA_030737875.1. Taxonomy (NCBI): domain Eukaryota; kingdom Viridiplantae; phylum Streptophyta; class Magnoliopsida; order Asparagales; family Amaryllidaceae; genus Allium; species Allium sativum. The sequence continues at coordinate 290,272,806 of CM060920.1, read as the reverse complement.
TTTTTTTTAGGTGGATGAACTAATTAAAATTTAAATATTAGTATAAGTCAACGATACTATTTTATAGGGTAGATTAACTTATTAAAATTGTGGATTAGAATAAAAATTATTGTACTACATTTGCTTACAAATCAATAAATTTATCCTTATGATTACATCTAGCGTCGTCATATATGCTTGCTGTTATATGCTTTACAGCTTGATTTCGGGTTATCTATCCACTACACAAAACATTCCTTTTTTAAATAATTAACAAAATAACCCTAACAACTTGCACGCACAACTTTTATCAAGTACTCTTCAGTGTCATGGATTGCGTTGGCAATCTACTCTTAATCGACTTTTATTTAACCGGCCAAAAAACATTAACTTTAAAAAACTAGCTATTTTTCAAATGTTGCAAACGTAGTCCGGGTTTTATAAAAATGGTTATGTCTATGATGTGGATCGTAATTCAGGTCGTGATGTGAATTACGATTCAACGATTGTGTATTATAATCCTTATCATTTACTTGAAGAACACAAAGCAACACCATGTTAAATTCGTAATCTTAAATGATTGAGCATTATGCATTGTACGACATTATGAATGTCGTGATAAAAAACTACCAAGCAATTTGGTAAATATTTGTTAAGCGAATGTATACATAAATATTTTGTCCCTTTTTGTAGTGATGGATGTGGTGGCACAAATCAGTTGGTGTCGCGTCCGACACATTTTACATTGTTCACGCTCGAATTGGTGGATGTGATATTTTGGTTTGTTCATGTTTTGAGTGGTGCAGAAAAAGGGGCTGAGTTGAAATGGAACCCCATGCATTTACGCGCACACTCTCGTGCTCCAAATGCCCATCTTTGACATTGAATATATTTTGTATGAGCATCAAGTCTTCATATTAAAGCCTATTTGGTTTTATTTTAATTAATGCTATATAGTTTGCACACCCTTATGTATACCAAGATGCTTATATTTTTTTTGGCAATGTGAGATTAATATGAAAGATGAATTAAAATTAAACGCATAAATTAATTCAAAACAAATAAATACCACGTTCAAATACCATGCTCAAATACCCCGTTCACAGCAAAAAATGAATTCCTCATTCTCTAAGGTGTCACGCTTGGGTACGACGTTACCGTTCATCAAAAATGCACCCTTGCTGATAAACACATGCCAATCAAATATCTAACACAAAAATTTGCAAGTAAAAGTTTACTAAGAGAGTGTTTGCCAAGAAATCATTTGTTAGTAAACTTATTTATAAATAGTTATTAATAAACAGGCCCAGCGATATGGGTAGGCTGCCGAGGCGCTCGCCTAGGGCAGCATGTCGGAGTGGGGCAACGAGGGCAGCATCCAACAGGTTGATGATTAGAGATGGCGTGGTGATTAGAAAAAATTAAAACAAACTTTATTCAAAAGAACTGTCGGTGTGGTGGTATCAGGTATGCCGCTTAAACTGGAATCAGGTGGTCTTGGGTGCACTGCTAATAAATATAGCCATGTTTGAGAGTCAAAGATCAATCAAGTTAGAATCCTACAATCTCCCTCCAAACCAATTTCACTACAAAAAAAAAGTTTTCAATCTTTAGACTATATTCAGAAACTGAACAAAGACCAAAATTTCGGTCTTTAAATGTCAAGTCTTAAATAAAATTATGACCTAAAAGTTCGGTCTTAAAAATGTAAAGACCGATGTTTCAGTTTTAAAAGCTTTTGAAACTGAATTTTAGTTTTTAGTCGGTCTTAAGTTGCGTCCTAACAATCAAATTGCAGTTTTAAATCCGTCTACACTCAGTCTTTTAAATCATTAATAATATAAATATATATTTGTATTCCTAAATGCACATGCAAATATTATGCATACGCGCGCTCACATACGTGTGTGTGTGTGTGTGTATATATATATATATATATATATATATATATATATATATATATATATATAAGTAGAAACATATATAGACTCATGTTTGCTTGATCCCAATGATGTTAAGAAAACATATTTCATAAACAATCAACATATAACATCCATAACAATAAACAATGCAATATTAATGGTAATCAAACAAATAAAATTTATTCACTATCACATGAATAACACAGTGTAAACTACATAACACAGATGATGATATATTATAATTCAAAATCTCTACAAACATATATTTACATAGTAGAAAAATAACCACATCAATGCATGTCTATTATATATGTACATCTATTATTCCAACAACCAAAAATGAACAAAGCAGAAAGCAAATCACTCCATACCTCCGTCATGCTGATTTTCTTCCTGATTGTGCGATGCTTGATAATCAGAAGGTTGCGAAAATTGTTGCATAAACAGATATTGTTGTTGCATAAGATCAAAAAATGTCATATTTTGTTCCGCAACCCCAAAGTATTTGAAGGCAAAGGTGAATGTTGTGATGGTTATGCTTCAAATGGGACTGACATGTAACCTATTGATAAAAGGAAAAAAAATTAAAATATAACTTGCTATTGAGATATAAGTTGCATCCACGTCTGAATCTTACATTAAGAATGTCTTTGTAAACAAACCTAGAGTATGTGAATAAAAGATAACAAGGTTTAGGAAAAAGTGTCAGCATGCCAACAATACACATGTTTATTAACAAAAATGCCACAGCATTTTTACAAATAAATCTATATCAATGTTGCACTACAATTTACACTACAATTCAGCAATGAAATCAATATTGCCTACAATTCTATGTATGACATTACAGATGAACGCTTCTAATCAATGTTGCCTGCAATTCTATGTATGACATTACAGATGAACACTTCTAATAATGATAACAACGAACTTTTTATTCACTTTAAGCAACACCTTCTCTGTCCTTAACTTTCAGTGTTTTCAAAGTAAACACACAAAAATAGAAACGATGTGTAGAAAATTACCTTCTTTAAACCCGTCTTCTTCATATTTTTCATGTCTTTCTAAATCAGTTTTCTTTCCCAATCTCGATTTGATTCTTCTCTGAAATAGCTAGCTTCCTAAAAGCTATGAAGAAAACATGTTCGATTTCTGATTTAACTCCAAAAGGAACATCGATTGATCCCTGAAATAGAGATCTAAGATTGAATAGAAGAAGTAAAAAAACAGGCAATCCTAGTATTTCCGATTTGGTTTCGAATGGTCTAGGGTATGAGTGCCAAATTTCTTCTTAATCTAAGGTCGTAAGCCCACGAGTTGAGTATTTCTACTTTTGTCTGAGGTAAAGAAAATAAATATTGGGCAAAATAAGGACCTACGGTTATAAATGGAAGAAAGAGAAGGGAGTGGAGTGGGTGGTAATGTGGATCACAGAGTTTTTATGATACCTGATTAGATGGTCAGGATTTCAAGCATGCGGATTGCAAGAATAAACCAAAAATCATTGTTTTATTATATCTTGATTAAAAAATTGTTTTAAAACGGTTAGCATTAGATTTTAGGAGATAATTGAAGTATTTAACAATTACCAGCAATAAAATATTTCTCAGTTGATTATTACCATCTTTTAACATATGATATTGTTATTTAAAATCATTAATATTTTAAAGTATTTAAATAATATCAACATGAAATCGAATAACATTTACGAATTTCAGTTATACATATATATTTACAATGTCTACACACATCAACAAAATTAAGCACGTCAATAACATAATTATCAAAACTTGACAAATACGGTATTCAAAAAGACTATTTAAAACTACTTTAGATGCGTTGTAGAAAAAGAAACAATTTTAACTTTCGTTATATAAATGTTGTCATTGAAAACTTTTTTCAAACTGACTTTGTCGGTTTTTCTTAATTCTATTGAGCCTTCGAAAACTTGTGTCCGTCTGAAGCTTTCTGACAATACACATTTTGTTCCAACCGACTTTGTCGGTTTTTCTTAATTCTACTGAACCTTCAAAAACTTGTGTCCACCTGAAGCTTTTTCACAATACCCGTTTTGTCCTCCTTTGAATGATGCATTAATTACAATGTCTATTGAATAATCGTGACAAACCTTATATATCAGTTTCTTGTATTTTCTTTCTTTATGTGCGTTTATGACCAGTTTTAACGTTAACGTTAATTAATGTAAATAATTTTCGTTAGTTTCATTTTCCTTTATTTCGTAACATTTTTTTTCTAATCTAATTAACGTACAAGTATATACTAATTTTAATTTATTACAATTTATTATTTCTTTATATATATATATATATATATATATATATATATATATATATATATATATATATATATAGCTTAATATTCTTGACTTTTTATTTCTTTTATCGCAGTTAATCTTAAATGGAATACTGATTCCCTTTAACTTAGGCAATATTTGTAGTTTTCTTTTATAATTCATTTTTTATTTTTTTTCAAAATCAAACTCAAATGAAATATTAATCTCTCTTTATCTCTAAGCAATATGTGCAAATTTCCCCTTCAGTTCAATTTTTCCACAACAAATCTCGTTTAATCTACTTCAAAAAATACCAAAAGACTTAAATGTAAACAAATTTTTGTCATATATTTTAAGGATCATTTATACTCTTATCACATTTCTTTCTATAGTGGTGAGTATTATTACATCTCTGTCTTATTATTTCTTTCTTCTATGATTACATTTCATTGTGGATCAGATTTCATGGTCAGATTTAAAGTTGATTAACTTATTTTAGAAAAAAATATATTGAATTTCACCTTAATTTAAATTTGAAACTTCAATAGTGAATTATAGTTGTAATTTTGTAGATCAATCTAGTTTTGTCCATAGGTTTGGTTTCGTTTTGCATAAGTTATTTTCCTACCAATTGTTCTTTTTTAGATAATATTTTAAGTTTCAACATTTGGAACTATCAATGAGCTTTAAAAATGCTTGAATTAGCTAGCAATTTTTCAAATAGAAAATGTACAACTTTTTCCGCAACAAATCTCGTTTAATCTACTTCAAAAAATACCAAAAAACTTAAATGTAAACAAATTTTTGTCATATATTTTAAGGATCATTTATACTCTTATCACATTTCTTTCTATAGTGGTGAGTATTATTACATCTCTGTTTTGTTATTTCTTTCTTTTACGATTACATTTCATTGTGGATTAGATTTCATGGTCAGATTCAAAGTTGATAAACTTTTTTTTTTTTTTTAGTTATTGAATTTTCACCTTAATTTAAATTTAAAAGTTCAATAGTGAATTATAGTTGTAATTTTGTAGATCAATCTACTTTTGTCCATAGGTTTGGTTTCGATTTGCATAATAAGGTATTTGCCTACCGACTGTTCTTTTTTAGATAATATTTTAAGTTTTAACCTTTGGAACTATCAATGAGCTTTGCAAATGTTTGAATCAACTAGCAATTTTTCAAATAGAAAATGTACAACTTTTTTGCTTTAAATCCTTCATATGTAATTGATAAATTACACTAACTAAGTGCGACATTTTTCATGAATGTTTATTTATGTACTAAATCTTTGTGTTTGCATGATTGCTTAAAATAATTATTTTAAGTTTTTAATAATATATGTAATTTTTCTTCTATATAATGTGATTCATGTGTAGTTTTAAAGATTAAAAAACATGAGCAAAATAAATTCTTTTATCTTGTGGCATTACAAATTCCGTTTTCCCACCATTATGCGGTTATACTAGTATCTTTTTTAAAACAAATATTGTAAATTATCCTTATGTTTTGCAACAATTTTACAAAACATCGTAAATGTAACATTGTAAAATGGTCTTTTTTCTTGTAGTGATTAAAGATTCAAACAATTTCTTCAAATGATGTATAAGATCCAGTGTCTTAATTAAATGTCGAAAACATGGTTCAAAATTATTATTCTAAAATTGAAAATTTTATTTTCACTGTTACTTCTTATGAAATAAAGAAATCGTTGGAGTCAGTGGTTGTTGAGATAACCGATGGTGGACATTAGCAGATGTTGGAAATGTTTTATATATGTTATGAATTTATTTAAAAAATTAATTGCATTACAAAAAATTTATTATTGAGCTATTAATACAATAGAGCCGGCGAAAGTTATAACGGTAATATATTTACATATATTGTGATGCAATTAATGCAATAGAACCGTTGAAAGTTATAACGGAAATATATTTTCATATATGTAAATATTAATGAGCCATATTGAACAGTAACGGTCATATATGCATGTAACCTTTTATGGAGCTGTTACAAAAGGATAAATATATGGTATTTAATCTTGCAATGAACGATAGTCAATTAATATTGATTATCATTTATCTCTTTTGAAACATGCGAATGTACATGTTAAAAAATTGCAACATTTTGTACGTTCCTCTAATTTAATAATGATATTAATTATGTCCATTTTTTCTCCCATTAACTTAGCTGATATTACTCTTTATTTTATTCTATATAAAGAATAGAATAGAAAAGGCATCATCATATACAACATTATTCTTTTTGCTCTCTTTCTCAAAAACTCTCCTATCTTCATTGAATTTTTATTATAATACAAAAGAGCAGTAATTTTTTTAACTTGAGTGTAATTCAAGCTCAATTCGTTGTGCAAACGAATTGGTATTAAAGGAGAATGTTGTTTTATCCTAGAGGGGGCAGCGAAAGGTAGAACTGTTTTGCACCATTGAGCAGATCGTCGAAGCATGTTCAAGAAAGCGACTTAGTACATGACTCAGCCATTAGTTTTCCAACAGTAGACGATGTCTTATTTTTAGGGAGGTTGGTTCAACTTTGCTTAACTGAAATTACGAAGATTAAGATGGAAAGATAAAAAACATTTGTATATAGTGAAATATGGCTTACACTATTCCACCCAATATTCAATAGTTTATTTTTTGAATCAACTTGTAAAGTAAATTTATGTATCCGCTACTTCTCAAATTATAAATATTGATTTAGATGATTTTGAAATTTAGTTTTGGTCATATAAATAAACCCCTATTTGTGTTTATTAATGACTTGAAGAAAAAAACTACTAGTTTGAGATTTTACAGGAATGTGATGAAACTTTTAATATTTCATATCCAATAGTAAATAAGCTTGTGCTTAAATTTGATTGAGAAGACTTTTAAATTGAATGTTTTCAACCATCCAATCAATTTTCATTATACATCAGCCAACCTCTGCATTTAAAGCTAATTTCACAATTCAACCACCGACGTGACACATTATACGAGTCGGTTTTTGGTTGGTTGAAAAAATGTTATATTCGATAATTAGTGGAATGATAGCTATTTTATGTAGGAAGAGCGAAAGGAGAAGATTGTACTGAACAAGTATAGAATGATAGTATATACTTGTACGTTAATTAGTAGAAAAATTTTTATATTCGATAATTAGTAGAATGATAGCTGTTTTATACGTGACACATTTTCCAGTTTGTATTCAGTCTCTATTTAAAGATTGGGTAATTTCAATTTTTATTTTTTAGTCTTTATATAATGATTTTTTGTAGTGAATTTATGGCTTTTGTTAATAACGTACTCTTTATGTCGGTTGGATAAGATTTACAGACTGGTTGTTTTACGTTGAAACAGCTGAAATATCATGTCCTCAGTGTTCTATGTCATTTTGTAACTGTTGATCAATTGAAACTGAGTCCGATGAAAACTGACCCACTAAGTTGACAGGTTGTTTTGTCAGGATGCTCATAGTTTCATAAAATGCGTTAAGTTGATAAAGAGTTTGCACATTCGATTGCATTTACGTACACCATACTGATACTGAAAAATACAAACATCAAAGCCACTGCGCACATCAACATGTCTTCTCCTGTTCCTCCATTAAACCAAAAACTAGTAACCAAATCCTCACAAATCGAGGAAGACGCAAACAACAGCTGGGCAGGCCACCACCATCTATACCGTGCAATCCTCATCTCATTTGCATGGGCCTTCGACGCTCAACAAACGTTCATCAACATCTTCACAGACTCTACCCCGTCATGGCACTGCACCACCAAACCATGCCCTTCTTCGTCCTCCTCCTCTTCCTCCCCTTGTGGGCTACCTGCCAACTCATGGGCCTGGGACGCCCCTGCTGACTCCTCCATCATCTCGGACTGGTCCCTCCACTGCTCTCCCTTCACCTCCGGCCTCCCTGCCTCCTCCTTCTTCCTTGGCTGCCTTCTTGGAGGCTTTCTCTTCTCCACTCTGGCTGACTCCAAACTTGGCAGAAAGAACATGCTCGTCCTCACATGCATCGTCATGTCCCTCTCTTCCTTCCTATCGTCGTTCTCTCCCAACCTATACATATATTCCACTCTTCGATTCATTTGCGGACTCGGAAGAGCGACTCTCAGCACAAGTGCCGTTGTCCTCTCCACCGAAATCGTAGAAGAAAAATGGCGGGATCTCATTAGCATCCTTGGTTTCCTTTTCTTCTCCTTCGGCTTCTTGTCTCTCCCGCTTATAGCATATGTTCAAAGAAACTTCTCATGGAGAAACATCTACCTATGCACTTCCATCCCTTGTGTCCTCTACACCATTTTAATCTACTTTTTAACCGAAGAATCTCCGAGATGGCTACTAGTGCATGAAACTACAACAAACAATGACATGTTTTCCACACTGAAAATGTTGTACAAGAAGGAATGGGCACTGAAGAGGTTACTATCACTGATGCTAGTTGGAGTTGGAATAGGAACAGTTTACTACGGAATGCCTCTAAATTTGGGGAGTTTGCGGTCAAATTTACACATAAGCGTCGCAATCAATGCATTGGCTGAGATTCCTTCTTCACTATCGGTCTTTTTCTTGATTCAAAGGGGAAACAGAAGGAGTAGTTTGCTAGCACTGACCATAGTAAGTGGGGTGATGAGTTTGCTGTGCGTGTGCATGGAGAAGTACGTGGTGGTTTATATGGAAGTGGTGTCGTTCTTTTGTGCATGTACAGCGTTTGATCTGCTGTTGATATATAGCGTCGAGTTGTTTCCTACTTGTGTAAGGAACTCTGCGGTAAACATGGTGAAGCAAATGGTTGTTTTTGGTGGAGTACTTGCGCCTTTGCTGGTGGCGGAAGGAAAGAGATCGGGAAAGGCTTACTCTTTTGGAGTGTTCGGAGTATTGATTGGGTGCTGTGGGGTGTTCGTTTGTAAATTGCCTGAAACGAGGGGACGTGAGTTGAGTGATACCGTCGAAGAAGAAGAGTGCAAGGAAATTTCTTCAATCTATGTATTGTAATGCTTTCCGACGAAGTATTAGGCTGTCAAAATGTATACATAAACCTGTCAGGAGAGCATGTTTAATCATGCAAGAAATAAAGATATTTATTAAATGCTTGTTGAAGAAGACCCAAAACTTCCTCCTTAACAAACGTCCTTTAGATGAGAATGCAAAAACAATACAATAGAATTACAGTAATAGTTACAATTTTATTTGCTCTCGCCAATTCCTTTAGATGAGATGTATAACACGAGTATGAATATCTGCATAGCATAAATTTTTTATTATTGAACCTATGATATTTATGTTTCGACTATCTGAAGATTTGTCAGTCGTATATGATGTTAAAGTATCTCAGCTATCTTATCATCGGTTCCATTATGACATGTTCTTCAACTGTTCGCGCACCAGAAGATAAGTTCATATTCTCAGTTTTTTAATTCTCAACTAGTGAATTCAAATTTGGAATATGTATTGCTCTTGGTCTTCGGTATCATCTAAAGAACTACGAAAAGCATTAGACGTTGTCCGGTCGTCATCATCTGTTGAAACTATTGTTGTTGTAGATCCAAATTATCAAGCAGTGTTCTTTTATATTTCAGAATATTCTAACTAAATTCCTTCAAATTAAAAAATAACTAATTACACAAATTCAAATAATTACAAACGGAAGCATGTTTTGGTCAATTCAAAGTTAAGCAGAACACGCTGATGTAGTTTCCAATTACTATGTTTGCTTACAAAGTTACAGATCCATCTATGTTCTTTTTTATGATCAATCCTGCTTTTACGATTAACTCCAGCACCATCATATATGTTGGCTGTGATATGCTTTACAAGCAGGTACACACGCTTTGATTCTGGGTTATCAACTACACAAAGCATTCCCTTTTTAAATAATTTACAAAAATAGACCTAACATCTTGTGCACGAACTTTATAACTACTCTGTAGACTCAATCATCTGCTAGCCCACAGCAAATCATACTTGATATCTTCGTTTCTTTCTAACCATTGAGAAATCTAACGGAAACGAAATCAGTCTCTTTGTTCAACTTGCACTCCATTCAGTTTTCTATTTCTTAAAACTGAGTCAACAACAACAATTGCAAAATTCACAATCCTAAGTAGGTTGATTGAATAATAATAATAATAATAATAATAATAATAATAATAATAATAATAATTTATCATTGAACGTACGATGTTTGTGTTCCAACTATCTAAAGTCATATGAGATATTTTTTTATTCGTCAATCATAGATGACGTTAACTATTTCAACTATATTATTATTGATTTCAATACGATATCTTCTTGAAGTGTTACGTGCACCAGAAGATAAACTAATGTTTCGAGTTTGTTGCAGTAGAGTTTGCTAAGATAGATTTTGATACGATAAATGATTGATTGATAAATTCAAATTTGGAATCTGTTGTCCTTGGTCTTCGGTAAACCATTAGAACCTCATGGATTGTTAGGAGGGGTCAGGGGAGTAGGAATGGATTGTTCTTGAGCATGAGTAGACGTGCAAGATGTTTGTCCAGTTGCAACCATCTCTTGAAACTATTGTTCCCACATATCCAAGTTATTAAGTAGTGTTCTTTTATATTTTAGAATATCCAGTCCAAATTCCTCCAAATTAAAATATAATTAATAAAAGATTTCAAACATAAAGAATTATAATTATGAAAAATACAATCGCATGATCACTCCACTACTTGTTGGTTTTGAAACAATTTGCCTATTAAAATCTCACCCAACAACAAGTTTGTGATTCATGTTTTTCCATTTGACCCACTTTCGTTTGAAGCTTTCGTATTTTTGATAGACTTTGGTATCGTCAACCAATTCAAAATAATTGCTTTGTTTGTGCAGGATGATTTTCTTCACCATTCGATTGAAATTTCCAGTTATAGTTTTGTGCTCACCCTTTTGGTACCGTACTTGGCGTATGCTGCTACGACAAGTTTCAACAAAAGCCGAGTAGATTTAAGGAACTAATGATGCTTTTGTCAATTTGATATTCTGAGTTGAAATAGTTTTAAAAAAATATAAAAATTACAAAAAAAAGGTGATGTAAGCAAATAGCTAATTCTTATGTTGGACAAATGAAAGATTTTGTTGAGAAAACAAGAGGAAATAAAAGGTGAAGAAGGCGGGATGAAGGAGGATGGACGGAAGGGATTGTTTTTACTACATCCAACGTCAACGGACCAATTTTCTCTAGTAAGAAAATTGGTCATTTTGATCAGTTATCATTTTGAATGCGCCCTATACGTCGTACGCATTAAGTAATGTAACTAATCAAAATCCTTATACGAACATGACCTTACACTTCTTATACTTATATGGTATATTTACTAGTATAGTTATTGGTATTTTTAAGTATCTTTTTTAATTTAGTTTGTTTTTTAAATTTTATTATGCATATTGCGCAATTTCAAAACTAATTAGAAACATAATCATGTTTTGGTCTGCTCACCATTGTGTTAAGTAGACTACAATGACATAATATCAAATACCGTTAGTTTTTTTCTTTTCATTTTATATGTTCCGGACAACATTTGAAAAGCAACCAACTAGCGCAATTTCTAAAATCGCCCAAAACATGAAAGGAAAACACAATGTTTTATTTGAAATGACACCAATGTGATATGTTCAACTCAACGTTGAATTGCTGAAAACACGACTATGTTTGTAATTAATTTTAAAATTGACCTACAAAGCGTAATAGGTTTTAAAAAGCGAGCTGTTTGCACAAAAAATGGTCCAAACACTCAGAAATTTTAATGAAGTGAATAAAATGAAGAAAACGGGAAATGAAAATGAAGAAGATAACAATTTATAGTGGCTCGACATGAATTTCCTACGTACACATTATAACTTCTCTTAATTCTTACTTATGATGGAAATTACAAGAGTTGTGAATGAAGAAATCACTAGTAAAACACAATTGCAGTAAATAAATGGTGTAAGAGAAGTCATAAGAAGATTTTCAGATACCCTAAGGGGCTATTTATAGCTGAGGTATAGATCCATTTTGGCATGAAACTTACGCGGAAAAATAGGGGCAGTGGAACCAGAGGATTAGTGGGCCACGTCATGTGTAACTGTCAATCCAGTTCGGCATTGTCGAACCGAATGTTGACCGAATCAAAATTTCTTTCAATTAGCTTTGTCGAACCGGGCTTTAGTCGATTTGGAACTTCGCTTTTTTGCTTTGCCGAACCGGATGTATGGTCGAACTAGATTTTTATTGAAGTTGCTTGACCGATCCGGGGTTAGGTCGAACCGGCTTTTGTGTTGAGTTGAAGTTGCTTCAAACTTAGAATGACCTTGATTATGAATCTCCATGAACTTGACGGTCTTATCGAAAGGCAGGTCAACATTTTGTCCCCTAAAGTATGCCGCGTTGAGAATAGGACATGCTTTGAATCAGTTGAACTACATCTTCTTGGGATTTCATCTATCTAGAAGAGTAAAGTCGAATAGGCGTGTCCTTTTGAGTAGCCATGACACTAGGATTATTCTTTTCTGTGTATATAGCCGGACATACTTCATAGTGTGCTTGACGATACTCATCGGGCCAGTTTTTTATTGAAGTTACCGAGAGACACATGTAACTACTCAAACCCCATTGAGTCAAAGAGTTTAATAAACTTGCCAGATAGTCATGTTGTGTCGAGTTGTTTGCTCCTGTATGTGATTGCACATGAATGTCGTTGCCATACAACGTATTTCTTTACGCAAATCAAGCGCGTTGTCAGATCGTTACACGTGAGTCAACATGTAAAGTGTCGACCAAGTTAGGGAAATGTCAGAATTTTTATTTCTAATTTCTCCTTTTTCTTTGGTTCGATGATCGAGCTGGATTCCAAATCGGACATGTCAAATCACAGAGGAAGGGGAAGAGTCTCTCAATTTTTTCCTAAATATATTGCGCCTATATATTTTCCCCTTTTTTACTTTCACTTTTCATCTATCGAACCGAAGAAATTTTTTTATCTCCTCCAAACTCTAATTTTCCTCGAACTGACTTCGATCTATTGCTCAGCAACACCTTGAAATCTCAACTAGAATCAAAATAAGTGGGTTTGATTAGAATCTTCCAGCTTTTCTTATTGAGTTTGGATTTTGATTTCGAAATTTGTGGAGGATTTTGTTGTTGCTAGCGTGGAGGCGATGGCAGCATTGGTAGAGCTATCATCGAGCCAAAGTAGTGACCAAAAAGGTTGAGGTGGTTGGAGGTCTGAGTTTGGATGGATGAGTTGACATGGAGGGCTCGAGAAGACGATGGAGCAGTCAAAGTGGAGTTGGAGAAAAAACGTGCTTCGTGGTTGGTCTTCGAATCGACTATGTAATACCCCATACTTTTCTAAGCCCGAGTTTCGATAAAGTTCGAAACTCAAACTCATTCAAGCACGGACGGTTTCAATATAGTACCTACAAACAATGAGCATGAGCATAATTAGAGTACAATAAAACTAATTCACAGTAGAAACAAGATAGGACAAAAAGTATCGACTAAGACAACTCTTAAAAGAAGATCGCTACATCAATACCGAGCACGAGAGAACACGAACATAAAACCAACTTAATATTTATAAAGGTATGTCTTCACCGAGATAAATCTAAGAGTTCTTATGAGCAAGGGATTAGAACAACACGTTTTGGTGGGTCGAAAATGTATAACGTTGTCCGCAATACACAAATGCGTCTCGTTTGGTTTCACCATAATTATATGTCTGACAAAACTAGTGATTCTAACCTAACCTTGTAAAGATTACGCACGACGAATAACTACCATACCCAACGTAGCACTTCCCAAAGATGACATTATCGCTATAAACTGAGATAGAGCTTTTACATATAAATATGATGCCTTTAAACCACCATTCAAATAGACATTAAAGGTAAGAGGTGGGCTCTCCAACCACTCAATGTCCTACTAACAAAGGAGGTGAATTATATATTGCCATTATAGCTTCACTCACAATATAATATGTATATGTCGAGGTGGATCCCTATGATCACTTAATACCTTACTAGGTGGTTTACAACACACAAATATAAATTAGAGGACACTAGTTACGAAGTCCTACTAATTTAAGGCTGCCGTCATTCACGCATATCCCTAGCCCCTCATAAGTCAAGCGATAGTAAGCTGTCACTTATTACCTACAGGGTAGATAGACCTTTCCCCGGTGGATCCCTGTGTTACTATCTAGCCGACATTATTAGATAATCCCTAGTCACTTAATACTTTCGTAGGATAGGCAGTCCTATGGACATTTAGTACCTTCTCCCAAGGCAGACACTTACCCAACCACTTACTATCTAGAGGAAGCAGAATGTCATGGATATTACCGATTTCGCACCTCATTAGTCATTTAATGCTTGTTATTTATATGGAGATGAGCTATCCAATCACCTAAAACCTGTTAAGGGCAAACATTTTTAGATAGTTAATAAGCTACTTCTGTTCTGATTCCAGCTCAGCGCAATCATTTCATTTAAGACTTACAGTTTTAATTCTTTTCTTTCATTTCTTGAATCATTGAATAGAATTGAATCTGTATCTCTATAGATCTTGTTCATGGATTAACGAAAATGTGCAAAAGCTCTATTTTCCTCTTCCATTCTATGAGTCTCTTCCTTTTTGCGTATGGCATCGCCACTCTCTTTGGCAGCATCTATTAATTCAGAACTTAATTTGAAAGCCATATTTCGACCCGGGCGTTTTCGGGATGCCCCTAATAACCAGCGAATGGCGAGTGCTTTTTTAACAGCCGGTACCGTAATAATGAAGCAATAAGTTAGTTAATCTATTTTTAATTTTTTATTATAGTAGTTGTAATTATTTAATTACAACCGGTACCATATAAGTCATATTTTCATTTCGAAATATGTCACAAGATATGACTGATTAGTTCATCTGTCAAAATCCAATGTGGGTTCATTGGAACCATATAAACCCATACTTAGAACTCCTATTAAGAGAAAAATGGAACCCCCCGCAGTGTACAAAATAAACTTTGTAGCCAAGTACAAACGTTTCTTTCCTCCCTATCACAGGAGAGGAAATCACAATTCATCTTGCTCGTGACTTTTCAAGTCCGCCGTCAAATCCCAGGGCTCAACCCCGGACAGGTGGTGGAAACTACCAAGCTGGAGTACGGTAGGGGCAGAGGGAATTTCCGGTGGAGCGGTGAAATGCGTAGAGATCGGGAAGAACACCAACGGCAAAAGTACTATGTTAGGCCGACACTGACACTGAGAGACGAAAGCAGTTTTTGGATATCAAACGGACCTCCCCGGATAGTGATCTTAATGTGGTTGATTTACCCTCTTTTGCGATCAGTTTCGCTACAGCGCCCGCCGCTCTAGCTAATTGTCCACCCTTTCCAAGAGTGATTTGTGACCATTTTTTTTTACTATTCTCTCTAGAACTGATGAGAAAGATCAAACTAACTACTTTTCTAAAATAGGAGCCATAATGTCATCTCTGGTAAAGAGATAGCACTAGGTGGTGTCGCAACTCTTCTATTTGAAATTTTGGCTTCCTTCCAGAAAAAAGGTGAGCTATGGAAAGTTTTTAGACATCACTAGTAGCAGAAGCCTCGGGGAAAGAGTAAGAGAAGAACCCCTATCGGGGAGTGAAATAGAACATGAAACCATGAGCTCCCAAGCAGTGGGAGGAGAATGTGATCTCTGACCGCGTGCCTATTGAAGAATGATTGGTTAAGAGATGGTATTTAAATAAAGATTCTATTTCCTTTTTGTTTGAAACCTTGGCAAAGATCTAATTGTTCTTCGAACGCTCTCAAATCAAAAATCTTCCCTTTCATTCTCAAATGAAAATACCAGGAATTTCAGTTTCACACAATATTTTAATTTAATTTTATGGAATGATCAATCATTTTTTTCTATATTTTCATGTGTTAAATCATAGCAGTAATATATTTCATATATATATGTTTGAATTAGGATTGACGAACGACTAATATCTATATTAGTCTTTATTAGTATCAAAGAGATATTCGAAATCGAAATGGGGCGTGTCCAAGAGGACGTGGGGACTCGGTTCGGGGTGCAACGTAACTAAGAGAGCCATTCCATTTAGGGTTATCAGTGAAATGTGTAGAGATCGGAAAGAACACCAATGGCGAAAGCACTCTGCTGGGCCGACACTGACATTGAGAGACGAAAGCTAGGGGAGCAAATGGGATTAGATACCCCCAGTAGTCCTAGCCGTAAACGATGGATACTAGGCCCCATTCATAGGCCCGAGATCCACATCTATGAATTGAAAAATCCAAATGTAACAACCCGAAAATCTGGGCCAGTTTAAAATTTTTATTTTGGCAATTTTAGCGAATTTTGATTATTTAAAATGAATTATTTTAAATAATAATGACGAGAAATTTATTTTGAATAGAATTCGAACGAATATATATTATATAGATCGTCGTTAGAATATAAATATTTATTTTAAATTATAAAAGGAATTGAAGATGGCGCGGTAGTTCGATAATTCGATTTCAAAATTCAAATGAACGTACCGGGTGCAAAATAAACCGGATTTTAGTGAAACCAAAAATAATGGAATCTATTTGAGAATATCTTTCCAACGAATCCGATAAATTGAGATTTCATAGCTAGAATCAAAAGATATGTCCAGTTGAAAATTCTGAATTGTCGCTATGGAATTCAGGCCCTTAAAAATGGGAATTTTGCAAACGACCTCGGACTTCGACGAAACCACTTTTGTTGGATCCGTGATGTAAAGTTATTGCTAGATTCCAAATTTCATAATTTTTCGATTCAATATGTGAGCGTGGCAAAGGAAAACGCGTTTGACCAGTTTTAGTTGATTTTAATTGACTGGAAAATGACCATTTTTCAAACGGTCTCAGAATTCGATGAAACTAGTTTTGTTAGGACCGTATCGTCAATACGAAGCTAGAAAATATTTTTCTGGAATTTTTCGAGTTAGTATGGGACCCCAGTAAATTGAAATGCGCGTTCAAATTCAATATATAGAGTTATATGTTGATTTTGATGGAAACTGATCGAAACGATCAAATCAGCTTACGATACTGTAACACCCCGTATGTTAAATAACTTGTTATAACATAAATCAGAGCAGAATTAAATTTAATATTCTGAATCAGGGGAAACGGGCTGTGCCATTGCGTTCGTCTCGGAAAAATACGCGAAATAGAGTCCGAGTTTTCGTAAATCGGAGTTCGTATGACCAAGTTATGGCCCGTCAAAGTTTCACGAAAAATCAAAAACGAAAACTGCTCATGTTTTGAGGCCCGGGATGAGTTTTGGGCTGTTTTTTTTGGGCCC
This sequence comes from Allium sativum, assembly GCA_030737875.1. NCBI lineage: Eukaryota > Viridiplantae > Streptophyta > Magnoliopsida > Asparagales > Amaryllidaceae > Allium > Allium sativum. The sequence goes on along the minus strand of CM060920.1, from coordinate 290,255,269 downwards.
TAAATGGTTCCTACACTTGACTTCTTCCCCAAGACATGCTTTAAAGGCTAGGATTGGTTCTAGGGTATATCCTATGGTCCTAAAACATCTAACTAATCTATATATACACCCTAATACCCCCCTTATCCTTACCAAAAATAGATCTAAGGCCATTATGCCACCACTTAGAAAATTGGAGAGCCTCCACTAAAAATCCTAAGAGGGTTTGCAAGCTAATCTACATCTTCTTCTACTTAATCATTGGGATTTGCTTCATTTAACTTGCTAATCTTGTTTTGGTGAGCTTCTATCCCCTTAATAATCAATTATTGAATTGATTATGATAAGATGTGATAAAGTATGGCTATGTTTGTGGATCCATATATTTATGCAAGCTTGATGTAGTGAATATTATGTGTTTTGCAAGTTATATGCCTTATGTCATGCAAGTTTCATAATATGTAATCATGATATTTTTATGCAAGTTGTTTCATGATGTTTATGATGCAAAACACTAAGTGAATATGGATCCATTATGCAAACATGTTATGCAAGTATGTGAGTACTTATGCAAGTCATGTATATGCTTATATGCATGTTTAACATCTTATGCAAGTATATGAATGTTTATGCAAGTTATGTATATGTTGAAATGCAAGTTTAACATAATATGCAAGCCTATGCAAGTATGTGAATGTTTATGCAAGTTATGTATATGTTGAAATGCAAGTTTAACATAATATGCAAGCCTATGCAAGTATGTGAATGTTTATGCAAGTTATGTATATGTTGAAATGCAAGTTTAACATAATATGCAAGCCTATGCAAGTATGTGAATGTTTATGCAAGTTATGTATATGTTGAAACGCAAGTTTAACATAATATGCAAGCCTATGCAAGTATGTGAATGTTTATGCAAGTTATGTATATGTTGAAATGCAAGTTTAACATAATATGCAAGCCTATGCAAGTATGTGAATGTTTACGCAAGTTATGTATATGTTGAAATGCAAGTTTAACATGATATGCAAGCTTATGCAAGTATATGAATGCTTATGCAAGTATGTGAGTGCTTATGCAAGTTAAGTATATGCTAAAATGCAAGTTCTACATGTTATGCAAATCACATGTATGATGATATGTAAGTTCATATGCAACATGTTATGCAAATCACATGTTTGATGATATGTAAGTTCATATGCAACATGTTATGTAAGACACATGTTTGATAATATGCAAGTTTGGGTTGAATATAGTTGGGTTAATATATGCTCATATATGCAAGTTGACATCCTCTTAACCCATGACAAAGTTGTATGCTAAACCCATGATAGTTGTGATGGATCTTCCCCTTTATTATGTCATGAAATGAGAAGATTTACGTGGGGAAACGATGGGGTTGGTAAATATGTTAATTAAAGCATGGTTGGGTATGATTAAGCATACCATAAAAATAAATTACCATAAGTGGGAATTTACCTATTGAGTTAGGTCTACCCCATGGGAATTTACCTATTGAGTTAGGTCTACCCATGTTATGGAAAACTTGATATTAATTAGGAATAATTAATATGGGGGTGATTAATTAGGTGTAATTAATCGACTAAGACACGAGGTTGGACTCATTTGTAGTGTAAAACTGCCCGGACCCGACCGGCTTAACCAGTTGCTACAAATGTCAGCCCAATGTGAGAGGTCTTAGCCATAAATTAAATACGTGATTAAGGTATAGACACGAGGTTAGACTCTGTTATGACGTAAGACTGCCCGGACTCTACCGGCTTAACCAGGCGGTCATAACAGCCAGTCTAATGTGGGAGGTCTTTATGGGAGATCACGGTCTTAATTAATTAAGAAACACTTAACCATATTAGCATGTAGTGGGACATGAGGGGTTAAGTGGGTGCCTTGGGTGGCATATAGTAACTAGTGGGGGTGCCTTGGGTGGCATGAGGAAACTAGTGGGTTGCCTTGGGTGGCAATAGAAAATACGATAAGAATACTTAACCAAAGTGGAACATGTAACTAAACATGATTAAAGGGTTAAGTAAGTGCCTTGGGTGGCATGGGGAAATCAAGTAAGTGCCTTGGGTGGCATATGGGAATCAAGTAAGTGCCTTGGGTGGCATGTGGGAATCAAGTAAGTGCCTTGGGTGGCATGCGAAAATCTAGTGGGTGCCTTAAGGGGCAATTGTAATATAATTGGATGACTTAACCAAACCTTAACATGTAAGGGGGCATGATTATAAAAAGGGGTTAAGTGGGATGCACTAGATAAAATGACAAGCTTAAGTAGTAGCTTGTGGGGGGCCCATTTCAACCAATATCCCAAACGTATCTTTGTGGGCTCGACCCATGTCGAGTGACGGGACACGCATATTGGGCTTGATTATAAGAGGCCAAAACGGGGTAGCGGTGGCAACGCAAGTCCAACGGGTTTCATATGCGTGTGTAGGCCCGGGCTGGTAGATAAGCCGTTGTTGCATCGTGTAGATATAAAGTCGTGCACCGTTGATAGTATTGGGTAGCCACTTTAGGGGAGTGATACACCCCACTGTGGGACCAGCACGGGTATCTACGTTAGGGAGCCGATCGCTTGGGGTAGTGGGGTACACCTAGTAGAGATAGGGGCAGACGGCACCTATGTAGTCAACTAGGGTACAGGAAACTACTGGTTATATCTATCTTTGATATCCTTGGGTGGGATCAACCTTTGAGTAGGAGTGACTGGTGTGGTGCAGTTAGTAATTATCCTTGGGTGGGTAGATGTGTCTTTACGGTTATCTTAGTTCGTCCTGTGTTCGTGGGCAACTTAGTGTAGTCATTATCCCCAAAGATACCATACTGAGTTCATATCATACCCTAATTACTTTAATAATTGTATTATTAAGGAGATAGGGTTCACTCAGGCTTATGTTTGACCCCCGTTGTTTTTATCTTTTTCCTTCAGGTCCTCAGGTTGGGCCTAGTGCTAGTGGGCTTTGATCAGTTTGCTTTATCTATCTCTTGGAGCTTGGACCGTAGATGTAGAGCTCAGCTTATCTTATCTTTTCTGTTATGGCTATTTGTTATGAGTAGTGGGATTATGTACTTATTTTATTCAGGATGGATATTTTGTACTTGACTCTTGTTATGGTTTTATGATGTAACCAAACATGTTTTACTTTCCGCTGCTATGAGATGATGTTTTAAATTTTCAAGTATTACATTATATCTGTCTTGTTGTAATTTTACTGTTCTATACTCACTAAAAATACTCCACCGATGCTATGGCATTCCCTTAGTGAGTGACTATAGCGGGTGTGGGGTGTTACACGTGGTATCAGAGCTTAAGGTTACCAGAACAGATAAAATTTTTAGAAAAACTATTTTCTAAGAATATTTTTGAAAGGAGTATTTTCGAAAACATGTCTTTTAAGAGAAAAGTTTTTGAAAGAAAAGCATAATCCCCAATAGCCATATCTATATCTTTCGAATTCTCCATTTTGAATCTCTTCCTCTCTCTCATTTTGAGTTTCCCCTCCGCGTATAGATGATCTTTCTAAGATGGATAAGGATGGAAAACCACTTCAAGGGACTCAGACGTAAATCTGGTTAGAAGTTGGTTCAAGAAGAGAGGAAGGCTCAAATAGTTGTTTGGTTAATGAAGGGTGAAACCTCATTGGTGGGAGGTTGTGAGTGGAGAATAGGGAAGAGGAAGGCTAGTAGTTATCCTTTTGAGAGGAATAGGACACGTTATTAGGATTGTCCAAAGAAGCAAGGGCAAGGTATGGAATCTTCTGGGGGGTAATTGTATTCCCTCACGATTAAGGTACCAGATGGGGATAAGACCGTCTAGGTTGGAATTTGGATTTCTTTATTATCCGATTCAAACTTTATTTGATCCTGATATATCGAGTTCGTTTATCTCACCATTGATAGTTGAGTCACTGCACTTAGACACCAGTTTGGTTGATGATCCCTTAGTTGTTTCAAACCCAATTGGGCTCCATGGTGTGGTTGGGTTTGAAAGTTTTTATACTTAGCATTGAGTTTAGATGTGATGCTTGTTGGGCTTCACGGGCTATGGGTTAGTTCTGGGCATGGACTGGTTATCCAGTAGGGGTGCCGTTTTTGATTTTGGAAGGAGAGTTGTTAGGCTTATGGGCCGCTTGGGTAACACTCTCGAGATCTCTTGTAATCCCATAGAATCTGTTATGCTAAGTTATCTAGAATCGCTTGACATGTTGGTCTAGAATTTGTGATCTGTTAGAGCGGTCCGGGAATACCCGGATGTGTATAAAGAGGTGAAGGGCTTACCTCCGGAGCTGGAAATTGACTCCCAAATATATCTGGTGGGTAAGGCTAAACCAGTGTCTTGGCCTGTGTGCCACGTGGCTCCTCGTGAGAGGAGGGAACTCCATAAGTAAGTAGGCGATTTGCTTGAGAAGGGGTTCATAAGACGAAGTATATCGGAGTGGGGCGCTCCAGTAGTTTTTGCCACGAAGGCGGATGGGTCCCTCAGACTTTGTGTAGGCTAAAGAGAGCTAAATAAACTCACAAAGAAGAATAGACACCCATTGTCGAGGATTGATGATCTTTTTGATCAGTTAGTGGGCGCCTCAGTATTTTCGCAGTTGGACTTAGCCACGGGATTTCATCAGTTGAGAGTGGCTGAGGATAGTACAGAGAAGACTGCCTTTAGGACTCCGGATGATTTTTTTTATGAGTGGCTGGTGATGCCATTGGGTTTGACGAACGCCCCCGTATACTTTGATGATTTGATAAGAAGGGTGTTCAAGGAGTACCTAAATAAGTTGTGATGGTCTTTGTGGATGACATCTTGGTCTTTTCTAGGAGCAAAGCCAGTTAGGGAAAAACGGTGGTTTTGGAGTAAGACTGGCGGGGACATCCAGGGTTGGACAAGGGGCTTAATTATTTAGCCGTTTTTACTAGTATCATCTCACGAAGGTCGTCTGAATTCGAAGGAGGTATCCCTTGGGTGTTTGTCTGATATTGGTTTAGGCCTTTGGGGCTTGCATTTGGGGGAATGCCGAGTTCGATTAGGGTGGTCTGCGTGAGGGATGGATAGCTGTGATGATTTTGGATGATATCCTGGTGGAGAAGAGCATGCCCTACATCTTAGGGAAGTGCTGGAGGCTCTTCAAGCGCATAATCTTAGGACAGTAAAAGTGGATGGGATTTTTAGCATCCTATGGGTTTGAGATAGCGTATACCCCTGGCAAGGGTAACATGGTAGCGGACACCTTAAGTAGAAAAAGGGATTGTCCTCGAGTTTGTGGTTCGTTGAACGAAGGAGCCTAGAGTTTATTTCTATGATGGATTTCAGACCTTCCGTTAATTGTGTACCCGGTTTGCTAGCTTCCTTGGAAGTTAGACCTACTCTTTTGGGGCAAATTGTAGAAGCACAGAGGGACGACCCACAGTTGGTTGAGTTAGTAGAAAAGCTCATAAGGGGGGGGAGTCGTCCAGCCATTTGAGTAGGTACACCCTAGATGATAGGGGGTGCTTGTGTAGAGACGGTAGACTTTGTGTACCGCAAGATGAGGGTTTGAGGAAGGTTATTCCTGATAATGCACACCGTTTTAGGATGACCATTCATCCCGGTGGGGACGAGATGTACCAAGACATGAAAAGGACTTTCTTCTGGGCCGGTATGAAGAAAGATGTGGCCGAGTATGTTGCTAGATGCTTGGTGTGCCAACAAGTAAAAGCAGAGCAAAAGAAGCCAGGTGGGTTGCTTCATCCTTTGGAAGTTCCGATATGGAAGTGGGATAGTGTCTCGATGGACTTCGTTGATGGTTTACCGAGATCGAGGAAGGGCAATACAGGAATTTGGGTCGTGGTTGATAGACTTACTAAGAGCGCCCATTTCATACCCGTAAAGAGTAAGAGGACTGCTCCATGGCTTGCTTCAGTCTATGTTCGAGAGATAGTTCGATTGCATGGGGTACCTTCCAGCATAGTGAGTGATCGAGATCCTATCTTCACTAGTGAGTTTTGGAAGAGTTTACAGGAGGCGGTGGGGACTCAGTTGTGTTTGAGCACCGCATATCATCCTCAGACAGACGGCCAGACCGAGAGGGTGAACCGTGTTTTGGAAGACCTTTTGAGGCTTTGTATCTTGGATTTTGGAGGTACATGGGAAGAGCATCTTCCTTTGGTGGAGTTTGCATATAACAACAGCTTCCAGTCTAGTATTGGCATGGCACCTTTTGAAGCTCTTTATGGAAGGCCTTGTCGATCACCTACATGTTGGTGGGAATCTACGGATAAGATCTTGCTAGGGCCCGATATGGTTAGAGAGACTTCAGAGAAGGTTGATTTGATTCGAAGAAGGATGAAAGCAGCGCAAGACAGACAGAAATCTTATGCAGATAAGAGGAGGACTGATCTTGAGTTTGAAGTTGGGGACATGGTTTTTGTCAAAGTGTCTCCATTACGGAATGTTGTTCGCTTTGGATCCGCTGGGAAGTTAGCACCGAGGTTTGTAGGACCGTTTCTTGTCAAGGAAAGAATTGGACGGATGGCATATAGGGTGGAGTTGCCAGACAGACTTAGTGGTATACATGATGTTTTCCATGTGTCACATTTGAGGAAGTGCCTACATGAGACCGCAGAGGTGGTAGAGCCGAGCTTGCTTAGAGAAGTGGAAGTAGAGTGTGATGCGACGATTCGACGAGCTCCTACTCGCATCCTTGGGTCAGAGATTAAGAAGTTGAGAAACAGAGAGGTTCAGCTAGTCAAAGTGCAATGGGGAGATGACGAGAGCAATGCTACTTGGGAGACGGAAGCGAAGATGCGTTCTTTGTACCCTTTTCTTTTCGAGAGTATGTTCTTTAACTTCTCCTTTATTGCCTATCTTGTACTTATCTTGTCCTTAGTATGTCCTCTCGTTAGCACCTTTGACCTTTTAGATAGGGTAAACCTATGGTTGAAACATGTGTTTGAGACATGTTATGATTGATGGATGCAAGTGGATGCAAGTGTTTGCTAGTGGTTGCTCGTGGATGCATATACACACACTTTAGGCACTAGATCGGCTCAATCACTTCATATTGCATATTGCATATAAATGTGTGTAGGTAGCTATATTAATGGATGTATGATGGTTGTGCTATCATATGGATGATGCATTTATTCGGTGAATGATTGTGCACGCATGTAGAAATAGTATGTGTCGATAGGGTTCTTTCGCATACATATTGGATGCATGGCACTATCATGGTTTGCATTAAGGAGGTCAACTGAATCAGTAGACCGCCTGATTTTGCATTAGATAGGGAACATATACACACACTTTTTGCATATGTTCATACAACATTAGAAACTTTAAGGACAATGGATGCCAGTGTTTGATGGTTGAGTAGATGGTTGTTTGGTTGGTAGGATACGTTCTTCTTGACTTAGAGATTTCGGGGACGAAATCCTTTAAGTAGGGGAGAATGTAACACCCCGTATGTTAAATAACTTGTTATAACATAAATCAGAGCAGAATTAAATTTAATATTCTGAATCAGGGGAAACGGGCTATGCCATTGCGTTCGTCTCGGAAAAATACGCGAAATAGAGTCCGAGTTTTCGTAAATCGGAGTCCGTATGACCAAGTTATGGCCCGTCAAAGTTTCACGAAAAATCAAAAACGAAAACTGCTCATGTTTTGAGGCCCGGGATGAGTTTTGGGCTGTTTTTTTTGGGCCCTAAATGGTTCCTACACTTGACTTCTTCCCCAAGACATGCTTTAAAGGCTAGGATTGGTTCTAGGGTATATCCTATGGTCCTAAAACATCTAACTAATCTATATATACACCCTAATACCCCCCCTTATCCTTACCAAAAATAGATCTAAGGCCATTATGCCACCACTTAGAAAATTGGAGAGCCTCCACTAAAAATCCTAAGAGGGTTTGCAAGCTAATCTACATCTTCTTCTACTTAATCATTGGGATTTGCTTCATTTAACTTGCTAATCTTGTTTTGGTGAGCTTCTATCCCCTTAATAATCAATTATTGAATTGATTATGATAAGATGTGATAAAGTATGGCTATGTTTGTGGATCCATATATTTATGCAAGCTTGATGTAGTGAATATTATGTGTTTTGCAAGTTATATGCCTTATGTCATGCAAGTTTCATAATATGTAATCATGATATTTTTATGCAAGTTGTTTCATGATGTTTATGATGCAAAACACTAAGTGAATATGGATCCATTATGCAAACATGTTATGCAAGTATGTGAGTACTTATGCAAGTCATGTATATGCTTATATGCATGTTTAACATCTTATGCAAGTATATGAATGTTTATGCAAGTTATGTATATGTTGAAATGCAAGTTTAACATAATATGCAAGCCTATGCAAGTATGTGAATGTTTATGCAAGTTATGTATATGTTGAAATGCAAGTTTAACATAATATGCAAGCCTATGCAAGTATGTGAATGTTTATGCAAGTTATGTATATGTTGAAATGCAAGTTTAACATAATATGCAAGCCTATGCAAGTATGTGAATGTTTATGCAAGTTATGTATATGTTGAAACGCAAGTTTAACATAATATGCAAGCCTATGCAAGTATGTGAATGTTTATGCAAGTTATGTATATGTTGAAATGCAAGTTTAACATAATATGCAAGCCTATGCAAGTATGTGAATGTTTACGCAAGTTATGTATATGTTGAAATGCAAGTTTAACATGATATGCAAGCTTATGCAAGTATATGAATGCTTATGCAAGTATGTGAGTGCTTATGCAAGTTAAGTATATGCTAAAATGCAAGTTCTACATGTTATGCAAATCACATGTATGATGATATGTAAGTTCATATGCAACATGTTATGCAAATCACATGTTTGATGATATGTAAGTTCATATGCAACATGTTATGTAAGACACATGTTTGATAATATGCAAGTTTGGGTTGAATATAGTTGGGTTAATATATGCTCATATATGCAAGTTGACATCCTCTTAACCCATGACAAAGTTGTATGCTAAACCCATGATAGTTGTGATGGATCTTCCCCTTTATTATGTCATGAAATGAGAAGATTTACGTGGGGAAACGATGGGGTTGGTAAATATGTTAATTAAAGCATGGTTGGGTATGATTAAGCATACCATAAAAATAAATTACCATAAGTGGGAATTTACCTATTGAGTTAGGTCTACCCCATGGGAATTTACCTATTGAGTTAGGTCTACCCATGTTATGGAAAACTTGATATTAATTAGGAATAATTAATATGGGGGTGATTAATTAGGTGTAATTAATCGACTAAGACACGAGGTTGGACTCATTTGTAGTGTAAAACTGCCCGGACCCGACCGGCTTAACCAGTTGCTACAAATGTCAGCCCAATGTGAGAGGTCTTAGCCATAAATTAAATACGTGATTAAGGTAAAGACACGAGGTTAGACTCTGTTATGACGTAAGACTGCCCGGACTCTACCGGCTTAACCAGGCGGTCATAACAGCCAGTCTAATGTGGGAGGTCTTTATGGGAGATCACGGTCTTAATTAATTAAGAAACACTTAACCATATTAGCATGTAGTGGGACATGAGGGGTTAAGTGGGTGCCTTGGGTGGCATATAGTAACTAGTGGGGGTGCCTTGGGTGGCATGAGGAAACTAGTGGGTTGCCTTGGGTGGCAATAGAAAATACGATAAGAATACTTAACCAAAGTGGAACATGTAACTAAACATGATTAAAGGGTTAAGTAAGTGCCTTGGGTGGCATGGGGAAATCAAGTAAGTGCCTTGGGTGGCATGTGGGAATCAAGTAAGTGCCTTGGGTGGCATGTGGGAATCAAGTAAGTGCCTTGGGTGGCATGCGAAAATCTAGTGGGTGCCTTAAGGGGCAATTGTAATATAATTGGATGACTTAACCAAACCTTAACATGTAAGGGGGCATGATTATAAAAAGGGGTTAAGTGGGATGCACTAGATAAAATGACAAGCTTAAGTAGTAGCTTGTGGGGGGCCCATTTCAACCAATATCCCAAACGTATCTTTGTGGGCTCGACCCATGTCGAGTGACGGGACACGCATATTGGGCTTGATTATAAGAGGCCAAAACGGGGTAGCGGTGGCAACGCAAGTCCAACGGGTTTCATATGCGTGTGTAGGCCCGGGCTGGTAGATAAGCCGTTGTTGCATCGTGTAGATATAAAGTCGTGCACCGTTGATAGTATTGGGTAGCCACTTTAGGGGAGTGATACACCCCACTGTGGGACCAGCACGGGTATCTACGTTAGGGAGCCGATCGCTTGGGGTAGTGGGGTACACCTAGTAGAGATAGGGGCAGACGGCACCTATGTAGTCAACTAGGGTACAGGAAACTACTGGTTATATCTATCTTTGATATCCTTGGGTGGGATCAACCTTTGAGTAGGAGTGACTGGTGTGGTGCAGTTAGTAATTATCCTTGGGTGGGTAGATGTGTCTTTACGGTTATCTTAGTTCGTCCTGTGTTCGTGGGCAACTTAGTGTAGTCATTATCCCCAAAGATACCATACTGAGTTCATATCATACCCTAATTACTTTAATAATTGTATTATTAAGGAGATAGGGTTCACTCAGGCTTATGTCTGACCCCCGTTGTTTTTATCTTTTTCCTTCAGGTCCTCAGGTTGGGCCTAGTGCTAGTGGGCTTTGATCAGTTTGCTTTATCTATCTCTTGGAGCTTGGACCGTAGATGTAGAGCTCAGCTTATCTTATCTTTTCTGTTATGGCTATTTGTTATGAGTAGTGGGATTATGTACTTATTTTATTCAGGATGGATATTTTGTACTTGACTCTTGTTATGGTTTTATGATGTAACCAAACATGTTTTACTTTCCGCTGCTATGAGATGATGTTTTAAATTTTCAAGTATTACATTATATCTGTCTTGTTGTAATTTTACTGTTCTATACTCACTAAAAATACTCCACCGATGCTATGGCATTCCCTTAGTGAGTGACTATAGCGGGTGTGGGGTGTTACAGATACATATCCCATTGTGCTCAGAATGGGGGTAATTAGCTATGGACGACAGTCAGTGGACTTGATTTCGAGTTGAAAATAAAAAGCTGCTTTTAGGAAATTTAAAATAATAAATTAATATATATTTATATAAAAACTACCTCTCCTCCCTTACTCTTCTTTGGTCAACGTTCATTTTAAAATCAAAAAATAAAGGGGGGGGGGCGCTCCTCAAATCGATGGCGGCTATCGCCACCGCCCATCGCATGCGCCGCCTCTCCTCCGGCGGTCAGCCCCTCCTCGTCGCCCCCTCCCAAATCGAACCCCGTACCCCTTCCTCGATCGGGACCCGCTCACCCCACGATCGACGAAAAACCCTAGCCGCCAGATCCGACGCCCCCCCCCCCCTCGCGCACCGCGCCGCACTCCCCTGCACCTCCTCAACCCTGTCGCCTCTCTCTCCCCTTTCTATGACGTAAAACCTCGCACTCCTCCTCAAACAGCGAACCCGCCTTCGAACCCCTCCTCCTCCGATAACTGTAAGCTTATATTTTTATTTTTCTTTATTTCTTTTAGTTTATGAAAATCAGTTTTTATTTTATATTTTATATTTTACATAGTAAAGATAATCAGTTTTAAAAATATATAGCATAATAAAAGTTAGATTTTATTGTAGATAAAAATTAGATTTTTATATATTGAATAGCGAAGTAAAAATTCGATTTTTATATATTGAATAGCGAAGTAAAAATTCGATTTTTATATATTGAATTTTATATATTGGATAGCGAAGTAAAAATTCGATTTTTATATTTTGAATAGCAAAGTAAAAATTCGATTTTTATATATTGAATAGCGAAGTAAAAATTCGAATTTTATATATTGAATAGCGAAGTAAAAATTCGATTTTTATATATTGAATAGCGAAGTAAAAATTCGATTTTTATATACTGAATAGCGAAGTAAAAATTCGATTTTTATATATTGAATAGTGAAGTAAAAATTCGATTTTTCTATATTGAATAGTGAAGTAAAAATTCGATTTTTCAATATTGAATTGCGAAGTAAAAATGTGATTTTTATATATGTAGAGAATACGGGCAACGAAAGTGACAAGAGGCAAGAACAACAAAGATTTCTACCCAAGAAGAGTCGTGGCGTTGGATTAGCTATCGGTGAGAATTTCTCACTCTTCAATCTCTTTTTCTAGTTGAAATATATACTAGGATGCAGACGGTGTTTAATAGCACCCGACACCCGTCGTCCACAGACCATGGACGGCTTGTATGCTTGTTTGTTTGATTTTGATGTGTAGTTGATTGTGTGATGTGACATGAAATAAAATAAAATATTTATATAGTTTTAAATATTTTATAGTTAAAAAATAGAATTTTTAACGTGTATATAAAATGAAATAAAAATAAACAAATCGGACGATTTGTTTATATACACACATTTGACTGATATTGATTGGGACGATAAATTTTACACATCGCCCAACTACACAAATAAAATCTGTGTTTGATTGTTTGAAACCCCACACGGGTATTGGGATGATAGATGACATACACTAATCCCAATAGTTAGTTGTATGTCGATCGATTGATTGACAGACTGTTATAAGCGTTAAATATCTATATTCGATGCTTATATAGGGTAGAATGCACTTTGGAAGATGGTTGATTATTCATCGTTGTTACTGTATACATGTGTTGTAGAAAATCCATATAATTAACATTATATGGTAATTGATTGGGCCTCATTCCAGTTTTGAAAAAGAAAGTTTTGAAAAGAAAGTTTTGAAAAAGAAAGTTTTGAAAAAGAAAGTTTTGAAAAGAAATATTTGAATAGAAATATTTGAAAAAGAACATAGAAATATTTGAAAAAGAAATATTTGAAATAGAATATTTAAAAATAGAAATATACGAAGCCGTGTTGATTAGATTGACGCCATTTTGACGTGAACGATATTTATATCGATTTCATTCATTTTATAATGAATATCGAAAAGGATTTCAAAATCTGATATTTTGAAAAGAATTGAAATTCGAATTGAAATTGAATGTAAAACGAATTCGAATTGAATTGAATATAAAACGAATTCGAATTGAATTGAATATAAAACGAATTCAAATTGAATTGAATGTAAAACGAATTCGAATTGAATTGAATGTAAAACGAATTCGAATTGAATTGAATATAAAACGAACTCGAATTGAATTGAATTTAAAACGGATTCGAATTGAATTGAATTGAAAAGAAAATGAATTCAAATCGAATTAAAATCGAAATGGAATTGAAATCAATTTGAAATGAATTTAAAACGAATTTATATTGGAATATTCAATTTTGATTTGAAATTGAATATGAAGTTGAAACCGTTTTGAAAATGAATTTAAAACGATTTATAAAGCACGTTTTGAATTGAAATCGACGAAGTATATATTATATATATTATATATATAATATAATGGCCTGAATAGAACGCGCCGAGCCGCGGCAGTTCGCGAATTTCGACCATTGGCTTCGAACGGATATTGCGGGAGATCCGGCCGTCAGATTCTCCTGAAACCGGAACCGTTGGGTTCGTATCGAAAAGAGCTTTCTAACGAATATGAGAAATTAGAAATCTAATGGTTGGATTTGGAATTATGTCCAAATCAAATTTGAAAAAGTCGCTGTAAGTGCAGTTCGATGGCCATTGATGGAAATCGACTGTACGTGCCTTGATAAAATCACTAGAAATATCAATAATTTGTGTAAAATCATAAGAAATGATTTGGGAAGAATTTGGATGAAAAACTCCATATTTGAAAAGATAAAAATAGATTTCTATCGAAATGAACTAGTTTTGAACTAGAATTAAAATTCTATTTGTTTTTAAATAAATAAATTGAATTTGAAAGGGTTTTAAAAATAACCAGAATTTCCAATGATTGCATTGGAGTGGATTTGAATCGAAATTGTCTTCGGAATATTTCGATGTTGGAATTCGTGATTATACAGATGTTGTTATGGACATTTGAAAGACATATATTTATATCGTTATTTCCAATACGACATTTGTTAATCGTAGAATTTAATATTGAATATAAGCCGATATATTTTCTATTCAGAGCCTTGTATTGAATATCAAATGTGATTTGGGTTTGTCGTGAATGGTGTCTTCATTAACACTGTTCTTGAACCCAGTTGAGAAAAGATTAAGTCTTTTTATTTAGATTTAATGAAGTGTACCAATTAAATAATATTTAATTGGAATTGAATTGATATTGATTTTTGGGTTTATCGTGGACAGTGTTTTAAATAACACTCGTTCTTTAACCCGATAATTAATGGAATGTGATTTTGGGTTTATTGTGAACTGTGTTTTAAATGACACTGATTCTTTAACCCAGTTAAAAATTAAAACTAAGTGGAGTTTTAATGAATCTTTAAATAGATTGAAAAGATCGAGAATGGAGTATCACCAGTTTTACTCCAAGCGATAGTTAAATCTTTAATTAGATTTGAACGTGAAATGGTAATTGAATTTACCGATAACACTGTGGGGTTAGATATGAAGTAAGACCCGTTTTACTTCATGGGATGAATAGGTTGGGATTGGGAAATTAAAACAAATGATTACTTCGGTAAGGTTAGTTAATCTCGACTAGTTGAATCGAAATTCAAAAGGAGATTAGAGAATAAATTCATGGAATTTATCTTGGATAAAATTAATGGGAACCTTTCCCTATGAATGTGAAATTAGAAACTAACTGTCGGTTAGCTAAGCAGAATGGTTTTCTGGATATTGATCTGATGTTGGTTTCGGCCTTCGGGGTTAATATTTGGGGAATTATTCTCTTGATTAATTTACGGTTAGTGACTGGTGAATTGGAATGAGGCGTATGTTGTGTTTGTGTAACACTTATTTAAAATATACGTGAGTTATTCGGAAAGACCGGGTTTATCCCATTCTGAATAACTGATACGACGATATGTCGAAGATGAAGACGGTGGTCGAAGACCGGAAGTCTTCACATCATTTGGGTGATTACTGATGATCTTGATTGGGCTGTACACCCAAGATGAGGGAATCAATCGGTGGTCGTCCAGATGTGCTTGGAGATCGATGGATATGCGAAGAAAGTGCCTCCGGTTTCGTTCAGACCCAGAGCGGACTTGTAAATGGATTGTGTGTCTGACATTGGATTTCATTCTGTGTGACTGATATCGGTTGCATAGAGTGGTTTGCCTGTGTGGCATGCTAAGATGCAATTGATCGAGGCTTCTGTTGAAAAGCAAAGTCTTGTGGTGATGATCAAAGCATCGCCTGTGTGGCACAGCTTTGTGTAACGTGAATTCGCGAGCCTCACACACCGGTGGTGAACCAGAAACGGGAGACGGACCTCAGAGGGGACATGCGTTTTCTTTCTAGCTAGGGTGGTGTCAGTGACCTACCAGCCCTGACATTTATATTATTTTCACCTGTGTGGTTGTTGCTGTTGCGAGGCGCCTCGGTTTGATCGGACGATCCGGGTCCGATGGAGTCAATCGTTGGCTCATTTACACCCCAAAGGCGGAGAAACGTACTGTTCAGGCATTATAATCCACATCGGTGGACCGACCCTGACGATCCAAGGGGCAGTTGCGGCTGTTCCTAGACATGGGCTAGATTGTTTAAAATCGGTAGAGGACTATCTTTTGCCTCGGTTCACAGATGGAAATCCAACTTCCAAATACGTGATTTTGCGGTTTTAATTGTAGAACTAGTATGGCGACATGATATATGGTACCCATGCCGCCTATGATTGATACTTATGATTTGAAGTTTGTTTTATACACTATACACTTATTATAGTATCAAATGATTTGTTTTAAACGTATCAAGCATTCTTTGGCTGTTATAAGGGAAAACCCTATCCCCCGGCTTGCGTTGCATTGTGTGATAGGACCTGGGTCTTATAACAGCTTCATTTTTCTTTATTTAGCATTGCGCTGTTTGTTTTATGCACTGGTATTCTTGGGAGGAGACCCATTCCGTGTTATACGGCGTGGTCCCTTGATTTACTTAAATTTAAAAATAAAGATTAATAACTGTTTTAGTTCTCACACCAGTCCCATGACTGACTTGGAGTTTATTGTTTTAACCTAAACTCTGGGTGCCCTTATTTTGACACGGGCAGCTAGTAGTTTTGGTTTTGCAGATTTATATTCACAGGATCCTGGTTTACAGCTGGAACGATATCCAGAAAGCTTTGTATCCGTATATCTCTTCGAGTTGTGTATTGTATTATTTTCCGCTGCTATGTATTTAAATGTAATTTAAATCTCTGATATTTCTGTGTAATATTCATTCATACTCTATATATTCTTGTAATCTGATGGATTGTTGTAATATACAATGAAATGTTCTTCCGTCTGTGTTCTGTTGTGGCTTGTTCTCAAACAATCCGCGCTTTCCCTTCTCTTCGGAGACCGGGGAAGTTCGGGTCGTTTCACCGAATGATCAACCCTGCAATCAGTTGTTAGAATCAATAGGTGTTCAAATCGTTCATTTGATTAAATCGAAACCTTTTTATTGGATGATTGCTATACTCCAAGCCTGACTAAAGACTAAAAAAATGGAAGGATTAGTTTGATAATTGATTTACATGGATCCTACATGGTTGAGACCAAAAGTTAAAATAATATTGCCAAAAATTGAAAAAATGATATTTCCATTTCTTCATCAAAAAATGAGTCCTCATTGAAGCAAGCATTGCTTACTAGTTATATCATCTACAATCGCTTGAATCTCGAGACATTCCTCGAACCAATCATATACTTTATGTAGATAGGGAATCCGAGAGCCCCCCTCAAGAACCGTATATGAGAATTTTCCTCTCATACGGCTTCACATTGCCTTAGCATAACCGGTCAACAAACATTCTCTCTCTTTTTCACCAAATGAATCAACATGGCACTAGGTTTCGGAGAAGAGTCAATAGTAAGTACTCATACTCGTTGCAATAGTAGTGGTTTCCATAGTAGTGAACATAACACTTAGTTGTGAGTCATATAACTGGTAGTAGTTCTAATGGCACTTGGTTTCGGAGAATAAGCCATAGTAAGGCACCTCCTGTTGCTTAGCATGGTTCGGTAATTTGACTGAACTACCAAGGTTGAGTCATGCTATTGGCACAATGGTTTAGGCAGGCAGCTCGGCAAATAGACATCCACGGGAATTAACTTATCGACTCCCCGAACAGTACTGTAAGAATCAGTACTGAACATTCCTCCTATAATAGTACAAGCTCCTATAGCAATGACATATTTTGGTTCAGGATTTTGTTCATATAATCATACTGAAGACGGAGCCATTTTTATTGTTACGGTACCGGCTGTTAAAAATAGGTCTGCTTGCCTAGGGCTCGATCTTGGTACTAATCCATAACGATCAAAGTCAAATCGCGAGCCTCTTCTCTATGGTACTAGTTGTTGTTTCATTGAATTTGCTTCATTAATAGGTATCATTTACTCCCCGATGATACCATATCACCGATCAAATAATCTTCCTTACTTGTTTACCCACCCACCAAACTCAAGATCCATAATTAAGGATCCAACAATAAATAAAAGAACTCTTGCATTTTTTTATTCTTCAATTTCATAGTTAATCTTGTATTTAGATTTTGTTTATATATGTAAGATCTGTATATATGAAAGATCTATACAAATAGATAGTATAGGATACTTATTCTTTATTCGGCCCAATTCTTTTCCTAAAAATAGGATTGAGCCAAGTTTAATTGCAATCCATTAGGAGAACAAACAACACTTACTGAATTATGTGCGCTTAGTTCTTATATTTTCTATTTATTTTTTCTGTCTATCTATCTTATCTACTGGTTCGAACTCGAATTTGATCTTTTTCCATACTTCACAAGAAACCGCAAGTTCGGGACTCCATTTGCAAGCTTCGCGGATAATCTCATTACCTTCACGAGCAAGATCACGTCCTTCATTACGAGCTTGTACACATGCTTCTAAGGCTACTCGATTAGCTACCGCATCAGGTGCATTTCCCCAAGGGTGTCCTAAAGTTCCTACACCAAACTATAGGACGGAATCATTTCCAAAGATTTCAGTTAGGGCAGGCATTGCCAAACATGAATACCCCCGAAAGCCACGGGAATAACACCTGGCATAGAAACCCAATCTTGAGTGAAAAAACACCGCGATTTCGGTCTTTTTCAATAAAATCATCACGTAATAAATCAGCAAAACCTAAAGTCATCTCACGTTCCCTTTCCAGTTTACCTACTACTGAGCGTTCCTTTGTTGATATTATTACCAGTATTCGATACTGGGTCATTCATAGCATTACTATACCTTCTCTATTCATTGTGAGTTCGTTATTCGTCAGTACAGGTATCACTTTATTATTTTATTATTTTATTTCCTATTAGAATAATCATTTTACTATTTTATTTCCTATTAGAATTAAGCATATAATCTAATCATTAGAATTGTTAACTAACAACGAGTGAGTATTGAAATAAATAATTCTCTTTTGGGGAAATCCCAGGTATCACTTATATAAATATATATTATGATAGAATCTTTTGGTCAATTTAAAATATAAAGAGAAAAGTTTATCTCATGTCATGTACAAAAAAAATTATCATCGAAAAGTTAAATGGTTGTTTCTTCCTATACCATGAAATAATAAATACTATAAAATAGAAATAGTTAATACTATAAAATAATAAATAAATGAAATAATAAATAAATGAAGAATTTATTCTCATAGAATCTAGTATCGTATAATCAAATAAGGCAACAAATAAGTGGGCTAATATAAAAGGGGGCTGGTATAGCGGATGCAACTTCCTTAATAAGTGTAGTTCGTCCCGCTTGTAATAGAACTCGAGCTTTCCACCCTGAGACCCTCTTTAGCACTCTTTCCATCGATGAAGGCCTCTAAAGGGCGGTAGACCAAAGTCCTTGGTTTATGGTGAAGCTTAGTCTTTTCGTTGGTAGTGCCCCAATTCCTTCAACCGATATGCCCTTAGGCACGACCATACATAACATAGAAATCACGCTTGGAAAGGGTGGACAATTAGCTAGAGTGGCTGGCGCTGTAGAGAAACTGATCGCAAAAGAGGGTAAATCAGCCACATTAAGATTACCATCCGGGGAGGTCCATTTGATATCAAAAACTGTTAAGCAACAGTCAGACAAGTAGGTAATGTTGGGGTTATTCTATTCAGCGACAGCGATTATTGGCAAGAACTTATTGAATCCATTGTATGGGCACATAAAAGAAATAAAATGCAATTATAATGAATATTAAAACTGTTTTACTATATGTCTATCTCAAGATCAAATGAAATTTGTTTTGTTTACTAATTACTATTATATATTTAAATTATGTACATAACAAACAACAAATATTAGTATTATTATTATTATATATATATATTGAATAACGTTCAAGTACCCAAAAGAGCTAGTTACATTAGAGTAATTATGCTAGAACTGAGTCGTATAGCTTCTCATTTATTATGGCTTGGACCTTTTATGGCGGATATCAGTGCACAGACTCCCTTTTTCTATATTTTCAGAGAAAGGGAATTGTTATATGATCTATTCGAAGCCGCTACAGGTATGCGAATGATGCATAATTATTTTTGTATTAGGGGAGTTGCTACCAATTTACCTTATGGCTGGATAGAGAAATGTTTGGATTTTTGCGATTATTCTTTAACAGGTATTGTTGAATATCTAAAACTTATTATGTGTAATCCTATTTTTTTTGGAACGCGTTGAAAGAGTGGGCATTATTAGTGGAGAGGAGGCAATAATTTGGGGTTTATCAGGACCAATGCTACGGGCTTTTGGAATCCAATGGGATCATTGTAAAGTTGATAGTTATGAGTGTTACAATAAATTTGATTGGGAAGTCCAATGGTAAAAAGAAGGAAATTCACTAGCTTGTTATTTAGTATGAATCGGTGAAATGGAGGAATCTAAAAAAATTATTCAACAGGCTCTAGAAGGAATTCCTGGAGGACCTTATGAGAATTTACAAGTCCGACGTTTTGATAAAGCAAAAAATTCCGAATGGAATAATTTTGAATATAGATCTATTACTAAAAAACTTTCACCCAATTTTGAATTGTCGAAGCAAGAACTTTATGTCAGAGTAGAAGCCCCAAAAGGAGAATTAGGAATTTATTTGATAGGAGATAATAGTGTTTTCCCTTGGAGATGG
Organism: Allium sativum; assembly: GCA_030737875.1. Classification (NCBI taxonomy): domain Eukaryota; kingdom Viridiplantae; phylum Streptophyta; class Magnoliopsida; order Asparagales; family Amaryllidaceae; genus Allium; species Allium sativum. The sequence continues at coordinate 290,235,075 of CM060920.1, read as the reverse complement.
AAAATTCGTCCACCTGGTTTTATCAATTTGCAAATTCTCCCTCAACTTGTTAAAAGAATGAAATTGGCAGATATCATGACGATATTAGGTAGTATAGATATCATTATGAGAGAAGTTTATCATTGAAATGATAATTGATATGACAGAAATGGAAATACAAGCTATAAATTCTTTTTCTAGACCGGAATCTTTAAAAGAAGTTTATGAACTCATATGGACCTTTGTTTTTATTTTCACTCTGGCTACAGATATTTCTCTTTCTAACTACACAATTACTAGTACCCCTATTGTTATTCCCAATATAAGGGTGAAAATAAGAACAAGGATCCATATGAGTTCATAAACTAGCAAGGTATTTTCGCTCTTTGCTCTAAAGGGTCTTCCTCTACTAGCAGTTTTTTTTTTTTGGAAAACTCCATCTATTCTGGTGTGGATGGAAGGCAGGCTTATATTTTTTGGTTTCAATAGGACTCCTTACGAGCTTTGTTTCCATCTACTATTATCTAAAAATAATCAAGTCATTAATGACTAGAAGAAACCAAGAAATAAATCCTTACGTTCGAAGGGAGATCTTCCAATTAAGAAGATCCATCAACCTGAGACGAAGAGAAAGGTCTATCTATTTTCTTTAGTTATTTAGTTAAACCAATGATTCGTTATTGGAGCAGATAGCAACAATCGTTTCATCGGACATATGAAATTCTTAATGATAGTTGGTTATATTCGCCAATTTTCGCAATAATTGCTTCATTTACAGCGTGATTCACTGCATTTTACATGTTTCGAATGTATTTACTTACCTTTGATGGACATTTGCGTATTCATTTTCAAAATTATAGTAGCGCTCAAAATAGTTCTTTCTATTCAATATCCTTATGGGGAAAAGTCGAACACCCTCCCGAATATTTATACTAGACTTGGTATACTAGGCTCCTTGTTATCTCTCTATAAAAATAGTTGTGGTCAATAGAATAGAATAGAACAACAATAGAATGGAATTAATATCCTGGCGGGGCTAGTTGCCTAGGTAACCGGGGTTCCTTTTGGATATCACCTTGTTTTGGCCGAACTTAGTATAGGCTTTTTTTATGGATCTCCATTTCAAGTATTTATTTCATATTTTATTTCCTATTTATTCTATTTCTTCATTCTTGTTTATGCTACTTTCAAGGGTTCATCTAAATGACATGCGCAGTACAAAGTTTATAGTGCAGAACTTTTTTTATTTATCTATTATATTGTTTCTGCTCAAATGAAATTCATAATATCTTCAAAATTGGGTAATAGCGGGCACGAGCGATCTGGTGTCCAAGCCGATTGGTCAGACGATGACTACTGCATTTATGAGATTAGTATTAGCCGCCTATCTCGGACCAGAATGCACTAGGCGACCTCTTTATGAGGCGAGCGTAAGTGAAGTTCAACCTTTAATATATTAATTGGGTCCACACCTCGCTAGTATATTAATTGCCTTTAGTATATTAATTGGGGAGGTATCTTAATTACCAGTATAAACATTTTCGACCTTTTGCGCCCGAAGGGGGTCGGTTTTTTGGGGGTGGCGGAATAAGCATGCTTCTTCACAAGCTTATCCCCGCCCCATTTCCTGTTCGTCCCGGCCGACAGAAAAAGGGATGAAAAAACAACAACGTGTTTCTTTATTTCTAGACAAATACTATTTCTTCTTTTTCCTCCTTGTTTGCATTGAAATGGGATCAACGAGAGTTGCAGACCCTATCTTAATCCTATGGGATGTGGGGAGCTTCACTTTCATTTGGCAGCTAGCTTGAACTCTCAACTTAGGGAAAGCATCCGAGGACAGAGAGGTTAGGTGGGGATAGAGGAGTCAGGTCTCTTCTGCTAGTGATCTCAGCAAGAAAGACTTTAATTGATGCTTTATTAATATAGGGGTAAAGGTTGCTTCCAAGCAAGAAAAGGGCTATGCGAAAAGGCTATAGGTCATTGGCAATGTTACATGACAACCGGGGAAAGAGGAAGCGAAAAAAGTCCATAGTTAGTCACTGCTCACCCCTTGCTTGTTCGATCAGGGAAAGAGTACCAAACAATCCGTACCATGCTTTCAGGGAATACTTGAAGAAGGAAAAGCTTCCTTAGCGAAGCAGGACGGGAAGTCTCGAGAATATGGCTCCTAAACTAGTCAACTTTTGATTCCCACTTTAGCTGATAGCTATGCGGTGTGAAACAGCCAATTCCCTGCTTGAACTAACGATTTACCCCTTGAGTATGGGCACTCTTGCTTCCCTCTGACTGACGGGATAGTTTTAGTAGTTGAATGAATTCTCCGATTCACCGCTAGGGATTGTCCTTTCTCCGATTTCCCGATGCACCACTTCCATCACTACCGTTCCTATTCCCCTAGGACGGTTACCAGATCAGCACAAGACGCATAACAGTTCTATGTGGAATCAAATAAAGACTGATCCCTCAGATACCCCATTTTTTTAATCTTTAGTCCAAGTTAACCATAAATTCTTCTAATTAAGAATATTGCTCCTCAATCTAAATTAATCTAATTTAATTTCACGCTACGCATGATTGATTCTTCAATCAATATAATATTTCTTGGGCGAAATAGAGGATATCTCGATCAGAGGGGAAAATGGGGAAATTCGCCCAAGCTCATGGCATTGTTGATCTTGTAGCGGTTGAAAATGAAACTATTGGAGATTTCGCCTAAATATATGATTCCCTCTCCCAAGCAGCATGAAATTGATCCTTCCAATGTTTATACCTCCCCAATGTTTATACTGGCGCCTGCTTTCGGTTAAAAAGCCCCCTTCCACTCGTCTTTTGACTGCCCAAGGAAATTGATGCTCGGTCTCGTGTAAGCCAAGCCCCTACGTACCGGAACTAATAACATTCGAGATTATGCAGGGTTATACACGAAAGATCCTTTTTTGGCTCTCTCTTCAGCCCTGTGTCTCTTATCCCTAAGGGGTCTTCCTCCACTAGCAAGGTTTTTCGGAAAACCTGTTGAACACTGGATTAATATCCATGACTAGGGTTTGGGGGGGGGGGGGGGTAGAAGATAAGATTAAGGAGGAGCCACACTTGGTTTTGTTGGTCTTTTATTTTATGTTATTTTATTAGTATACTCTTTGTTTTGTTGGATTGGAACATATACATCAAAAATTCAATGCAAAATTGGAATGAGAATGAAATAAATTGCTTCAAATCGGTGCTAAATAAAACTTAGATTACGAAAAGATGTGCTTTAACCTAAAAGGTACTTTGCTGGAAAATTAACTTCTATGAAGATTTAGTTCATTTTACTATATATAACGACCCGCATTTTACATATCGGAGGATTGTAAAATATTTTTATTTAATTCCCTAAGGGTTGGATCATTCTTATATTTTAATATGTTGGTTATGGGGATATGAGACATGTCCATAATGTTTATCAATTTTATTTGTGACCGTTTTGCTCATGTCAATTTTGTACTGGGAATAACTTTTGACTGGGATCGAATCAGGAGCAAGGATCAATTTCATTAGAAAGGAAATGGTGTTGCCAATTCCATAGAGTAGTCAAATTAAAGTTTTAGTTCAGTGGTTTGGGAGAAATTGTTGTTTTGTGTTACATAATTTCTGGATAGGTTGACTAGTCATTAATGGGCTGATTTGGTGTGGCCCGTTAGTGGGCTAGTTATATGGCTATAAATTAGGGGGTGGAGGCAAGGAGAATGGTTTACTTTCTTCATTTCTTATTTGGTTGAGAATCTCCCTACTCCAATCAAATACATCTCTCTTCCATTAAAATCTTAGATCTGCATTAGAAGATTGGAGATCCACATCAAGGAAGGCTAGATCAACATCAAGAGAGAGTAGATCGCATCGAATTGAGTGATTTGAAGATTGTTTTTCACTATCCGGATTTGTAGTTCATTGATTTAAAGCTAATTTGTGGATTTGATGAGTGATAAGCATCTTTCATGCGGATTCAATCGAGTATACGAGTTGTTTGATCTTATTTTCATCATTTCAAGTTGTTTTTACCTAGATCAACATCATGGTATGTATATTTTCATTCGAATCACCATAGGATCCAATCTAGCAACCTAAATCAGTGAATTTTTATGTTAATTCATGTGTTATTACAAGTTAGACCATTTGTTTAATTCATTTATTATTTACCATGAATTTGTTGAATTTTTATATTCTTGAATGATGATAATTTAAAGTATTAGTGTTTGTTCATGATTGATTGATTTGTTGTTGAATGGTTGTTTGAAATTGCTCGAGTTTGAATTGGATTGATTTTATGTTTGGATCGCATCTTGTTGCACAAGAAACTTGGATGGATCGACAATGATTTAGGTGGATCGGAAGTACTGGCGAAGCAATGCAAATACGTGGATCAGATCGTTTGGCAAAATGGCATGGATCGACCATTGATTTGCAATTAATCAGGCGGATTTATTCGATGGATCGGAGCTGTGCAAAACATGTGGATCAACAACATTTTAGGCATATTGAATCGGGATTCTTGCATGGATCGGTCTGCTTTCAGCATGGTGGATCGAAAAAAGGAAGCACACTGTGAAATAAGTGATCGACCAAGGGTCCAGGCCATGGGCCGGGCCAGGTTTTGAAGATGGATCAGATCAATTGGTCTGACAACATTTTAGAAATGGTGTTTATGGCAATGGATCGGGAAAATCTTTTGAAAATGGATCGACCACGTGTGCAGGCCATGGATCGGCCTTAGAAACATGGATCAGACAGCTTTCTCAGATGGACCGGGCACTCTGGACCACAGCGTTTGGGAAACGCTGTAAAAAGGCAATGGATCTGGAGTATTTTCTGGGATGGATCGACAGCGTTGCACACATGAAAAAGATGGATCAGGCAAGTGTCTAGCTGATGGACCGACCAAACCAGATGGATTGGGTGTGGCCAAGAAACCATAATGTTTCTGAAAATGTTGTGAATGGGGAACCATAGGGTTTTTGAAAGGCTGTAGAAGGAAAAATGAACGTTGTAGTATGTTATTCACATCAAAAGGCCGAAACGTTGTGAATCGAAAATTGACCAAATGATGTATGTTTTTGGTTCGACGTTGGTCGTTACTTCGACTTAAATTCAAGACGGGATGTTTAAAGTGTTTTGAAGTGTTCATTGATCATCGTAAGGCAACGAATGTGAAAACAACTCAAGGTTGTGCGTTCTTGGATAATGGTTGCTCAAGAAGACGCTTGAGCTTAAGAATCGCCATCAGTTTGGATGGCTAGAGATATTGAAGACTGAGAAATTATCGTTGTCGTAGGATCTAGCGGACTCAAAGCAGGGGTATAATAGGGATGCCTAAAATACTATAGAATAGTCGAGTACCCAGGGTATTGTTGAAAGGCCTAGATACGTTCGGTGGAAAGGCGTATGGATTTTTGCTAGTACCGGGGTTACCATTCGCCATTGACGGATGACAAGGTTGGCCAGTCATATGATTAACAATGGTTTCAAAGCAGAATAGGCAGTGATAGCCAGAGTCATGAATGTTGGTTGATTTGCATGTATCATCTTATGTAGATTGTTCAACGTCAAAGGAGACATATCTTATGTGCTTGTCTGATGGTGGTTTAGGCCTTTGAGGCTTGTGCTTAGGGGATGTTGATCTCGATTAGGATGGTCTACGCTGGATAACTAGTTGCTATGTCTGCTATGTTTTCTATTCTGGTTGTTGTAAATGCTATCACCATCATATGTAGGGGAGATGGGTTTATGTACTACATGAAAAATGATTTTTTGTAGCACTCAAAAACCGCTACCAATCATTTTTGGTGGCGTTTCGATAATCGTTATGAGAAAACATGCTACTAAAAATCATTTCAAATTGGTTGCACTATTTTTAACGCCATTGTAATTTCTTTTGTTGTAACGTTTATTTAACGCCACCAAAATAATTTCGTCGCACTAAATAAACGCCATAAAAGAAAGCTTATAATGTTACTAATAAAATTTACAACTTTACCCCTAGTTTACGGTTGCGTTAATTCAACGCCACTAAATATATTTCTGTAACGTTTTTAAAACGCAGCTAAAAATTATTAATTAATTTTCTCTTTTTTCCCTGCAATTATTTCCTTCTACCAGTCTATTTTGTTTCTATAATATCAATCTATAATCATTTACATACTCATGGCGTTCAAACAATCAGAAAAACTATTAACCATATATTCAAGTAAAGTATGGATACATGATTCAATACAATAGTTTTCCGTACATCTGACCAAAAACTCTAATACAAATACCACTCTAATATACAAATTTATGCAATTTATCCAAAGAAAATGCTATACCCGTACTGTACACATCTAGTACAATAACCACTTTGCTCTTTGAAGTGATGCAACATATAGTCAGACAGCTCCTCCCTGATTTCACAAAAAGATACACAAATGTTAACAAGGTATGTTAACAAGCTAACAGATTATGAGTCATCGCAAAACATGACTGGACGTACCAGGCAATGCAAGTTCACATGTTTGTTACGTTCATGTAAATACAGAATACTAATGTGTAGCATTAGTAGCAGCTGAACACAAGTGACAATACAAAATACTAGTCTCGGTTGAAGCCGGCTTTTATGAGTTCCATTCGTGTAAATAGTAAAGTAGTATACAACAAATTAATGTGAACTCAGTCACTGAAAGTACTTCCACAGGCAATAGACCCGAAAGTACTTCCACAGGCAGTTCCATTGAAATGGTGAACTCAGCCATTGAAATGTTTATGTGATAACTGTATACAGCAGTGAAAAGACATATTCGTTAAATTGTATACAGCAAAATTAGACTACCAAATGTTTATGTGTTAACGTACTTCCATTGAAATGGTGAACTCAGCCATGTTTCCGATATATATGTGATGTATAGAAATTTACAACTGTAATTTAGGAACAAGAAATAAATACTGGTCTACTTACAAAAGGATGAACATTTTACATTGGTTGTAGGAAGCAATCATTAATCTATGTGTAGAACAATGGGTGGAAAAATAGCACTTACTTTCAATGGCTACAACAACATGATGGATACTGATTTGAAGTTTAATATTAAGCAGAACAGGATTGCAAATAAACACTTCAATGTAAAATGCATAACATAACTAAAAGGTTCAAAAGTTCCAAATCAATACCGCTAAAGTATCTTCCAATCCTATATCTAGAAGTTCCTCTCGAGTAGCTTTATCCAAATTACTTGAAGAAATTTTATTTACTTCAGCTTTCAGATTATGCAAATCGGACTTTTACTCTCTCAGCTTTGTCAGCAATACATCTTTAACAATTGGTTGCAAACTTCTTGCCTAAAGATCCATTTTTTTAATCTGAGTAGATATATATAGACATAACCCTTCAGCATCACTCAACCATGTTTCTTGATCAATTTCAGCATGTCATCTATACACGTAAATAGCCATGTTATATCTCTCCATGATCTACGATCTTAGCTGAAACATATGCATACATACACACATATATTACACACGCACACACACATGCATGTATGTATAAGTATATGGGATTTGAATTACCCTAGATGTACCTAAGGTTTACTTGTTTTCCTACCTCCTATTATTTACATTGATGCCCTAACATGCACATGCAATCATGCTCTAGCAGATATTCTTGGCTTTGCTAATCTGCATAATATAACAGAATGCAAACCAGTTTAAACAGTAGTGACTTGGGATTAGTTTTAGGATTAAATGTGCTAACATGCAGCAACAAGAAATCATACCATATCAGTTTGTCTCATAGAAAATCCAAGAGCACGCCTGTAGAGTTAGTAAGTAATAGGTACTATAAGCAATCAAAATTTGTTAAGACATATAATAATGTTAAATTAACAAAAAAGATGAAGTTTTTGTAAGTAATAGGCATGCCTGTAGAGTTCCGAGCAATGCAACAAACTTGAAGAGCTTTTTGAACTGTAGGCATATTCAGATAAGAAGAAATATAATTGTCCGAATAAATGTATGACCGGATCTCAAACTCCCCTTGTACAGTATAATCATTTCTTCTATAACGCCAATTTAGGTTGACCGAATATCCATCCAGTTTCCCACATCAATTCAGGTGTAACGACCCGGGGATTTTCGACTCCAAAAATCGACACAAATACCAATGTCGACTATTCAGACATCGGAAATACCGAATAGTTAATAGAAAGAAGTAAGAGGGTAAGAATAGGTAAGATAAAAAATTAGAATAGAAGAAGAAGAAGAACACAACAACATCAAAGTAACACGAATCTCACTGCGAAATGAATAAAATATTGTAAACAAAATAACATTTGAAACACAAATCTGTATTTGTATATTAGAGTACAACACTTACATCACAACAGAAATAAACAATAGCTATAAAATGTTGTTGAAGCCTCCTGCTCCAAGCTCCATCTAGTGTATATGTAAATCCCGACTACTTGACTGCTCGTACAAATTATGGGCACCCAAGAGTTTAGGGAAAACAAATCAAAATAAACTTTGGGTCAGTCATGGCGCTGGTGTGAGTAAACTTCAACCATTTGGTTTTAACTTTTCGAAGTCCTTTTCAAAAGAAATGATAATCATAAGACCGATCCACACATAAATACGGATTGTTTTTACCTTACAATAACCCAAAACATTTTTAAAATCTATACTTTTGATATTTTAATAATGTCTAATCACAAGTAATTAACAATCTAGCAGAACGCTTACATCTCATGCTCCACATATATATTGTATAAAATCAAAACTGCGGGCGCTTATTGGAGTTTGGATTCCAACTATGACAAGGTTTGGAACCATCTGCCAATAGTGTATCTCTAGAGAGGAATACACTGGGTTCAACAAGAACGTCTTGCAACCCGGCCCACACATGACCGACCGCTCATTTCTCTTGGGTGTATCGAATATATTGTCACCTACAGGTAGTAGCAACATAATCGTTCCCGGGAGATACAGAAGCGAAAAGAAGTAACAAATATGAATATTCTCTAGATGGCGACAATATACCCTAATGGGGGCGACCCACTTAGCCATGCTGCCTGCCCGATTTTTGTCATTTCCTGGTTGATGAGGCTTGAGTTCATAACATATCTTTTGATAGATCATACATTCATTTACTTTGAATGCCACATCGTCATACCTTCCAAATCACAAATTGATTTCCACAAAAATACCACGGGTATAAAAAGCTAAGAGGAACGAATTCCTCCACCACCATACGTAATACTTTTAAGAGATCAACCGTACGTGATTTATTAGGTATACTCTGTCAGACACTCGTCCATACAAGTTGTCCTAGGACTGGACAAACATAAAGCACCATTCTGGTACAGAACGACCCTTGCATTTCACTCCATCTTCAATTGTCTTTAGCATAATTAAATTCGCATCGCTTATGCCTATACGGAGTTGTTTTCAGATAATAGATCCAACCGATCTCACCGTATTGACAACGATGGTCAAAATACTTCGATAGTCGGTTATTTAACTATCGAAGTAAAAACAAACATCCATTCAAATGTATAACTAAACATCACATAACCACAGACACTTTTATTTAACATTCAATTTTATTATTCAAATTCTTATATCTTAACAGATATTTCTCAAATCCCGTTTTAGCCTTTTCACATTCCCAGTTATTATAAATTCTCATTCTCCCATGTTCCAGAAAATATATGTTATTAACGTTCGAAACATTTTCATTCTTTTTACATTCTTTATTTTCTACACTTGGATAATATACCTGTAACAACCCGAAAATCTGGGCCAGTTTAAAATTTTTTATTTTGGCAATTTTAGCGGATTTTGATTATTTAAAATGAATTATTTTAAATAATATCGACGGAATTTTTTTTTTGATTGGAATTCGAACGTATATATTATATACGTCGTCGTTAGAATATAAATATTTATTTTAATTATAAATAGAATTGAAAATGGCGCGGTAGTTCGATAATTCGATTTCAAACTTCAATTTAACATACCGGGTGCAAAACAATCCGGATTTTAGTGAAACCAAAAATAATGGGATCTAATTGGGAATATCTTTCCAACAAATCCGAAAAATCGAAATTTCATAGCGGGGATCAAAAGATATGTCCAGTTGAAAATTCTGAATAGTCGCTATGGAATTCAGGCCCTTAAAAATGGAAATTTTGCAAACGACCTCGGATTTCGACGAAACCTCTTTTGTTGGATCCGTGATGTAAAGTTATTGCTAGGTTTCAAATTTCATAATTTTTCGAATCAATATGTGAGAGTGGCAAAGGAAAACGCGTTTGACTAGTTTCTGTTGATTTTAATCGACTGGAAAATGGCCATTTTTCAAACGCTCTCAGAATTCGATGAAATTAGTTTTGTTCGGACCGTATCGTCAATACGAAGCTAGAAAATATTTTTCTGGAATTTTTCGAGTTAGTATGTGGCCCCAGTAAATTGAAATGCGCGTTCAAATTCAATATATAGAGTTATATTTTGATTTTGACGAAAACTGATTGTAACAGTCGAACTGGCTTGCGATACATATCTCATTGTGTTCGGAATGGGGGTAATTAGCTAGGGGCGACAGTCATTGGATCTCGATTGGAGATCGAAATTAAAAGTTGCTTTTTAGATTTAATTAAATAACTAAATGTTTATAAACTATATAACCCTAACCTAGGTCAACCTTTCTTTTATTCAGCCCCGTGGTCAAATTAAAATTGGTGCCTCCCCCCTTGAAGAAAAACCCGTCGCCTTCATTCCCTCCGCCACCGCCGGCCTTCTGGCACCGCCGCCCCTGGCGCTCAGGCCAACCCCCGTCGTCCGCGCCCCCTCAGCAACCACCGACCCTCCACCTAGCGCCGCCACCCCCCGTAGCGTCCCCCATCTTCAATTTCAAACCCAAACCACCCCAAAATCCGCCTCCACCTGAACCCCTGGCCGCTGGAGCCTCCCCCGACCTCCCTAACCCCGGCGGCCACGTCGAACACTCCTCCCCTTCTGACAAAAACCCGTAGCCCTCTTTAAAACCCCAATCCAGAAGGGAACTCGATGCTAGTCGCCGCCATGGGCCCCCAGGCCGCCATCACCACCAGCTGCGCGAAGACTCCACCCCCTCTGACGATCTGAGTTCGTCCTCCCTCCTCTTCGTTAACCAAAAGTGAGTTTTACTGTTTTTAAAATCTGAATTTTCTCTTTTTTTTATATATATGATGTAAACATTGTTTAATTTTAAATTCAGTTTTAATATGAATAAAGGTAAGGTCTTTAATGTAGGAAAGATACGATTTTTATATTATAAAAATATAAAAATATGATTTTTACCATATGTGAAATATAAAAATATAGCTTTTGTAAATATATCATAGTAAAAATTCGATTTTTATATATTGAATAGCGAAGTAAAAATGTGATTTTTACATATGTAGAGAATACGGGCGAAGAAAGTGACAAGAGGCAGAACGACGAAGATTTCTACCTAAGAAGAATCGTGGCGTTGGATTAGCTATTCGGTGAGAACTTCTCACTCTTCAATTTCTTTTTCTAGTTATATATATACTAGGATGCAGACGGTGTTTAGTAGCATCCGACACCCGTCATCCACAGACCATGGATGGCTTGTTTGTTTAATTGTTTGGTTGTGTAGTTGGTTAGATTATTTGGTTTGAATTGAATTGTTTGGTGAAATGAAATCGATTTGATTGATGTGTGAATGGCGTGGGCCTTCACTAGACCGGGGATAAGGCTAGGCCTTGTCCCGTTTCTAGTATCGTGTCGTTATGCCGCCGAAATTTTCTAAAAATAAGTTAGAAAAATAAAGATAACATTTTATTTAATAAATGAATCGAATAGAATATTCATAGGTTGAATAAAATAGTTTGATCGTTAAAAATATAATTTTTAACGTGAATGTGAATAAATAAATATTCATTTACAAACTGGACGGTTTGTTTATGTACACCTATTTGAAGAACATTGATTGGGACGATAAAATTTTACACATCTCCCAACTGCACATTTAAAAATCTGCATTTGATTGTTTGAAACCGCACACAGGTATTGGGATGATATTTGATGTACACTAATCCCGATTGTTTAGTTGTATGTCGATCGATTGATTGACAGACTGTTATAAGCGTTAAATATTTATATTTGATGCTTATACAGTGTAGAATGCACGTTGGATGATGGTTGATTATTCATCGTTGTTATTGTATACATGTGTTGTAGAAAATCCATATAATTAACATTATATGGTAATTGATTGGGCCTCATTCCAGTTTCAAAAAAAGAAATATTTGAAATAGAAATATTTGAAATAGAAATATTTGAAATAGAATATTTGAAAATAGAAACATATGAAGCCGTGTTGGTTAGATTGACGCCATTTCGACGTGAACGATATTTAAATCGATTTTATTCATACTTCAATGAATATTGAATAGATTTGAAATTCAAACTATACTGAAATGAATGGAAATTCGAATTATATTTAGAGTTAATTGAAATTCGAATTAAACTGAATTGATTTGAAATTCGAAATACACTGAAATGATTTGAAACTCGAATAGAAATGAATTCGAATAGAATTGAAATAGAATTGAAATCGTTTAGAAATGAATTCGAATTGAAATTGAATAGAAATGAACTTGAATTGAATAGAAATGAATTTGAATTGAAATTAAGTTAATTTGAAATTCAAATTGAATTGAAAAACGAACTGAAATTGAATTAAAAATCAATTTGAATTGAAATCGATTTGAAATGAATTTAAAACGAATTTATATTGGAATATTCAATTTTGATTTGAAATTGAATATGAAGTTGAAACCGTTTTGAAAACGAATTTAAAACGATTTATAAAGAACGTTTTGAATTGAAATCGATGAAGTATATATTATATATATATTATATATATATATATAATATAATGGCCTGAATAGAACGCGCCGCGCCGCGGCAGTTCGCGAATTTCGACCATTGACTTCGAACAGATATTACGGGAGATCCGACTGTCGGATTCTCCTAAAACCGGAACCGTTGGGTTCGTATCAAAAAGAGCTTTCTAACGAATATTAGAAATTAGAAATCTAACGGTTGGATTTGCAATTATGTCCAAATCAAATTTGAAAAATGTCGCTGTAAGTGCAGTTCGATGGCTGTTGATGGAAATCGACTGTACGGGCCTTGATAAAATTATTAAAAATAGTAATAATTTGTGTAAAATCATAAGAAATGATTTAGAAAGAATTGGGATGAAAAACTCCATATTTGACAAGATAAAAATAGATTTTTATCAAAATAAACTAGTTTTGAACTAGAATTATAATTCTATTTATTTTTAAATAAATAAATTGAATTTGAAATGGTTTTGAAAATAAACAGAATTTCCAATGATTGCATTGGAATGGATTTGAATCAAAATTGTATTCGGAATAATTCGATGTTGGATTTCGTGACTATACAAATGTTGTTATGGAAATTTGAAAGATATAGATATATATATATCGTTATTTCCAATACGATCTTTGTTGGTCGCAGAATTTGATATTGAATATAAGCCGGGATATTTTCTATTCAGAGCCTTGTATTTAATATCAAATGTGATTTGGGTTTGTCGTGAATGGTGTCTAGACTAACACTGTTCTTGAACCCAGTTGAGAAAAGATTAAATCTTTTTATTTGGGTTTAATGAAGTGTACCAATTAAATAGTATTTAATTGGAATTGAATTGATATTGATTTTTGGGTTTATCGTGGACAGTGTTTTAAATAGCACTCGTTCTTTAACCCGATAATTAATGGAATGTGACATTGGGTTTATCGTGAACCGTGTTTTAAATGACACTGATTCTTTAACCCAGTTAACGATTAAAACTAAGTGGAGTTTTAATGAATCTTTAATTAGATTGAAATGATCGAGAATGGAGTATCACCAGTTTTGCTCCAGGCGATAGTTAAATCTTTAATTAGATTTGAACGTGAAATGGTAATTGAATTTACCGATAACACCGTGGTGTTAGATATGAAGTAGGACCGGTTTACTTCATGGGATTAATAGGTTGGGGTTGGGAAATTAAAACAAATGATTACTTCGGTAAGGTTCGTTAATCCCGACTAGTTTGAATTGATATTCAAAAGTAGATTAAAGAATAAATTAAAGAATTTATCTTTGATAAAATTAATGGGAACCTTTCCCTATGAATGTGAAATTTAGAAACTAACTGTCGGTTAGCTAAGCAGAATGGTTTTCTATATATTGATCTGATGTTGGTTTCGGCCTTCGGGGTTAATATTTGGGGAATTATTCTCTGGTTAATTTACGGTTAGTGACCGATGAATTGGAATGAGGCGTATGTTGTGCTTGTGTAACACTTATTTAAAATATACGCGAGTTATTCGGAAAGACCGGGTTTATCCCATTCTGAATAACTGATACGACGATAAGTCGAAGATGAAGACGATGGTCGAAGACCGGAGGTCTTTACGTCGTTTGGGTGATAACTGATGATCTTGATTGGGCTGTACACCCAAGAAGATGGAAACAGTTGGTGATCGTCCAGTCGTACTTGGAGATCGATGGATATGCGGGGTACAAGGTGCCTCCGGTTTCGTTCAGACCCAGATCACTTGTAAATGGACTGTGTGTCTGACATTGGATTTTAGTCTGTGTGATTGATCTCTATTAAATATATATCTGTAATGACGCGTTTTGTAAGGTATAATAATTAAGTTATTTAATTATTTAAATAACGAATATATTAAATAAACGATAGTTGAACGTATAATTATAATTTTTTTATAATTAAAATCGAGCTTGAAATGGCGCTGCAGTTCGCGATTTGGCGATTCGAACTTCAACTGAATGTACATGATTCGTTTTAAGCCGGATTACTGTGAAACAAGAAACGTGTGGAGCTGGTGGAGTATATCTTTCTAGTGGAAGAGAAAAATCGGGATTTCGTCGGGTAGATTTTGAGTTATGTCCAAATCAAATTTCAGAAAAGTCGCTGTGGAATTCCTTTATAATTTGCGACGCTTTATATACGTTATAAATCGATTTTTCGATACGAACTGAATATCGGGATAATCTGGAGTCTGGAAATTAAGTCATAAAATCTGAGGTGATATTTTGGAGCCGGACGACATTGTATATGGATATATACGATAATATTAATTTATTAATATTTAATTTAATAATATTTAAATATATTTATATATTTAAATGGGTCATCCAGAGCTTTAAAAATAGACTGTGTGAGCATACGAAGTCGGAATTCGACGAAACTAGTTTTGTTGGATCCGCAATATCAAATAGTTGTTAGAGGTCAAGTTTCGTGATTTTTAGAGTCACTGTGTGGTCGTACGGATTTTTAGAGTGGAAAACAGTCAGTATTTTGTCAGTTAAAAATACACTGTGTGAGCATACGAAGTCGGAATTCGACGAAACCAGTTTCATTGGGACCATAATGTCGAGCTCTAGCTACATGTCAAGTTTGGTGATTTTTAGGTATCGTATGTAACCGTGGTGATTTTTAGAAAGCCAATAATCAAATAAAAAAATAAATGTATGTGAAAATAAGGAAGGCCACATCCTTCTCCTTCTCAGCCACAAACATCACCTACCACAATCACAACTATAAAACCCTTCTTTGAGCCACCGCACCATTCCTTCATCACAGCAAAAGTTTTGAGCAAATGAAAATCACAAAGAAAATCAATACAAAATGAAATCAACCCCTATAAATCATGTTATACACATATTCGAAATGCTTGAAGGATGCTACACGATCTAGAGTGGGTTTTGTGTGGTTCGACATCCTTTTGTTCATCACTGGAAACGCACGCAACAACTAGGGTTGACCGTCGAAGGGGCTACAGGCGGTAAGAGCAGAAATTGAGGGTGGCATTGGCTTTGTCGGGGTGAGGCGAATCGATTGGCGTGGACGAGGAGGATACCGGCGGTCTTTGGCGATGCGCGACTTCGTGGGTCTGCTGCTTCGACGGATCTGTCAGGGCGTCGAGTTGAGGATGTGGGTGGCGAAGGGGTAGCTGCTTCGAAGCTGAGTTGGATGGTGGTGGCCTTGGTCGAGGTTGATGGCCGAGTCAACGGTGGAAGAAGGTCAAAGCATGGGGTCAACGGGTGGTGTACATGAGGCATACGAGATTTAATTTGGGGAAGATAAGATTTTCGGGTCTGGCACTTAAAGGAAGCGGGTTGGATTTGTTCAGGTGGGCCAAACGTTTTAATAGAGGGTAAAGGCCCATTAATTTTAGCCTTTAATTCAAGTTTTTAATTTATATAAAGTGTATTAATCTGTTAAATTAATATCTCTCTCATACGTTATCAGTTTCACAAACCGTAAGTTGCGTTGGGATCGTATGGACGAGCACTCCAAAATGGAACTGACCGCGAGTCGATTGGAGTCCGTCACAATTTATAGCAAAATAAATTGTCTGAATCAAGCGATGGTTATCGTCATTGACGATGATCGTCAAATGTGAGTAAAACTCACCAACTCTGAACAGTTATATTTTTATATTGTATTCTTAGAACTATTAATCATCTGTTGATTGATGTGTGTTGGTTGATTGATTGAACTGCTAGTCAGTTAGTGGAAATTATATATATATATATATATATAAATATATATATAAACCGTTAAATATTTATATATCGATTCTGCTATCAGAATAATTTATATTGAACTGAAAGTGATGATAATCATATTGTGTAACATCTGTGGATGCAGGGAGACAGGTTGGAGGAATCCAACTGGATTCCTCAACAGTTATTTTTACTGTGATTTATGTATTGTGATATATAAATGTGATATATATAATCTGTTGTGATTACATGTGATTGGATGATATTTATCGTTGTTAGATGATGTGTTAAAAACCATAAGTTAACCAAAGCGAGTTAGTCGAGTTAAACAAAGAAGTTGGTTAAGTTAACCAAAGCAAAGTTAGTCGAGGTAAACAAAGTAATTGGTTAAGTAAATCAAAGCAAGTTAGTTAAGTTAAACTAAGTGGTTAATCAAAGTAAATTAGTTAAGTTAAAGTGATTAATCGATGTGAATTAGTTAAGTTAAACTAAACGATTAATCGATGTGAATTAGTTAAGTTAAACTAAAGGATTAATCGATGTGAATTAGTAAGTTAAACTAAGTGGTTAATCAAAGTGAATTAGTTAAGTTAAACTAAGTGGTTAACCAAAGTAAATTAGTTAAGTTAAACTAAGCAGTGAATCAAAGTGAATTTGTTAAGTTAAACTAAACGATTAATCGATGTGAATTAGTTAAGTTAAACTAAAGGATTAATCGATGTGAATTAGTAAGTTAAACTAAAGGATTAATCGATGTGAATTAGTTAAGTTAACTAAGTGGTTAATCGAAGTAAATTAGTTAAGTTAAACTAAGCGGTGAATCAAAGTGAATTTGTTAAGTTAAACTAAACAATTAATCGATGTGAATTAGTTAAGTTAAACTAAAGGATTAATCGATGTGAATTAGTAAGTTAAACTAAAGGATTAATCGATGTGAATTAGTTAAGTTAACTAAGTGGTTAATCGAAGTAAATTAGTTGAGTTAAACTAAGTAAACCGGTTAGAGTTAATCAACGTGAATTAGCTAAGTTAAACTAAGTGGATTAGTTCAGTTAATCGAGACGAGTTAACCAGTTAGAGTTGACCAGTTAAAGTTGACCAGTCAGAGTGGATCAGTTAGAGTTATCCAAGTAGAGTTAATCGAGTAGAGTTGTCGAATATCACATATCCGAAGCAGAGTTATCGAATATAGGGTATTCGAGAGAAGAGTAATCGAATATAGTTTATTCGAGTGGAGAAATCAAATGTTATTCATTTGAGAAGAGTTATCGAATATAGTTTATTCGAGTGGAGAAATCAAATGTTATTCATGTGAGAAGAGTAATCGAATATAGTTTATTCGAGTGGAGAAATCAAATGTTATTCATTTGAGAAGAGTTATCGAATATAGTTTATTCGAGTGGAGAAATCAAATGTTATTCATGTGAGAAGAGTAATCGAATATAGTTTATTCGAGTGGAGAAATCAAATGTTATTCATGTGAGAAGAGTAATCGAATATAGTTTATTCGAGTGGAGAAATCAAATGTTATTCATTTGAGAAGAGTTATCGAATATAGTTTATTCGAGTGGAGAAATCAAATGTTATTCATGTGAGAAGAGTTATCGAATATAGTTTATTCGAGTGGAGAAAATCAAATGTTATTCATTTGAGAAGAGTTATCGAATATTGTTCATTCGAAGAGTTAATCCGAAGGAGTTATTCGAAGTTAGTTAATCCAAAGGAGTTATTCGAAGTTAGTTAATCCAAAGGAGTTAGTCGAAGAGTTAATCGAATATAGTTATTCGAAAGAGGGTGTAAATCGAATATAGTTATTCGAGTAAAGTTAAAAGAGTTAATCGAATTTAGTTATTCGAAATGAGTTATTCGAATTTGATATTTGAATAGAGTTAAACACATTAGAGTGATTCGAATTACTTATTCAAATAGAGTTAAACACGTAAGAGTTAATTGAATATTAGTTATTCAATTAGAGTTAAATCGAATTTAGTTATTCGAAAGGAGTTAATCAATTTGAGTTAAGTTAATCGATTTGAATTAAGTTGAATCGAAATGGAGTAAATCGATTAGAATTAAGTTAATCGAGTTAGAATAAATCGAATATTGGTTATTCGAAGGTAAGTTATTCGAATTAGTTATTCGAAGGAGTTAATCAAATGAGTCGATCCAAAGGAGTTAGCCGAATATTAGTTATTCGAATAGAGTTAAAGGAGTTATCGATTTTAGTTTGATCGAAAGGAGTTATCGATTAGTAAATCGAAAGGAGATTTTCGAATATAGCATATTCGAAAGAAAGAGATCGAATATTGTTTATTCGAAAGAGAGAGATTTCGAATATGAGTTATTCGAAGAAGAGTTAATCAAATAGAGATTACTCGAAAGAGAGTTATACGTCGAATTCAATTATAGCGAATTCGGGAAAGTACTATTTACTTTCCAGGGTTTAAATCAAGATTTAGTTATTGATTTAGAAATTAGGTGTCTGTTAAATTATTCGAGTTAGGAGATAAAGTTATAATTTAGGTTAGACATTGCAGAAGTAGGAATTATAACGTTATAGTTATAATCAAACGTTGTCATATAAGAAGTGGATTCGTAACCTGAATCCGAGAATTTGCATAAACAAATGATTGTAAAAAGTGAGTGATGAGCTTCATCTATTTCACAGTAAAGGACGTTGTTCAATTAAGGTCTGAGAGGTAATTATACCCCAACTTGATTGACTTCAGAATTGACAAAGGAATAGTTGTGGTTCGATAGGAAAGGTTGATTTGAAATATAGTTAAGTAATAAGCGATAAATGGATTAAGCGAAACGATGTTTTATACAACGTTCATTGGAAATCCGTAAATGAGTTTTGGAAACGTTTTCCAAATATAGTCAGATATGTTTTCTAAACATAGAAAATGAAATGTTTTCATGATAAGGATTTAAGAAATAGAGTTAAGCAAAATCAGAAACTGACTGGAGAGGGTAAGTTGAACGGTTTTCTAAGTGACGATCTGATGTTGGTTTCGACCTTCCGGATTGATACTTAGAGAATTGTTCTCATACTAGTTACAGTTAGGGACTGATAGTTGCGAAATAATAGTGATGTGAAAATAAGCTATGGAAATGTTTTCCAATGATTAATAACATATATTTTCTAAATATATGAAAAAGGGAAATATGAACATATGATGATTGATCGATCGAATTTCCATTTGGAAATAAGATCGTTGTTTGTACACCGACATGTTTTCATTTGATAGTTGAATCACAGACTATCAAAGTTTTTACCATTTTAACGTTGTTAATATGGAGAGACCGGTTGGATTACCATCCAAAGAACCACTCTGTATTGGCATAAGCGTTGCGAGCAATATCTGCCAAAGATAAATTGAAGACGGAGTAAAGTGCAAGGGCTGTTGTATAAGTCTTAGATAACAGTGACTAAGATGGATATACTGAATAGTGCCTTCGGTTTGTCCAGTCCCAGGACAACGTATATGGAAGAAGGTCTGACAGAGTATATCAAATGGATCGCATAAGTTGATCTGTTCAAACGTATTCACGTTTGGTGGCGGAGGAATTCGTTTCTCTTAGCTGTATACCCGTGTTATTTTTGAATAAGTCAATTTGTGATTTGGCGGGTATGACGATGTGGCATTCAAAGTGAATGGTGATCAGATGTTCTGAAGATAGACGTAGCTTCTAGCCTCACACCGGGAAGTAACAAAAGTTGGGCTAGGCAGCATGGCTAGTTGGGTCATTCCCAAGCAGGGTGTATTGTCACCGATCTAGGGAATATCCATATTTATACTTCTTTTTGATTCTGTATCTTCGGATGAAGGTTTGATGGCCTATAACCGTGGTGACAATATATTCGCGACACTCAAGCTAAATGAGTGAGCGGTCATGTGTGGCCGGGTTGCAAGACGTTCTTGTTGAACCCTGAGTGTATCACCTCTAGAGTACACTATTCAGAAGGTGCTCCCATACCTTGTCTGTTGGAATCCATTCTCCGATAAGCGCCCTGCGATTTATAATTTTATACTATGTATGTAGAACGTGAGATGCAAGCGTTTCTGCTAGATTGATACCTATTTGTACTTAGGCATTATTATAATATCACAATGATATTGCTTGTCAAAGTTATTCATATACTCATAAGGGAAAAACCCGTTCCGTATTTACGGCGTGGTCTTATGAGATATCCTATACCTGTTAAATTGTTTTAAACTGTTTTACTCATACCAGTCCCATGACTGACCCGGAGTTTACTTTATTGTTTTCCCTAAACTCTTGGGTGCCTAAATTTGTAGGGGCAGTCAAGTAGTCGGGATTTACAGATATACTTGGAGAGCTTGGAGCAGGAGGCTGCAAGATTTTATAGCTATAGTTATTTCCGCTGTGTTGTAAGTGTTGTACTCTGATAAGTGCTATTGTATATATATAACTGTTTACTTCAAAGTTATGTTATATATTATATGTTATTCGTTCCGCTGTGAGATTCGTGTTACTCTGATGATTCTGATGTTCTTCCTCTTCTTCTATTCTATTAGTTCTATCTTTTCTTTCTCACCTTCTAAATTCTTTCACTAACGTCTCGGAATTTCCGACTCTCGAGGAGTCGGAAATTTCCAGCCGTTACAGTTGGTATCAGAGCTTAAGTTAAGAATTACTTGGCTCTGTGGCGTAACTCAGTAGAGATGGGATTAGAAATATCCTAGATTGAGTTGAGTGTATATATATGAGTGCGTATATGTTATTCAATATAAAATGGTTTTATATTGTGGAGACTCATTGGTTGAGTAGTTTGTGAATTCTGGTCGATCCGTTTGATCCACTGTATCGATAGGGGTTACTAAACACTCGAATACGATGGACCGACACGGTATGTTTTGAAAGGAGGGTAAAAGAAAAAAATTTACCTGAATATATTTTGATATAATATATTGGTAGTGTTGGGTGTTATTATAATCGAGTAAGATTATAACATGTGAAATGGTTATATATAACTAATCAGAATTCATATAAGTAAAGTATATGAAATAAGATGAATTAAATATGAATTTAAATCAGATTTGGAATTAAAATAAGGAAATTTTAAGTTCCTGGGAGATTTTGAAATGTTTTCAAAATGGAAGTATTTAGTAATGGTTTTGTTTTCAAATGGTGTTGAGGAAAACAAGTTGTTTAGAAATTCAAAAGTTTTGAATTGGTGTTAGGATTTGAAATTGATTTAAAATAAATCCCAGGAATTTAAATCTTGAAACTTAAAATTTAACTTGTTAAGTTGAATGAATCAAGATGGTAAAAACAAATAGTAAATTAAAATTTAACTTGAACCAAGTTAAATAAATCGGGATTCGGTTAGTGAATCATCTGGATTGGAATTAAGTTGATGGGTTAAGAGTTTGAAATATGATATTGGAGTTTGAATAGAATTTGACTTGGATAGCACCAAATGTTTGAGTTGAAGGTTGGATTGAGATGACATTGGTACATGTTGGGTTGATAACAGGTGAAAGTGATAAGAGTTGATATGCCCGACAAAAAGGTACAAGTTTATTTTTGATATAAGCATGAGATTTATGAGCCGAATTGGCAAGCCGCTTGGCTGTTTGATTTTCTTTTGGATTGGAGATGGCCTAGAGAGGCGAGTTGTGGTTTTACCGATAGGGCTATACAAAGGAGGTTATGGCAAAATTTTCCGAAAAATTTAAGTGTTAGAAAATCTTCAGAATTTTTGAAAATTTTAATTAGTCGGAAGAATAAATATTTCGGTCGATATTAAGTGGTTCGGTTGAAATCAGAAATAAGGGGTAAACCAATCTTAGGAGTTCCAATATATAGGGTCATCCTCTAACTTAGCAATTTCGAGGACGAAATTATTTTAAGGGGGGAAGTCTGTAATGGCGCGTTTTGTAAGGTATAATAATTAAGTTATTTAATTATTTAAATAACGAATATATTAAATAAACGATAGTTGAACGTATAATTATAATTTTTTTATAATTAAAATCGAGCTTGAAATGGCGCTGCAGTTCGCGATTTGGCGATTCAAACTTCAACTGAATGTACATGATTCGTTTTAAGCCGGATTACTGTGAAACAAGAAACGTGTGGAGTTGGTGGAGTATATCTTTCTAGTGGAAGAGAAAAATCGGGATTTCGTCGGGTAGATTTTGAGTTATGTCCAAATCAAATTTCAGAAAAGTCGCTGTGGAATTCCTTTATAATTTGCGACGCTTTATATACGTTATAAATCGATTTTTCGATACGAACTGAATATCGGGATAATCTGGAGTCTGGAAATTAAGTCATAAAATCTGAGGTGATATTTTGGAGCCGGACGACATTGTATATGGATATATACGATAATATTAATTTATTAATATTTAATTTAATAATATTTAAATATATTTATATATTTAAATGGGTCATCCAGAGCTTTAAAAATAGACTGTGTGAGCATACGAAGTCGGAATTCGACGAAACTAGTTTTGTTGGATCCGCAATATCAAATAGTTGTTAGAGGTCAAGTTTCGTGATTTTTAGAGTCACTGTGTGGTCGTACGGATTTTTAGAGTGGAAAACAGTCAGTATTTTGTCAGTTAAAAATACACTGTGTGAGCATACGAAGTCGGAATTCGACGAAACCAGTTTCATTGGGACCATAATGTCGAGCTCTAGCTACATGTCAAGTTTGGTGATTTTTAGGTATCGTATGTAACCGTGGTGATTTTTAGAAAGCCAATAATCAAATAAAAAATAAATGTATGTGAAAATAAGGAAGGCCACATCCTTCTCCTTCTCAGCCACAAACATCACCTACCACAATCACAACTATAAAACCCTTCTTTGAGCCACCGCACCATTCCTTCATCACAGCAAAAGTTTTGAGCAAATGAAAATCACAAAGAAAATCAATACAAAATGAAATCAACCCCTATAAATCATGTTATACACATATTCGAAATGCTTGAAGGATGCTACACGATCTAGAGTGGGTTTTGTGTGGTTCGACATCCTTTTGTTCATCACTGGAAACGCACGCAACAACTAGGGTTGACCGTCGAAGGGGCTACAGGCGGTAAGAGCAGAAATTGAGGGTGGCATTGGCTTTGTCGGGGTGAGGCGAATCGATTGGCGTGGACGAGGAGGATACCGGCGGTCTTTGGCGATGCGCGACTTCGTGGGTCTGCTGCTTCGACGGATCTGTCAGGGCGTCGAGTTGAGGATGTGGGTGGCGAAGGGGTAGCTGCTTCGAAGCTGAGTTGGATGGTGGTGGCCTTGGTCGAGGTTGATGGCCGAGTCAACGGTGGAAGAAGGTCAAAGCATGGGGTCAACGGGTGGTGTACATGAGGCATACGAGATTTAATTTGGGGAAGATAGGATTTTCGGGTCTGGCACTTAAAGGAAGCGGGTTGGATTTGTTCAGGTGGGCCAAACGTTTTAATAGAGGGTAAAGGCCCATTAATTTTAGCCTTTAATTCAAGTTTTTAATTTATATAAAGTGTATTAACCTGTTATATTAATATCTCTCTCATACGTTATCAGTTTCACAAACCGTAAGTTGCATTGCGATCGTATGGACGAGCACTCCAAAATGGAACTGACCGCGAGTCGATTGGAGTCCGTCACAATTTATAGCAAAATAAATTGTCTGAATCAAGCGATGGTTATCGTCATTGACGATGATCGTCAAATGTGAGTAAAACTCACCAACTCTGAACAGTTATATTTTTATATTGTATTCTTAGAACTATTAATCATCTGTTGATTGATGTGTGTTGGTTGATTGATTGAACTGCTAGTCAGTTAGTGGAAATTTTATATATATATATATATATATATATATATATATATAATATATAAATATATATATAAACCGTTAAATATTTATATATCGATTCTGCTATCAGAATAATTTATATTGAACTGAAAGTGATGATAATCATATTGTGTAACATCTGTGGATGCAGGGAGACAGGTTGGAGGAATCCAACTGGATTCCTCAACAGTTATTTTTACTGTGATTTATGTATTGTGATATATAAATGTGATATATATAATCTGTTGTGATTACATGTGATTGGATGATATTTATCGTTGTTAGATGATGTGTTAAAAACCATAAGTTAACCAAAGCGAGTTAGTCGAGTTAAACAAAGAAGTTGGTTAAGTTAACCAAAGCAAAGTTAGTCGAGGTAAACAAAGTAATTGGTTAAGTAAATCAAAGCAAGTTAGTTAAGTTAAACTAAGTGGTTAATCAAAGTAAATTAGTTAAGTTAAAGTGATTAATCGATGTGAATTAGTTAAGTTAAACTAAACGATTAATCGATGTGAATTAGTTAAGTTAAACTAAAGGATTAATCGATGTGAATTAGTAAGTTAAACTAAGTGGTTAATCAAAGTGAATTAGTTAAGTTAAACTAAGTGGTTAACCAAAGTAAATTAGTTAAGTTAAACTAAGCGGTGAATCAAAGTGAATTTGTTAAGTTAAACTAAACGATTAATCGATGTGAATTAGTTAAGTTAAACTAAAGGATTAATCGATGTGAATTAGTAAGTTAAACTAAAGGATTAATCGATGTGAATTAGTTAAGTTAACTAAGTGGTTAATCGAAGTAAATTAGTTAAGTTAAACTAAGCGGTGAATCAAAGTGAATTTGTTAAGTTAAACTAAACAATTAATCGATGTGAATTAGTTAAGTTAAACTAAAGGATTAATCGATGTGAATTAGTAAGTTAAACTAAAGGATTAATCGATGTGAATTAGTTAAGTTAACTAAGTGGTTAATCGAAGTAAATTAGTTGAGTTAAACTAAGTAAACCGGTTAGAGTTAATCAACGTGAATTAGCTAAGTTAAACTAAGTGGATTAGTTCAGTTAATCGAGACGAGTTAACCAGTTAGAGTTGACCAGTTAAAGTTGACCAGTCAGAGTGGATCAGTTAGAGTTATCCAAGTAGAGTTAATCGAGTAGAGTTGTCGAATATCACATATCCGAAGCAGAGTTATCGAATATAGGGTATTCGAGAGAAGAGTAATCGAATATAGTTTATTCGAGTGGAGAAATCAAATGTTATTCATTTGAGAAGAGTTATCGAATATAGTTTATTCGAGTGGAGAAATCAAATGTTATTCATGTGAGAAGAGTAATCGAATATAGTTTATTCGAGTGGAGAAATCAAATGTTATTCATTTGAGAAGAGTTATCGAATATAGTTTATTCGAGTGGAGAAATCAAATGTTATTCATGTGAGAAGAGTAATCGAATATAGTTTATTCGAGTGGAGAAATCAAATGTTATTCATGTGAGAAGAGTAATCGAATATAGTTTATTCGAGTGGAGAAATCAAATGTTATTCATTTGAGAAGAGTTATCGAATATAGTTTATTCGAGTGGAGAAATCAAATGTTATTCATGTGAGAAGAGTTATCGAATATAGTTTATTCGAGTGGAGAAAATCAAATGTTATTCATTTGAGAAGAGTTATCGAATATTGTTCATTCGAAGAGTTAATCCGAAGGAGTTATTCGAAGTTAGTTAATCCAAAGGAGTTATTCGAAGTTAGTTAATCCAAAGGAGTTATTCGAAGTTAGTTAATCCAAAGGAGTTAGTCGAAGAGTTAATCGAATATAGTTATTCGAAAGAGGGTGTAAATCGAATATAGTTATTCGAGTAAAGTTAAAAGAGTTAATCGAATTTAGTTATTCGAAATGAGTTATTCGAATTTGATATTTGAATAGAGTTAAACACATTAGAGTGATTCGAATTACTTATTCAAATAGAGTTAAACACGTAAGAGTTAATTGAATATTAGTTATTCAATTAGAGTTAAATCGAATTTAGTTATTCGAAAGGAGTTAATCAATTTGAGTTAAGTTAATCGATTTGAATTAAGTTGAATCGAAATGGAGTAAATCGATTAGAATTAAGTTAATCGAGTTAGAGTAAATCGAATATTGGTTATTCGAAGGTAAGTTATTCGAATTAGTTATTCGAAGGAGTTAATCAAATGAGTCGATCCAAAGGAGTTAGCCGAATATTAGTTATTCGAATAGAGTTAAAGGAGTTATCGATTTTAGTTTGATCGAAAGGAGTTATCGATTAGTAAATCGAAAGGAGATTTTCGAATATAGCATATTCGAAAGAAAGAGATCGAATATTGTTTATTCGAAAGAGAGAGATTTCGAATATGAGTTATTCGAAGAAGAGTTAATCAAATAGAGATTACTCGAAAGAGAGTTATACGTCGAATTCAATTATAGCGAATTCGGGAAAGTACTATTTACTTTCCAGGGTTTAAATCAAGATTTAGTTATTGATTTAGAAATTAGGTGTCTGTTAAATTATTCGAGTTAGGAGATAAAGTTATAATTTAGGTTAGACATTGCAGAAGTAGGAATTATAACGTTATAGTTATAATCAAACGTTGTCATATAAGAAGTGGATTCGTAACCTGAATCCGAGAATTTGCATAAACAAATGATTGTAAAAAGTGAGTGATGAGCTTCATCTATTTCACAGTAAAGGACGTTGTTCAATTAAGGTCTGAGAGGTAATTATACCCCAACTTGATTGACTTCAGAATTGACAAAGGAATAGTTGTGGTTCGATAGGAAAGGTTGATTTGAAATATAGTTAAGTAATAAGCGATAAATGGATTAAGCGAAACGATGTTTTATACAACGTTCATTGGAAATCCGTAAATGAGTTTTGGAAACGTTTTCCAAATATAGTCAGATATGTTTTCTAAACATAGAAAATGAAATGTTTTCATGATAAGGATTTAAGAAATAGAGTTAAGAAAAATCAGAAACTGACTGGAGAGGGTAAGTTGAACGGTTTTCTAAGTGACGATCTGATGTTGGTTTCGACCTTCCGGATTGATACTTAGAGAATTGTTCTCATACTAGTTACAGTTAGGGACTGATAGTTGCGAAATAATAGTGATGTGAAAATAAGCTATGGAAATGTTTTCCAATGATTAATAACATATATTTTCTAAATATATGAAAAAGGGAAATATGAACATATGATGATTGATCGATCGAATTTCCATTTGGAAATAAGATCGTTGTTTGTACACCGACATGTTTTCATTTGATAGTTGAATCACAGACTATCAAAGTTTTTACCATTTTAACGTTGTTAATATGGAGAGACCGGTTGGATTACCATCCAAAGAACCACTCTGTATTGGCATAAGCGTTGCGAGCAATATCTGCCAAAGATAAATTGAAGACGGAGTAAAGTGCAAGGGCTGTTGTATAAGTCTTAGATAACAGTGACTAAGATGGATATACTGAATAGTGCCTTCGGTTTGTCCAGTCCCAGGACAACGTATATGGAAGAAGGTCTGACAGAGTATATCAAATGGATCGCGTAAGTTGATCTGTTCAAACGTATTCACGTTTGGTGGCGGAGGAATTCGTTTCTCTTAGCTGTATACCCGTGTTATTTTTGAATAAGTCAATTTGTGATTTGGCGGGTATGACGATGTGGCATTCAAAGTGAATGGTGATCAGATGTTCTGAAGATAGACGTAGCTTCTAGCCTCACACCGGGAAGTAACAAAAGTTGGGCTAGGCAGCATGGCTAGTTGGGTCATTCCCAAGCAGGGTGTATTGTCACCGATCTAGGGAATATCCATATTTATACTTCTTTTTGATTCTGTATCTTCGGATGAAGGTTTGATGGCCTATAACCGTGGTGACAATATATTCGCGACACTCAAGCTAAATGAGTGAGCGGTCATGTGTGGCCGGGTTGCAAGACGTTCTTGTTGAACCCTGAGTGTATCACCTCTAGAGTACACTATTCAGAAGGTGCTCCCATACCTTGTCTGTTGGAATCCATTCTCCGATAAGCGCCCTGCGATTTATAATTTTATACTATGTATGTAGAACGTGAGATGCAAGCGTTTCTGCTAGATTGATACCTATTTGTACTTAGGCATTATTATAATATCACAATGATATTGCTTGTCAAAGTTATTCATATACTCATAAGGGAAAAACCCGTTCCGTATTTACGGCGTGGTCTTATGAGATATCCTATACCTGTTAAATTGTTTTAAACTGTTTTACTCATACCAGTCCCATGACTGACCCGGAGTTTACTTTATTGTTTTCCCTAAACTCTTGGGTGCCTAAATTTGTACGGGCAGTCAAGTAGTCGGGATTTACAGATATACTTGGAGAGCTTGGAGCAGGAGGCTGCAAGATTTTATAGCTACAGTTATTTCCGCTGTGTTGTAAGTGTTGTACTCTGATAAGTGCTATTGTATATATATAACTGTTTACTTCAAAGTTATGTTATATATTATATGTTATTCGTTCCGCTGTGAGATTCGTGTTACTCTGATGATTCTGATGTTCTTCCTCTTCTTCTATTCTATTAGTTCTATCTTTTCTTTCTCACCTTCTAAATTCTTTCACTAACGTCTCGGAATTTCCGACTCTCGAGGAGTCGGAAATTTCCAGCCGTTACAATATCTGTTTGGCGGTGGAGAATTTATTCTCTTGCTTAACGCCTTTCTCTGAGACGTACGAGCTCGGGGGTTATATACTGATGGATATCAAACGCATAGAGTGAATTGCCTGTGTGGCATGCCTAAGTGGCAAATGATCAAGGCTTCTGTTGAAAAGCAAAGTCTTGTGGTGATGATCAAAGCACAGCCTATGTGGCACAGCTTTGTGTAACGTGAATTCGCGAGCCTCGCACCCCGGTGGTGAACCAAAAACGGGAGAAGGACCTCAGGGAGGACATGCATTTCTTTCTAGCTAGGGTGGTGTTAGTGACCTACCAGCCCTGACATTTATATACTTTTCACCTATGTGGTTGTTGTTGTTGCGAGGCGCCTCGGTTTGATCGGACGATCCGGGTCTGATGGAGTCATTCGTTGGCTCATTTACGCCCCAAAGGGCGGGGAAACGTAGTGTTAAGGCATAATAATCCACATCGGTGGACCGGCCCTGACGATCCAAAGGGTTGATGCGTTCTGATCCTGAGGCTCAGGCTAGAGAGTCTCGAATCGGTTGAGGACTATCTTTTGCCTCGGTTCACAGACGGAAATCCAATTTCTAAATACAGGACATTTGCGGTTTTATTTGTAGAGCCTAGTATGGCGACATAGTGGGATGGGGCGCTTATGCCGTCTATGATTGATACTTATGATTTGAAATTGTTTTATACACTATGCACTTATAATAGTATCAAATGATTTGTTTTAAATGTATCAAGCATTCTTGGCTATTATAAGGTAAAAACCCTATCCTCCGGCTTGCGTTGCATTGTGTGATGGGAACTGGGTCTTATAATAGCTTCATTTT
Organism: Allium sativum; assembly: GCA_030737875.1. Lineage (NCBI taxonomy): Eukaryota > Viridiplantae > Streptophyta > Magnoliopsida > Asparagales > Amaryllidaceae > Allium > Allium sativum. The sequence goes on along the minus strand of CM060920.1, from coordinate 290,205,142 downwards.
TCTTTATTTAGCATTGCGTTGTTTGTTTTATGCACTGGTACTCTTGGGAGGAAATCCATTCCGTGTTATACGGCGTGCATATCATACCTATTATAGAAATCTGAGCACCTTTATCAAGTAACTCTTTATTCGAGTGGTAAATACCCTTATCTCGTTTACCGAAATCTCTTCATAATTTTATATTCCCTTTCCTTTTTATAAACTCTATTTCTAAGTCATTTCTTGTCAATATCAAGTTTATAACTAAATATTGATTACATATCCTTATTCTAATCTATTGGTTTAACTAAAAATTAACTATCCTATCAGATTATAACTCCTAAAAATAATTTACTTTAATACATTCGACACCGTCGAATTATAGTTCCAATTTCTAATAGTGTTATATATAAAAATCAAGCTTAAAATTGCTCAACAACGTAAATTTATTGTTACTGTTCAAAAACTTGTCATACGCTGTAATATTCCCCTTTATAACTAATCTCGACATAACAGTCACGTTTAAGCCTAGTCAACAACGTTATTTTATTGCTATAGTTCAAAGGCTTGCAATACGCTACTATATTCCACTTTATAACTAATTTCAACGTCTCATTCCGTTACAAACTAATACCATCCCTCGATAATAGTGAAGTCATTCGAATTGGGGTATTTTACTCACCTCTCAGACCTTGATCGACAACGTTCTTACCTTAGAACAGATATAAGTCCGTAACTCTAAACTCCTTATTACTTATGATATCCAATAAACCGTATTTCTTACTTAATTTGAAATATGGTTTTCATAACACTGTATCCTTACTTTGAAACTCTGTTGTCCATAACTATTTATATTAAATATTAATTCTTTGCTTCATCTTACTTATACAATTCCATTTATAAAAATCATTAGCGCTCTTCGTCTTCTGACATTTTACTTTCCATTTGAATCATTTTATCTAATTCAGGTAAAAATCTCACACAAACTCAATATTATCCTAAATGAATTCCATTTAATAACAATCACTTTAATTAAGATAATTACATTGTAATTAACTTTACCATAACTGAAGTAAAACGGTTTACTTCACTATCAATTTAAACTAGATTGGTTGCTTACTTTATTAAACAATGACTGGTTCTACTTGTTCAATAATCATTTAAACTTTATTAATTAAAAAGGTATTGATAAGAAATCTTATTAATCTTGAATAATTAATTTCCAAGTTATTATCATTAGATCGAGTGAAGACCAAATAATCTAATAATCATTTTTCAATAAAACAATTTATTTAGTCAACTTCATATTACCAGTTAATTTGTTAACTGATTTTAATTACTTCCTACCGTTAGATTAATATATTTAATCTAATAATATTCTGAATTGTTGTCTTAAAGTAATTGTCCAAAATGTTAACTAGTAGGATAATTACAGCTTCACTTCCTTAGAAACTGATCTAAATGTCATACCATTGTCTATGTTTTCTTTATAAAAACTTACTATAAAATATTTGTTTATAATAGAACTTCTATTATAAATTTTAATCTTTGCTTCAATTATAAAAATATAATTTTAATAATTTACTTCGTTGATTCGCTTTACGGCAACTCACGTTTTAACAAAAAGATGGATTTATGGTCAGTTGCTGCCAATTCCTTAATCAATACCGTTTATTGATTAAATTACACTAATGTTGAATTTCCATTCAACGTTAATATCCAATGGGTTTTCAATGTTATTGGGGTTCACACAGTGCATATATATCAATAATATAAAACAACAATACATGTAAATATTGTGGAATCCGGTTGGATTCCTCCAACCGGTTTCCTACATCCACAGATGTTAGTCCATGCAATTTACACTAATTCCATACTATGGGGTATTATAATCGAGGGGATTAATATAAATAAATGATGTGTACCATTGCAACGATATATATATATATATATATATATATATCAACCAAATTAGTTGTAATCTACCTAAACGACCATCACACAGCATTCAACCAATATTAAAATATAATTATAATATTTTAAAATAGATCAGAGTTAGTGAATTTACTCACCTTGGACGATCATTGTTAAACAACGATAATTGTCGTTGATTCAGAAGGACAATTCATTTTGCTATAAATTGTAACGAGCTTCAATTCATTCTCAGTCAGTTCCATTGTGTAGCCACCGCCCATACGATCCCAATGGATCCTATTTTGCTAGAAACCGATATCGTATGATAAAGTTATTAATTTTATAGGTTAAGTAAATATTTAAATTAAGAATTTAACTTATATTTAATTTCACCGGCCTCACCAAATTTTCTTTTCCAAATCTGCACTGTCCAATACCCAACCCAACTCTTCAACAACATCCTCTTCCAAATAGCAAAACCCGCAAGTCTTGTTTTGGTTATACTATCAAATTGAAATTAAAAATTGAATTGATAATCACTATTGGGCTTACTCGTTCAAGCAGGCCCACTATTTTTCTTCAAATCCGCACCTTCATAATGACGATGCATTTACAACGTAACTCCTTCTTTAACAAAGACCTACGCCTCCTGTTAACCCATCATTTCCGAAAAACTTAACCTCTTTTCTTCTTTGTTCCCTTTCGCCCTTCAACGCTAAAACTTCCAAACCATCTCATGTCCAAACTCCTACCGTTTCAACACAAAAGCCTGGATCTCGCCACCCCATAACCAATTCATCGCCATCCCTGTCACCATATTCCCTGCGACACATATCACGTTCCCAAAAAGAATCCGCCTTCCTCTGACTTCACTGAACATCCCAAAATCATGCAAAAACACATGCGGTTCCTTCTCCTTAGTCCAAATAACTACCCAAAAACTCATGCATAAAACATAAACCAATACCCCACCATTTTACAATCTTGCTCCTCCTCTTACCTCATATCCATGCACGGTTACAGGCTTAAGCATCCCTCCAGAGACCCATTCGCAGGCTTAAACTCCCAGTAGCCAACACGCTACCTACCAACATCGGATCTCATTGAAACTCGTCCACTAGTGCGCTTCGACCTCGTCAAATCCACATCGATCACTACTCCACCCACCGACGCTTCTAAAATATGCAAAAATCAACCCGAATACCACTGTGTTAATTCGATTTCAGCCAAAAAGGCTTCCAGTTGCTCCAGAGTTTCAACGTTGCGAAGTGGATGTTAAACCGGGTTGGTGTACATTAGTTTCAGATTTTTATAAAGAAGTATACGTTGGGATTCAATTTTAGAAGCCATGATAAAGCTTTGAGTATTATGTTTTGGTGCGGAGGAAACAAAGTTGCTGTCTGCATTTTATAGTCTCCAGTTACGTGAAGGCCAAGGGGTAGGCGATGGTATAGGGCGGTAGGTAGGGGAAGACTTATGTATTGTCTTTGGACAAGAAGTAAGGTCTGCCATGCAATATAGGGTAACATGCTTTACTTAAGCATGAAGCTTTTGGTTTGCGTTTGCTTACTTTGGTATGAAGTAAATAGGCTTTTAGATTGTTTTAGGTAGCTTTGGTTCTCAAAATATAGGTTGCAGTTGTCATTGATGTTGATAAGGCATAGACGTAGGTATCAGGGTAGGAAAAGATGGTCTGTGTATTGATTTGAGAAAGAATGTGGTAGGAGATGTTTCATGAGGTATAGCAGGTACTTGTGAAATCAAATATTGGAGTAGCTGAAGCATGTCTGCGTGAGTTTTCAATTTTCACTAGAGTAGCTAGGTGAATTAATTACTCATGTATAGCCGAATTTAATTTCCTGATGCTTTCGTCAGCAATAGGTAGGTGGTCATGAATTTACACTTCACTGTTGCGGTATGTATACGTGATAGTGAATATATATATATATATATGTATATATATATGTGTGTGTGTGTATATATATATATGTGTGTGTATATATATATATGCTTAAGCATGAAGGGGTAAGTTTTTATTCTTCTCAGGTGTCTTCTCCAGGAGGTGATATGCAAATAATTTAATATTAAACTTTCTAAGGATTTTCGGATGGTATCATACTACAATAGTCGAAGACGTGTGCATTGTTCTGGTATATGCAATGTTAGGTAGGTTAGTGTCTAAGTGATTGATTGTATGTGCATTCCCCGAAAGGAATGTAATTGTCGCGGCCTTCTTTTAATAACTATACACTTTCCTTTCATATATTTTTAAGGCTTGTGTGAATGAACATAAGTTTGGTTGCTTTGTTGCCATTATAAAGTCACAGCATAATTTGGTTTTAAAAAGTCATGCACTTTGATTTACTCAGTTCGCTTACGTACGGGCAACTACGGGCAGAAATAAAAACACCGTCGTTTCGGACAATGTGCCACGATCCCAAAAATATAATAATATAGGTCCGTTAACTTATTCTGTGAAACCCCAAAATGTTAATATAGGGTGTAAAATACTCCAAAATAAAAAGTGCTTATTTTCCAAAAAAAAAAAAAAAATTCGGAAAAATTCTAAAAATAAATTATAACTACGTCTAAAAGGATTTGTCCAAATTCGAAGCCAATATTTAATTATAATTAAATATATCGTTATGGCTTATAGACGTTCCATAATGACTATTTTAAAATTTGATTTGGACCCGACTCCTAATTTACACGACGAAATCCCGATTTTCCTCTTCCATTAGAAATATATACGTCATCAGCTTCGAATATTTCTTGTTTCACAAAAATCCGAGTTAAAACGGATTCTGTATTTTCGTTTAAAGTTCGAATCACCAAATTACGAACTACCACGCCATTTCGAGCTCGATTATAATTATAATATTAATTATACGTTCAATTGACATTTATAAATAAATTCGTTAATATAATTCAATTCTAAACTAAATTATATATTTTAAATTGTCCAATTCACACATATTGCAAATTGCACTATTTCCGACTATTTCGGAAATAAATATATTATTCTATTACTTATATTAATTAAATATTTAATATTATTTAATCAAACGACCATTTAAATCTCTAATTCACTATATAAATAATTAAATAAATAAATTATTATACTGAAAAAATATGGGACGTTATATTCTTCCCCTCTTAAAATAATTTCGTCCTCGAAATTGCTAAGATAGGAACAAACCCTATTAACTGGATTAATTTTTTTTTGTTTACTTCTTAACTCCCGTTTCACTAAACTAATTTATTTCAATTAAATATTAATTCATTTCTATAACCGAAAATTTTCAAAAATTCTAAAACTTTTCTAACACCCGAAATTTTCGAAAAAATTCGCCAGCACCTCCTTTGTACGGGTCAATTGGTACAACTACAACTCGCCTTTCTAGGCCTTCTCCAACCCAAAAGAAAATCAAATAGCCAAGCGGCATGCCAAACAGGCTCATAAATCACCAAACTAATATAAAAGTAAACATGTACCTTTCTGTCGGGCATATCATTATATCGCTTCCATCTGTCACCAATTCGGCATATACCAATATCATTCCAATCAATTTATCCTCAACACAGCTATTCGCTTATATCCAAACCAAATCCTTTTCTTATACCAGCCAAATTCCATTTCAAATTCTTAATTCACTAAACCATTATACTTAGCCTCGTTAAGTTTCATCCATATATTTCATTACCTAATTAATTACCCAAATCAGTTTTCTTCATCTCAAAATCCAAAACTGGATTTTTATTACAAAATCAATCCATTTCACTTCACATAGGTCAGTTATATTCAAGAATCCAATTTTCTTGATACCTTTTATTTCAATTCAATTTGCACCTAACTGGCTTTAACTCCATTTTCAATTTTCTTTCACAAATTTCAATTCAAATTTTGGTTTTAAATCAAACAATCTTTTCATGGGAGTTTTAAACAGCGTTGCTTTTCTCCAAAAACCAATTATTCCCTTTCGGGATTCAAAACAACTTGTTTTCTCAAAACGATTCAAAAACAATATCTTTGGTAGTAATCCGTCACTTAGAACTCGAAAATGAACACTGATGATATGGCCAACATTATCAGAATTATTTCCCAGCTATCAAAGTGAGTTCAATACTATATTACTTTTCATAACCATTATTTAAATACTTCCATTTTGAAATATATTTCAAAATACCATTCACAATGTTTGCAAAACAATTTAAAATCTCCTAGGATTTTAAAATTCTCATATATTCAATTCAATCCATTTATAAACATTTTTTAACATTTCCAGAGTTTTAATCCCAATTTTGATTTTAATTCGGATTTAATTCACTTCATTTCATATATTACATTCAAATGAATTCTGATTGGTTATTTAAATAACCATTTTACTTATAACCTTATCTGATTATAATAACAACCAACACATCCAATATACTATAATATTTCCAATACCGATACTTTCTTTTATCACAAAATATAATTTGGGTAAATTTATTTCATTTACCCACTTTTCAAAACAAACTGTGTCGGTTTATTGTATTTAAGTGTTTAGCAACCCCTATCGATACAGTGGATCAAACTGATCGACTAGAATTCACAAACTACTCAACCAACAAATCTCCACAACATAAAACCATTTTTATATCAAATAACATATACGCGCTCATATATACATATATATATATATACATACACTCGAACTCAATCTAGGGTATTACTAACCCTATCTCTATCGAGTCACGCCACAGAGCCAAGGTAATTACTTAACCTTCAGCTCTGATTCCACTGTAATGACCTGGGGATTTCCGACTCCGAAAATTGACACAAATACTAATGTCGACTATTCAGACATCGGAAATACCAGATAGTTAATAAAAAGAAGTTAGAGGGTAAGAATAGGTAAGATAGAAAATTAGAATAGAAGAAGAAGAAGAATACAACAACATCAGAGTAACACGAATCCCACAGCAGAACGAATAAAATATATTATACAAAATAACATTTGAAACACAAATCTGTATTTGTATATTAGAGTACAACACTACATCACAGCGGAAATAAACAATAGCTATAAAATGCTGCTGAAGCCTCCTGCTCCAAGCTCCATCTAGTGTATCTGTAAATCCCGACTACTTGACTGCCTATACAAATTTTGGGCACCCAAGAGTTTAGGGAAAACAAATCAAAATAAACTCTGGGTCAGTCATGGGATTGGCGTGAGTAAACTTCAACCATGTGGTTTAACTTTTCAAATTCCTTTTCAAAAGAAATGATAATCGTAAGACCGATCCGCACATAAACACGGATGGTTTTTACCTTACGATAACATAAAACATTTTCAAAATCAATACTTTTATGATATTATAATAATGTCTAATCACAAGTAATTTACAATCTAGCAGAACACTTGCATCTCACTCTCCACACATATATAGTATACAATCAAAACTACAGGCGCTTATTGGAGATTGGATTCCGACTATGACAAGGTATGGAACCACCTACCGATAGTGTATCTCCAGAGAGAAATACACTGGGTTCAACAAGAACGTCTTACAACCCGACCCACACGTGACCGACCACTCATTTCTCTCGAGTTTATCGAATATATTGTCACCTACAGTTGCTAGCAACATAACCTTTCCCGGGAGATACATAAGCGAAAAGAAGTAACAAATATGAATATTCTCTAGATGGCGACAAAATACCCTAATGGGGGCGACCCACTTAGCCATGCTGCCTGCCCGATTTTTGTCATTTCCCAGTTGATGAGGCTTGAGTTCATAACGTATCTTTTGATAGATCATACATTCATTTACTTTGAATGCCACATCGTCATACCCACCAAATCACAAATTGATTTCCACAAAAATACCACAGGTATAAAAAGCTAAGAGGAACAAATTCCTCCGCCACCAGACGTAATACTTTTAAGAGATCAACCGTACGTGATTTATTAGGTATACTCTATCAGACACTCGTCTATACAAGTTGTCCTGGGACTGGACAAACATAAAGCACCATTCTAGAACAGAATGACCATTGCATTTCACTCCATCTTCAATTGTCTTCAGCATAATCAAATTCGCAACGCTTATGCCTATACGGGGTGGTTTTCAGATAATATATCCAACCGGTCTCAATGTATTGACAACGATGGTCAAAATACTTCGATAGTCGGTTATTTAATATCGAAGTAAAAACAAACATCCATTCAAATGTATAACTAAACATCACACAACCACGGGCACTTTTATTTAACATTCAATTTTATTATTCAAATTTTCATATCTTACCAGATATTTCTCAAATCCGGTTTTAACCTTTTCACACTTCTTGGAAAACATTCCCAGTTACTATAAATTCTCATTCTCCTATGTTCCTGAAAATATACGTTATAAACGTTCAAAACATTTCCATTCTTTTTACATTCTTTATTTTCTACACTTGGATAATATACCCTATCTACATTGGAAAAATATTTCCAATTTCATTATAAATATTTTAATCTCCCAAACATTCACTTTTAAAACATTATTCACATTACAATGTGCATATCATACCTATTATGGAAATCTGAACACCTTTATCAAGTAACTCTTTATTCAAGTGATAAATACCCTTATCTCGTTTACCGAAATCTCTTCATAATTTTCTATACCCTTTCCTTTTTATAAACTCTGTTTCTAAGTCACTTCTTGTCAATATCAAGTTTATAACTAAATATTGATTACGTATCCTTATTCTAATCTATTGGTTTAACTAAAAATTAACTATCCTATCAGATTATAACTCCTAAAAATAATTAACTTTAATACATTCGACATCGTCGAATTATAGTTCTAATTTCTAATAGTTTTATATATAAAAATCACGCTTAAACTTGGTCAACAATGTAAATTTATCGTTATAGTTCAAAAACTTGTCATACACTGTAATATTCCCCTTTATAACTAATCTCGACATAACAGTCACGCTTAAGCCTAGTCATCTATGTTATTTTATCGCTATAGTTCAAAGACTTGCAATACGCTACTATATTCCACTTCATAACTAATTTCGATGTCTCTTTCCGTTACAAACTAATACCATCCCCGGATAATAGTGAAGTCGTTTGAGTTGTGGTATTTTATTCACCTCTCAGACCTTGATCGACAACGTTCTTACCTTAAAACAGATATAAGTCCGTAGCTCTAAACTCCTTATTACTTATAATACCCATTAAACCGTATTTCTTACTTAATTTGAAACATGGTTTTTATAACACCATATCCTTACTTTGAAACTCGGTTGTTCATAACTATTTATATTAAATATTAATTCTTTGCTTCATCTTACTTATACAATTCCATTTATAAAAATCATTAGCGCTCTTCGTCTTCTGACATTTTACTTTCCATTTGAATCATTTTATCTAATTCAGGTAAACATCTCACAAAAACTCAAAATTATCCTAAATGAATTCCATTTAAGAACAATCACTTTAATTAAGATAATTACATTGTAATTAACTTTACCATGACTGAAGTAAAACGGTTTACTTCATTATCAATTTAAACTAGATTGGTTGCTTACTTTATTAAACAATGACTGGTTCTACTTGTTCAATAATCATTTAAACTTTATTATTTAAAAAGGTATTGATAAGAAATCTTATTAATCTTGAATAATTAATTTCCAAGTTATTATCATTAGATCGAGTGAAGACCAAATAATCTAATAATCATTTTTCAATAAAACAATTTATTTAGTCAACTTCATATTACCAGTTAATTTGTTAACTAATTTTAATCACTTCCTACCGTTAGATTAATATAATTAATCTAATAATATTCTAAATTGTTGTCTTAAAATAATTGTCCAAAATGTTAACTAGTAGGATAATTACAGCTTCACTTCCTTAGAAACTGATCTAAATGTCAGACCATTGTCTATATTTTCTTTATAAAAACTAACTATAAAATATTTGTTTACAATAGAACTTCTATTATAAATTTTAATCTTTGCTTCAATTATAAAAATATAATTTTAATAATTTACTTTGTTGATTTGCTTTACGACAACTCACGTTTTAACAAAAAGATGGATTTATGGTCGGTTGCTGCCAATTCCTTAATCAATACTGTTTATTGATTAAATTACACTAACGTTGAATTTCCATTCAACATTAGTATCCAATGGGTTTTCAATGTTATTGTGGTTCACACAGTGCATATATATCAATAATATAAAACAACAGTACATATAAATATTGTGGAATCCGGTTGGATTCCTCCAACCGGTTTCCTACATCCACAGATGTTAGTCCATACAATTTACACTAATTCAATACTATGGGATATTATAATCGAGGGGATCGGTATCAATAAATGATGTGTACCTATGCAATGATATATATATTTCAACCAAATTAATTGTAATATACCTAAATGACCATCACACAACATTCAATCAATATTAAAATATAATTATAATATTTTAAAATATATCAAAGTTAGTGAATTTACTCACCTTGGACGATCATCGTTAAACAACGATAATTGTCGTTGATTCAGACAGATAATTTATTTTGCTATATATTGTAACGAGCTCCAATTCATTCTCAATCAGTTCCATTGTGTAGCCACTGCCCATACGATCCCAATGGATCCTGTTTTGCTAGAAACCGATATCGTATGATAAAGTTATTAATTTTATAGGTTAAGTAAATATTTAAATTATGAATTTAACTTATATTCAATTTCAACGGCCTCACCAAATTTTCTTTTCCAAGTCTGCACTGTCCAATACCCGACCCAATTCTTCAACAGCATCTTCTTCCAAATAGCAAAACCCGCAAGTCTTGTTTTGGTTATACTATCAAATTGAAATTAAAATTTGAATTAATAATCACTATTGAGCTTACTCCTTCAAGCAGGCCCACTATTTTTCTTCAAATCCGCACCTTCATAATGCCGGTGCATTTACAACGTAACTCCTTCTTTAACAAAGACCTGCGACTCCTGTTAACCCATCATTTCCGAAAAACTGACCCTCTTTTCTTCCTTGTTCCCCTTCGCTCCTCAACGCTAAAGCTTCCAAACCATCTCTTGTTCAAACTCCTACCGTTTCAACACAAAAGCTTGGAGCTCGCCACCCCATAACCAATTCATCGCCATCCCTATCACCATATTCCCTGTGACAATTGTCACGTTCCCAAAAAGAATCCACCTTCCTCTGACTTCACTGAACATCCCAAAACCATGCAGAAACACATGCGGTTCCTTCTCCTTAGTCCAAATAACTACCCGAAACTCATGCATAAAACGTAAACCAATACCCTACCATTTTCCAATCTTGCTCCTCCTCTTACCTCGTATCCACGCATGGTTATAGGCTTAAGCATCCCTCCAGAGACCCGTTCGCGGGCTTAAACTCCCAGTAGCCGCAACGCGCAACTACCAACATCGGACCCCACCGAAACTCGTCCACTAGTGCGCTTCGACCTCGTCAAACCTATGTCGGTCACTACTCCACCCACCGACGCTTCTACAATATGCGAAAATCAACCCGAATACCACTGTGTTAATTCGATTTCAGCCAAAAAGGCTTCCAGTTGCTCCAGAGTTTCATCGTTGCGAAGTGGATGTTAAAACGGGTTGGTGTACATTAGTTTCAGATTTTTATAAAGAAATATTACGTTGGGATTCAATTTTAGAAGCCACGATAAAGCTTTGAGCATTATGTTTTGGTGCGGAGGAAACGAAGTTACCGCCTGCATTTTATAGTCTCCAGTTACGTGATGGCCAAGGGGTAGGTGATGGTATAGGGCGGTAGGTAGGGGAAGACTTTTGTATTGTCTATGGACAAGAAGTAAGGTATGCCATGTATTATAGGGTAACATGCTTTACTTAAGCATGAAGCTTTTGGTCTGCGTTTGCTTACTTTGGTATGAAGTAAATAGGCTTTTAGATTGTTTTAGGTAGCTTTGGTTGTCAAAATATAGGTTGCACTTGTCATTGATGTTGATAAGGCATAGACGTAGGTATCAGGGTAGGAAAAGATGGTATGTGTATTGATGTGAGAAAGAATGTGGTAGGAGATGCTTCATGAGGTACAGCAGGAGCTTGTGAAATCAAATATTGGAGTAGCTGAAGCATGTCTGCGCGAGTTTTCAATTTCCACTAGAGTAGCTAGGTGAATTAATTACTCATGTATAGCCGAATTTAATTTCCTGATGCTTTGGTCAGCAATAGGTAGGTGTTCATGAATTTACACTTCACTGTTGCTGTATGTATACGTGATAGTGAATATATATATATATATATATATATATATATATTAGCTTAAGCATGAAGGGGTTGGTTTTTATTCTTCTCAGGTGTCTTCTAAAGGAGGTGGTATGTGAATAATTTAATATGAAACTTTCTAAGGATTTTCGGATGGTATCATACTACAATAGTCGAAGACGTGTGCATTGTTCTGGTATATGCAATGTTATGTAGGTTAGTGTCTAAGTGATTGATTGCATGTGCGTTTTCCGAAAGGAATGTAATTGTCGCGGCCTTCTTTTAATAGCTATACACTTTCCTTTCATATTTTTTTAAGGCTTGTGTGAATGAACGTAAGTTTGGTTGCTTTGTTGCCATTATAAAGTCACAGCATAATTTTGTTTTAAAAAGTCATGCACTTCGATTTACTCAGTTCCGCATACATACGGGAAACTACGGACAGAAAAAAAAACACCGTCGTGTTGGACAATATGCCACGATCCCAAATATATAATAATATAGGTCCGTTAACTTATTCTGTAAAACCCCAAAATGTTGATATAGGGTGTAAAATACTCCAAAATAAAAAGTGTTTATTTTCCAAAATAAAAAAATTTCAGAAAAATTCTAAAAATTAAATTATAACTACGTCTAAAAGGATTTGTCCAAATTCGAAGCCAATATTTAATTATAATTAAATATATCATTATGGCTTATAAACATTCCATAGCGACTATTTTAAAATTTGATTTGGACCCAACTCCCAATCTACACGATGAAATCCTGATTTTCCTCTTCCAATAGAAAAATATACTTGATCAGCTTCGAACATTTTTTGTTTCACAGAAATCCAAGTTAAAACGGATTCTGTATATTCATTTAAAGTTCGAATCACCAAATTACGAACTACCGCGCCATTTCGAGCTCGATTATAATTATAATATAAATTATACGTTCAACTGACATTTATAAATAAATTCGTTAATATAATTCAATTCTAAACCGAATTGTAAATTTTAAATTGTCCAATTCACACAATATTGCGAATTCCACTATTTCCGAATATTTCGGAAATAAATATATTATTCTATTACTTATATTAATTAAATATTTAATATTATTTGATCAAACAAAGCATTTAAATTTCTAATTCACTATATAAATAATTAAATTAATTAATTACTATACTGAAAAAATATGGGACGTTACATCAGGTTCCTCTAGCCTCAAAATATTAATAATCAAGATTGCAAAAACGGTTCAGGTTCAACTTGATCGTTGATGACCTAACATGGAAATTTGCATTATGGACTATTAATATTTATATGGGAAAAGCTTAAAAATAATTGTCTTCGTACCCTACGTAACATAATGCTTCTCCAGAGCATGCTTGGAAATTTTGTATGGAATATATTAGAATGTTACATAATCCTTGTGCCATTACATAATCCTTGAGTGATCTGCCTATGCACACAAAATAAGTATGTCCACCAATGTAACATTCATTAGCCAACACAAAGTTTTGAAGATCCAGACACTGTTAAGTAGTGCTGCCAGAAAGTAAATTTCAGAACCATGGCGACCAGGTGTTCAGTAATCTTAAGATACTGCTACTGTTAAGTCCTAAATCACGAGTTATATGCATACACCTGAAGATAAAAGAGGAATTGAACCAGCATTCTATGAGCTGGTTGAGGAAACGCTCTGAAATGATAAAGTTGATCATATGGACAAATATTTTTACCACTTACTGTTTAATAATTTGGTCTAGTTGACAAACCAACTAAACTCGACTTATCTTGGGAGTTACTAAATTGATCCATTGAAACTTATTGATTTTCAAAAATTGATTAACCAAATTTTGAAGCTCTTTAATGACTGAAAAAATTATTTTAAGTTTTTCATCATTCCAGAGTGTTTCCTCAACAAGACCACAAAAAGCTAAAACAATAACTCTCTTACCTCTAAGTATACGCTTAGAATTCGTGATTTGTTTCTTAACAAGTCATAGTATCCTAAAAATACTAAACACCAGCCGACATGGATCTGAAATATACCTCCTGACAGCACTACTGTACACTAACAATGAACTTTGATAGGAGATCCTACCATGTTATTATTTCGTTTCAAATTAATTTTTGATTCATTGATAGGAGATCAATACCTCTCTTACCTCCAAGGTAAACTGAATTTACGTATTCACTTAACTAATTTAGTAACTCCCTAGTCAAATTAACTTAATTTAGTAACTCCCAAGTCAAATTAAATTAATTTAGTAACTCCCAAGTCAAATTAACTTAATTTAGTAACTCTCAAGTCAAATTAACTTAATTTAGTAACTCCCAAGTCAAATTAAATTATTTTAGTAACTCCCAAGGAAGATTCATTGTCAGCTCATATAAATTAGACCTCTTGGGCCACAAAATTAACTTGCTCATAATCAGTGTAGTTAAGGTTCTCTCCTAGGCGCCAAAAATCCCTAGGCACCAAAAAGCCCCAGGCGCCAGCCTAGGGCTTTTCTGGCCATCGAAGCGCCAGCCGTGCTTAAGGCGCCAAAGGCCTAAAAAAGCGCGTTTCGGTTAGATTCTTCTGTAAGATTTTTTTCCGTTTCTTTGAACAACATCTGTTTTATTTAAACAAGCGTACGTGCCATATTATTTTTTTGTTGAAGAAATGCGTTTTTTTTTAAACAAATGCAGTTTCTTGTATAAAAAAATGCAGCTTTTTTTGAAGTTTTGAACAAATGCAGTTTTTTTTGGAACAAATGCAGATTTTTGTTTTGAACAAATTCTTTTTTTTAAGTTTTAACAAATGTAGGTTTTTTTTTTAAAAAAAAAATCAGAACAGATTTTTTTAAAAAACAAGTGCAGTGCAATTTTTTTATAAAACATAAGATGTTTTTTTTTAAACAAATGCAGAATTTTTTTTGGAATAAATGCAGTTTTTTTGGAAGTTTTGGACAAATGCAGTTTGTTTAATCTCAATATTGCATTTATATACACTTTTTAAAAGCCAAAAATGGAGTTTTATGCCATTTTTAAGTGCAGTTTTTTTACTGTAAAACAGCAAAAGTCATGCTCAAATCACCCAAAAAAGCCCTAGGCGCCAAAAAGCGCTTTGAGCCAGCCTGAGGCTTTTTCGCCTTGACTACACTGCTTATAATTCTGAGATTTCTCGTAATGTTCACACACACTTGATATATACACTACTCATAAACATATGTTCTCATGCTTCACAGATACAAAACATAGTTTCACCTGCACTATCTATGTCTTTACGCTCATAATCATTACATGTTATATATATATATACATGTGCTGATGTATATCATTGTGTGTGTATGTATGTGTGTATATATGTGTGTGTATATATATATATATGTATATATACATACATACATGCACACACATTATTGTCAAAAATCCTAAAATCTTGCGATTTGAATCCCGATCCAACCTGAATCTCTCCGTTTACGACTCGATTTTTATATTACGATTCAAACTTAGTTATAAAAAACACATTCAACTCAAACTACCATATGTAATATACTTGTTTAGATTCACAATCACTTGACAATGCTTTTAAAACAAAATAAGAATGGAATTGGAGTGGAAAATTTTGAGTTTTAAATTTCATTGTAGAAATTCAAACATCTAAATCAAATTCAAAGTGCATATGAAACCCATAAGTAATGATATTTGGAAACTATGACTTACGATTTAAAATCCGTTTCGATTTGAAATATAAACTTTACGATTGAAATCCCATTTTGAAAACCTTGCATATATATATATATATATATATATATATGGGGAGGGGGCAGCCTGGATTCACATGTTCAATCACAACAGATATATGACATATTTCATTGTTTACGTATATATACTCCTATACATGCAAATCAGATGGAATAAATTAAATTAAATTAACATACATAAACACATTTTGATTGCAATGTAGGTATACCTGTTTTGAACCTGTTTCTCTGCTCAGTTTCCCACATCAATTCACATTTCTCGCATATCAATATCGAGACTGCAAATACGGTTCAGGTTCAACTTGATCATTGATGACCTAACACAAATTTTGCAATCTCGATTATTGATATTCATGGGACAAGAGCCTAAAACAAATTGTCTTTGTCCCTTTTGGTTCTCCTGAGCCTATAGAGAAATTTTGTATGAAATGTATAAGTTAAGTGTCACTCTTTTATACTGCACAATTTCAGTATTCATGTGTACTCGTATACATGCAAATCAAATTAAAAAATAAATAAATTAGCACATAAACACATTCTGATATACTTGCATAATATAACATATTGCAAAATTCATAAACTCCCAAGTCATAAGCTGCACACAATTTTGTATACTGAGTAACTCACATATATAATTCATGCAGTGCAAGGTTCCTATATATATATACATATATATGTATGTACATATATATATATATGTATATATATGTATATATACATATATGTATGTCAATGTAATATGTTTGCGGCAAGTACTCAATCAAGCAATTTAAATGAACATGTTAACATTTAAAATCAATGTCCATATTAAATTCCAATCAATATAGACTATAGTTCAGGCAATCAACATATATGTACAAAATAGGTTTAAAACCCATTAGATGTAGATGCAAACACTAGAAATAAACACTGTTTGGTAAAAAAATTCGGGTATACTGTCAAAATCCAGAGTTAAAAACCCATTCGATTCAGAAGTAATTTAGTCTGGTATACTGTCAAAACCCAAAGCTCAAAAGTAACTTAAAAACCTAGATATAAAACCCATTTACAAACACTATTTGCAGAAATCAACTGTTTGGTTTGTGGTTGCAGAACTCAACACTCAACAAATTTTAACTGTTCAAAACCCTAAACGATAGATTCCAAACAAAATTAGATAAATCAAGTTTAGTTTTATACCTTTCTAAACTTACCGATTTCACGATCTTGAATATGAGTAGGAATTGAATCGAATCGCTTTGTAGCGTCCCTGAGATGAACCGCCTCTACAGGTATCCATACCAATGTTGAACAAGATAGTCTTTACAAATCGAATTTAACTGAGAAATAATAAGCGAGAGATCGAAAGGGGTAAAAAGCTAGGGTTTTTTCCAGAAAAAGAAAGAAAAGTGAACGAGGGTTAAAAATTAAAAGATGTTAAGTATGAAGGAATAGGAAAAGAGATTAGGTCAGTTACGTTTCGCCTAGGACACGCGGACTTGTGTTTACGAAGAGGCGGGAATGTGAATTTTTTTTTACCGCACTTACATTGGTCATGAAAACACTTTTGCTTGCATTTGATAATAAACGCCGCTGATTTTTGCAACAAAAAATCATTTTTCTTGTAGTGATGTTCTTCTCTATTGTTGAGTTGGTAGATTTGTTGATTGATCTACTTATTTCTCATATACTTTATTGATGATGTTAGATAGCTATTTTATCTCTCATTAAGACTATTGTCTGGCTCAAGGTTTCATGTTTCCTCTTATTACCTTGGGCTATTCATCCACGTTTGGATGGGCAGACTGAGTAGTAGGTAACAAGTAGCAGACCTTAATGGACGATGATGTAGATCGATGACAAGCTGGAGGCTTACATATCATTTTTCTACTATACATATTTTGTTGTTTTCCGTTGTTTGATGATTTCTTCGAGTGACTGTAGCAAAGCGTCTTGTACAGACTCTTATGATGTATTCAAGTGTTGTATGGATAATTCATGATGATATGAAAGTTTAAGTATCTGCTCAGTTCTGCTTCACTATTACATGCATGTTGTATATGTACTATTATATTTTATCTATGCGCTGTGAGTTATACAACAGGTTTCGTGTGTTATCTCTCTGATGATCGTCCATAGCTGCCTGGCACATCTTTCAGTGCATTATTTCCCTTGTTAAGTGCGAGAGTTATGGGCGGTCCTCACACTCTACCCTTAGGGGAAGAGCAAATCCAATCACTTAATACCCAATAAGCGGATCCTATTATTTAATACCTCTAATCATGAAGTAGGCTATCCTTTGAATCATTCTTTTTGTTTCTTCTTTCGGAAGGGATGCAGTTCCTATAGCCACTTAATACCTAAACACTTGAAGTACGCCTTTTAGGACAAACCCGCGTTATGCAATCCATTATCATCATGGGTTCCAATGGTCACATCAGTTGTACATATATCAGAATGTTGGAAAGTGCAAACTCCCAACGGATAATGCAAATAATCTCGCATCATTAACCTATTAAGTCCAATAATCAATTAAAATTCAATTTTAATCGTTATTGAAAAGTGTTGCAAAAAATATTAGCTTAGTTCATTAAAATGACTTTTAAGATTCATGCAATTTACTTAAATCACTTTTAAATATTTTAATGATTTATAAGATTTATTTCATATTGTTAAAATATTAAAAATCTTATCTTTTAACAATCGCATTTATAGGATTTCGAACTATAAAACCGCGATGTTTTTCCAAAACTTATTTTGGTTATATTTAAAAATCTATCCAATGGAATCTAGATTTTTTTCAATTTGTTGGAAGGTTATGGTTACCAGGGTTCAAAAAAATCTTGCATTAATAAATTTGGTTTCATATTTTTTAAGATTAAAAAGGTTCACTTTTTAAATAATGACTAGTTACTTATTCGTGACACTCTGAAATTGCTTTAAATTTCATATTCTTTTCAAACTTCATTTATACACTTGAAAGTGTTTATATTTCATTTCTAAAACATTTCAAATCATTTTTGAGAGGTTTAACAATTTGATTTTCACCATTTCATTCAGTGAAAAGAAATTTATTTCCTTTATGTTTAACGACGTGTATTTAACGTGACTTGTTATACATCATTACAATTAAACATATAATCATCCAAACTTGTCAAACATTCATCGCAACATTCATAAGCATCATTTAATATTCATATACCAGTAGCTCAACATTCACAAACAACCATTTACTTGTGTGTAGTTAGGGTTATTTATGGATAATTTCTCACCTTCATGGGTTATATAAGTTCCTAAAATTGACTATAGATCGGCTACGATCATACCGAAGATCTCGAAATTGCTTACCCTTTCCTCCGTGCTCATGGCCTCTCTTGGATGGAGTTCCCATCCTTCTCGCCTTGGCTTCAAACTTGGTATAGAAGATTCTGATGATGATATAAGAACCTTAGAAGAGTTTCGAGCAAGTTTCGGTTTCGTTTGATACAATTTTGAAAAAGTTAGTAAGGTAAAGGGATAATTTTTTCTAAGGCTTAGAAGCCATTATTGAGTTTTCTTAAGAGCTTAAAGAGGAGGAAGAGAAGAAAATTTGTGAAGAAATGGGGTGAAATTGTTAGGTATTTATAGGAAAAACTTGGAACAAAATATCTTGGTGGAAAATTACCAAAATAACCAACCTTATCCCTTTACCTAGCTTTACCCCCTTGAGTTGTCATATCATGTTTGATGGTTGTTTAAGAGTAATTATGATGGGGAGTGGTATTATTTTTATTAAAGAAAATTCATTTTGGTCTTCTTATACTTACTTTTCTAATCTCTTCTTAACTTAATTAGTTACTTCATTAACTTATTATGGTTATATTATCATAATGTCATATGTGTGTACATGTATGTTGCACCTTTTTACAACTTTTATACATCAAACCGTGGAGAATCTAAGGTTTAGTTTTCGGTCACATTTTCTGTTTTCACTTGAAATATTTATGTGGTTAAATAAAATTCAAAAATGGATTCCTTATTATTTTAAAATAAATCAAACAAGATTATTAAGTCATTAAAACCCTATTAAATAATATTTATCTAGTATTTATGAAATGGGATTTTACTGATAAAGCGATATTGATTTCTCCTATATTCTCAAGTCAAGTATATTTCTTCATATAACTTGTTTCTAACTGATTTGTTATGATAGGATAACATCTCTAAAATGGTTTTTTATCGTTTATGTCCTTATTTGAATGATTATGATGGTTATCAAATTATCAAACTTTCCATTTAAATCCATAAATCAATTATATCGTTATTGATGACGTCATCAATTCACTAAATTTTTAATGATTTAAATTATAACATCTTATTTCGTATTCTTACTCCATTATGAAAATAAGTGTATATGCCAAAACCATTCACGATTCTTATAGACGAAATCAATTTCATTGATAAAACGATTTTGGTTATTTCACGATTATTTCCCTAGAGGAATATTTTCCAAATTGATTCCTTAATAACAAGTTTATTATTACTTCTTTTTACCTTAAACTTCATCATTAGTCATAATTAATCCATATTTGGATATTTATAATTATTTATATATCCCTAATTAAGGTCTCTAAATCCTGGATTGTTTCACAATTCAACACATTTTATTAAGCTTAGGTTTTCTTCTTAGTTGTATGCGTTTTATTTCTTCCCAATACACTTACCATTATATAGTATAAACACATCCTAAGAATTTCTTTTACACACAGGTCAATGAACTAGGCGCTTAGTCGAAACATTCTATTAGTTTCCATTGTGCACTCTGATCCTCTAAATCATTTACATCTATCCCATTAAAAGTTTCAAATTTTATCCACTCGGTTATTACTTAACCTCTGTGGAACTTTGACTCTCAAGACTGGACACAATGAACGAGATATGAACTTAATTCCTGATTATTAACATAATAATTTCCCAATAAAGAGAACTCCATACAAATGATAATATTAGAGAAACTAATGTGATTAGATCACTAATATCACATCAAGATTATCTCATTACGGTTTTTTTGAACTCAAAATCCTATCCTCTAGGTGTAACAACCTAAATTTTGGGACCAATTTAAATTTATTTTTAATAGATTTTACAAGGATTTACGGTTGATTTTAAGAATTTACGACTTAGAATTTATTTAAAACAAAGTTTGAACATAATAATTTAAAATTTAATTAAAACGAGCTCATAACGTCATGGTAGTTTGTAACAATATGTTTTGAGCTTTAAATGAATATACAAAACTCAAAATAAGTCGGATTTTGGTAAAACAAGAAACGTTAAGATCTATTTAAAAATATCTTTCTGACAAATATGAAAAAATTAGATTTCATATTATAAATTGTAAGTAATATCCAAATAAAAATTAAAAATAGTCTCTATAAAATCGTTTATAAAATACAATGATTTAATAAAGTAAATAAAAGAATTTTCATGTAAACTGAACACAGTTTGACTAGAAAATTGTAATATCGAGTTATAAACTCAAGTATGTTTATTCCACTACTATATGATATTTTATTTGGGTATGTATGATAGTATTAATTTATTATTATATATTTATTTAAAATTGTTTTTGAATTTACTAATATGTTATCAATGTTACATAGCCCTTAACAATGGAAATTTTGTAAACGACCTCTGTTTTCGACAAAACTATTTTTTTCTGGATCCAAAATATTAAATTATTGTTAAATTTCAAATTTTATGATTTTTGGAGCTAACATGTGGCCGTGCGCTATTTTAATTTGTAAAAACAATCAATATTTTGACTTTAAAAATACGCTGTCAGAGAAAATGGACTCAGAATTCGGCGAAACAAATTTATTGGATCCATAATGTCAATACATAGCTACATGTCAATTTTCATCGAAAACGAAATACGTACGTGATCATACGAATTTTAAACGATGAAAACAAGCAACAATTGAGTATAATTAAATATAAAGTCAATAAAAAAATAATTAGCCACTACTATAAATTGTCTTAAACACTTTTAACCTAACCCTAATTCACAAATTCACGCATCCCCCTTTTCTTCTTTCCCTAAACCTAATTTTGTAACTTCAAAATCAAACAAATCAAACTCTCCTCTAATGCTCTTCGATTTGGTATGGATATTGGAAGGATTCAAGAGGATTTTGTGCATTGTATTTGTAACGACCCGTATTCTACGCACCATAGGGCCGTAGAGTATTTGTTTCTTTCACACACGAAGTCGTTTGGTCATGTAATTTTGGGAGACGACTACTGGAGTCATTTCCCACGTTGATGATTTTTCCCGATTTTTAAATGACCATTTTACCCCTAGTTGGTACTATTTTGGCCATAACTTTTGACTGGAAAGGAATTTTGACCTGAAACTACTTCCATTGGCTCCAGATGATGGTTTACAATTCCGTAGAGTGGTCACACTAGCCAAACGGACTCACCGTTTGGGAGATATGGCTGAAACAAGTTTCAGATGGTGAAAAACAGCTTAATTCGGCTTAACCGGGTGATTAGTAGCTAGGCCCAGAGGGGAATTTCGGGTTTAGAGGTATAGGAGGACTGATTAGGGTTAGGAAATCACTCTTATTTCAGTTTTGAGCCGCCACAAACCTTCTTGAGACCCTATTAATGACTTCCATCCTCTAAAACCACTCCAAAACACATTTTTAGTGAAGATTAAGCCTAAACTACATCAAAACAAGGCCAAATAGCAACAGAGCAAGGTTGGAGCTGCTGCTATACATAGGAATTCGACCCAAACAGAGAGTATTTCAGATTTGGTGTTTTATTTTGTGGCTAAGGTGAGTGATTTGCATGATTTCTCACTAATTACAGGTAATTTAGGGTAATTAGTGATAATTAGTGAATTTATACACAAATAAAATCTGGAAAAATATTGATAAATTCGAATATTATGTTTTATGCCTTTGATAGAAAATTTGGGTAATTTGGTTAAGTTTTGTTAATTATATCCTTAAACATAATTAAAGGGGGTTATGGGAAAATGTGGGGTTTTGGCCACTTTTGATCCATTTTGATTCATTTGAATTGTTGTTTGGTGTTTGTGGTATTGCTCTTACATGTTGCTATGACTCTATGGTATGTTTTATGATCGATTAGAATAGTTAGAATGGTCGAAAACGCCGTCGAATGGCGTAGAAAGCTCGCTGGAAAGTTGCAGAAATGTGCAGGTTCCGAACCGGATCGGATCGGAGTAGGGGTCGGATCGGATTTGTGAACTGACTGAGGGAATTCGAACTGGATTGGAACTTGTCACTGAAGGAGGCTTGGCGAGAAGGAAGGCCGTTTACTTAGAGTTGGAGTGGACAAGGGGATCAGATCGGAAGAACAATGGGGGCCAGATCGGATCGGACTGGAGCACCGGATGGGATGAAGATGAGGAGCATAGGGTCGGAACGGAGAAAGTAGAGGCTAGGACAAAGGATGGGATCGGTTCGGTGTACCGAACCGAACCAGGGGGGCACCCGAACCGAATGGAAAGATGACTACCGAACCGAACCGATGAGGGTAATGACTACCGAACCGAACCGAATTCTAGGGTTGCTACTGCGCGACAACTCTTCTGAAGACCCACTCCAATTCGACCAAACCCGAGATGCAAAGGAGGTCCAAATGAGAAGTTAGAGCTTAAGATTTAGATGGGAATCAACGAGTTCGCTTCATGGTTGGGCTTTTCTGCGGGACGCGTGCCAAGGGGTTATTGATGTCTATAGCTTTGGACCACTATGGTAGGAGGTACGAAGGCGGATTCAGGGCCTTTATGGCATCGGTAGAACCAAGGGCTACGACCAATGAAGTGGGTCATTGAAATGTTTGGTCATGACTCCATGTGTTTAGCTTGGTCACAGCAGGGTTTCTACAAGTCGGGATTCGTCGTTACCTCAATTTGTCTAGTGTTCCAAAGTGGTAGATATCGTATGCTTTACGCACCGAGTGAGAGATGTGAGGATGGTTGCTATGGATGATCTGTTTGCTATCATAATGACATGCACACCCCACCCCCGTTATCTTTACACCACTTGAAATGGCACTTTAGAGTGTTGTACAGTATGTAGTGCTAACTCTTTGGTTGCAGGTCCAGGTTCAGGTATGGTTTAGTATACCTGTTATTATTCTGTTTAGATGCTTATCGCTCATACCAGGCTTTATGTTTGACCCAGAGTTTTATGTCTCCTCTTATTACTCTGGGTGCTCACACGAGCAGACTAGAGACAAGTTAGCTGGTGATGCACGGGTAGATGATCCGGAGACGAGCAGGAGGCTTCCTCGTAATATATATATATATAGTATTCTCCCTGTGTTGTTGAAGATCACTGCTTGGGCATTGGTGGTGCATCTTCTACTTTAGCTTTCTTTTGTTTAGAGACAGTAAATTTGGAAAGTTGTAATAAGCTGTATTTGGATTTCCGCTGCTCTGATGTTGATGTTGATTTTAGTTATCAGCTTATGCACTGTCTCACCTGTTTTATGTCAAGTATGTTATTATTATTATATTTTATTCCATGCGCTGTGAGACATTCTACAGGTTCCTTGTTAGTTCATTCTATTCTTTCTTTTCTTCTGACGACCGTTCCGTGCTAGCTGGGCATGTGTACAACACACTTTCGGAGGAAATGTAGGCTGGTGCGGGGCGGGCCGTCACACTTGGTATCAGAGCTCTAGGTTGCGTAGTTAACCTAGGGAAGTTATTAGGGAGAGATAATATACGTATACGAGAGAGCGTATTTGTGATTATTTTGGTTTTCAAAAGCTATATATATATATATACTATTAGTAGTATAAAAATGAAGTCGTGCTGCACTAGCACCACTATGGGGTCGTTAATCGTTTCCTTTTTCAGATTGACGATGAGCCGATATGTTAGAGGTACCGGTAGAGGGGCCAATAATGGGAATGCTGCTGACATGAGGACGATGTTTACTGACCTTATAAGAGAGATGCTTAAGGATGTACAGAGGGCAGCTCCCAATGGTGGAAATGGTGGTGGTCCAATAGTGCAGGCACAGAGGGTCGACTTCGCCAAGCTGAATAAGAATTATACTAGCCTTGGTGGGAAGCCGTTCCACGGAACGGAGTCGGCTACGGATGCTCAGGATTGGTTGGATAGTTGCGAACATATCTTCGAGGACTTGGGTATCGAGGATGCGATGAAGAGAAAGCTAGCATCCCGTCAGCTGCAAGGGCGGGCAATGAATTGGTGGAATGCTATAAAGGTAGCTACTCCCGAAGATCAGATTACTTGGGAGCAGTTTAAGGTTCCCTTTAGCGAGAAGTTCATTCCAGCTGCTCAGAAGTCAGTGCTGTTTAAGAAATTCTTGGAGCTCAAGCAGAATGGCAGAGCTGTCTCGGAGTATATTGCTGAATTCGACACTTCGTCGAAGTATGAGTTATCTCTTATTGACACTGCCGAGAAGAAGAATGAGAAATTCATAACTGGTTTGGATCAGTACTTGGGGGAAAGGCTTATTAACCACATCGATGAGACGTTTGAGTTGATTGTGGGGAAAGCATTGAGGTCAGAAAGTCTCTACCCTAAGCCGAAGACTGAGGTTGCATCTACAAAAGAGCCAAAACCACAAGCAAGTGGTGGAGGCAAGGGTGGTTCCCAGAATAAGAGAAAGCAGAATCAGACTAAGGATGGCCAGAAGAAGAAGAATAAGCAAGATGTTGAGTGCTTCAGCTGTGGTAAGAAGGACCATTATGCTAGTAGTAGTCGGGCCAAGCCAGCGGATAGGAAGTGCTTTAACTGTGGCCAAATGGGACATCACAAGGATAAGTGTCCACAGCCCCCTAAAGAAAAGCAAATGGTGAAAGCCTATGCCTTTAATGCTATTCCTTCTTCGTCGAATGCCCCAACTGCGGCGGAGAAGGGAAAGAATGTCATCATTCAAGGTATGCTTTCTGTTTATGATGTTCCTGTTAGAGTTTTGTTTGATACCGGAGCTTCTAGTTCTTTCATATCTAGTGACCTGGTAGATAGGTTGGGATTGGAGCCCGAGATTGTCGATAGACCTTTAGTATTGACGAACCCGATTGGTGGTTCGACTAGCCTTAGCATGATTTGTCGTAATGTGGTCTTATCGAGTCATGGATGCATGTTTGTTTGCGATTGCTTTGTTTTGGGCTTTACTGGGTTTGGCATTATTTTGGGAGTAGATTGGCTTCGAAAATACGAGGTGGTGGTAGACTGTGAGGGCTTTTTGGTGACAGCTGGAGTGGATGATGGGCGGAGGATAGTGTTTGGTGGTCTACCCAGTGAGGGGGTATTGGCTAGTTTTCTAAACTCCCTCGACATTCCGCATAGTGAGTTGTCAGGTTTGCCCGTGGTTGGCCAGTATCCGGATGTTTTCGAAGAAGTGACCGGACTTCCACCACACCGAGAGATTGAGTTCCGTATTGATTTGGTAAAAGATGCCAGACCTATAGTGATGCCACTTCATCGTATGGCACCAAGGGAGAAGCAAGAGCTCGAGGTGCAAGTCAGCGATCTTTTGAAGAAGGGATTTATCAGAAGGAGTGTTTCTGAATGGGGAGCACCAGTTGTGTTTGCTACCAAGGCGGATGGTTCCCTTCATTTGTGTGTAGACTACCGCGAGTTGAATAAAGTGACAAGGAAGAATAAGTATCCTCTACCGCGGATAGATGATTTGTTCGATCAGTTGAGTGGTGCGAGAGTATTTTCTCAGTTGGATCTCGCGACAGGTTTTCATCAGCTTAGAGTGGAAGCTGAGAGTATAGCTAAAATGACATTTTGAACGCCGTCTGGATTTTATGAGTGGTTGGTTATGCCATTCGGGCTGACCAATGCCCTAGCATATTTTGTGGATCTTATGAATAGGGTATTCAGAGATCAGTTGAATAAGTTTGTCCTTGTGTTCGTTGATGATATTTTGGTCTATTCAAGGACAGAAGAAGAACACAAGGAACATTTAAGAATAGTGATGGAGGTGTTGAGAAAACACCAATTGAAAGCAAAGTTTTCTAAGTGTCACTTCTGGAAGAGGGAAGTGAGGTTCTTGGGCCATGTTGTATCAGAGAATGGTATTTCCGTGGACCCGGCGAAGGTGGCTACGGTACAGGATTGGCCCACGCCCAAGAGTGCAACAGATGTAAGAAGTTTCTTGGGATTAGCTGGATATTATCGTAAGTTTATCCAAGGTTTCTCCAAGATAGCAGCACCATTGACCCAGTTGACCAAGAAGAATCAAGCTTTTGTCTGGGATGAAAAGTGCGAGAATGCATTCAAGAGTCTAAAGGACGAGTTGACGAGCGCACCAGTGTTAGTAATTCCTAAAGGGAATGAAGAGATGACGGTATACACGGATGCCAGTGGTAACGGACCTGGTGCTGTATTGATGCAAGGCGGTAGGGTTGTAGCTTATGCAAGTCGGCAATTGAAACCGCACGAGAGAAGGTACCCTACCCATGATTTAGAATTGGCAGCGATCGTGTTCGCATTAAAGATGTGGAGACATTATCTCTAGGGAGAAAGATTTGAGTTGTTTACAGATCATAAGTCGTTGAAGTATCTCTTCTCCCAGAAGGATCTAAATCTCCGGCAACAAAGGTGGTTAGAATTCTTAGCTTCCTATGATTTCGACATCCCATATACACCGGGAAAGGGCAATGCGGTGGCAGATGCATTGAGTAGGAGACATGCCAGCTTAGGGGCTATGTTTCTAGAATGGAAGCAACTAGAATACATCGCGGGGTTTGATTTCAGACCAAAGTGCGAATTGGATCCAGAAATGCTAGCAAGTTTGACGATCAGACCCACTTTGATTGAGCGGATCGGCTCTATTCAGAGGGACGATCCTAACCTATTGGAAATCATCTCCAAGTTAGAGATGGATATCGATGAGGAGATGAACAAGTATGGGCTTTATCGAAATGGATGGCTTAGAAAGAATGGAAAGCTTGTTGTACCCAATGTCAATGGATTGAGAGATGAAGTGCTTAGAGAATGTCATCACTCAAAACTGACTATACACCCCGGTGGTAATAAGATGTATCGAGATATGAAGCAGACTTACTACTGGGAAGGGATGAAAAGGGACGTTGGGAAGTTTATATCCAAGTGCATGAATTGCCAGCTAGTTAAAGCCGAGCAAAAGAAGCCTAGTGGGTTGTTACAGCCCTTAGAAATTCCCGAATGGAAATGGGAGCAAGTCTCGATGGATTTCATTGATGGTTTACCAAGGACTAGATCGGGACATGATAGCATTTGGGTAATTGTGGATCGGTTGACTAAGAGTGCAAGATTTATACCAGTCAAATCGACCAGAACGGCAGCTAAGTTAGCAGAATTGTATATGAAGTGGGTAGTGAGATTTCATGGAGTACCTAAAAGCATTGTAAGTGACCGAGACCCGTTGTTCACTAGTGGGTTTTGGAAGAGCTTACAAGAGGCTCTAGGGTCAGAGTTACATCTCAGTACCGCATATCATCCTCAGACCGACGGTCAGACGGAGAGGGTGAATCGTATTTTGGAAGATCTCTTGAGAGCATGTATATTGGATTTTGGTGGATCATGGGATGACCATTTGCATCTAGTAGAGTTTGCATATAATAATAGCTACCAATCCAGTATCGGTATGGCTCCGTTTGAAGCTTTGTAGGGAAGACCGTGCAACTCACCATCATGTTGGATAGAGACTGGCGAGAAGTTTGTGCTTGGACCAGATGTGGTGAGAGAAACGTCGGATAAGATTAAGATCATTCAGCAACGAATGAAAGCTGCTCAAGATAGGCAGAAGAGCTATGCTGATAAGAGGAGAAGAGACTTGAAATTCTCCGTCGGTGACTTGGTGTTCGTCAAGATTTCTCCGTTGAAAAGCGTAATTCGATTTGGCAGGAGAGGCAAGTTGGCACCAAGATTTGTTGGCCCATTCCCTGTTCTTGAACTAGTCGGGAATTTAGCATACAGAATTGACTTACCGGAGAGGATGGCGGGAGTTCACGACGTATTTCATGTTTCCCAACTAAGGAAGTTCGTTCACGACTCAGATATGACTATTACACCTGATCAGTTAGAGGACTTCGAAGTAGAACCCGAGGCGGTTGGGAACCGCAAGCCGGCCCGTAATGTCGAGCACGACATGAAGCAACTTCGAAGGAAGGCGGTGAAGCTAGTCAAGGTTCAGTGGAGCGAGGACCAGAATGATTGTACTTGGGAGACAGAGGAGAACCTTAGGAAGACATATCCAGAACTCTTTGCCTGGTAAGATTTTGACTTCGATCTAGTTTTCCGCATGCTAGGATAGGCTTGTTTTGCATGTTTGATTGTTGTATGTGGCTGTTAGGCATGCGGGATCTTTTGTATGTTTTGGGTTAAGAAATTTCGGGGACGAAATTTCTTAAGGGGGGGAGAGTGTAACGACCCGTATTCTACGCACCATAGGGCCGTAGAGTATTTGTTTCTTTCACATACGAAGTCGTATGGTCATGAAACTTTGGGAGACGACTATTGGGGTCATTTCCCACGTTCATGATTTTTCCCGATTTTTAAATGACCATTTTACCCCTAGTTGGCACTGTTTTGGCCATAACTTTTGACTGGAAAGAAATTTTGACCTAAAACCACTTCCATTGGCTCCAGATGATGGTTTACAATTCCGTAGAGTGATCACATTAGCCAAACGGACTCACCGTTTGGGAGATATGGCTGAAACAAGTTTCAGATGGTGAAAAACAGCTTAATTGGGCTTAACCGGGTGATTAGCAGCTAGGCCCAGAGGGGAATTTCGGGTTTAGGGGTATAGGAGGACTGATTAGGGTTAGGAAATCATTTCCATTTCAGTTTTGAGCCGCCACAAACCTTCTTGAGACCCTAGTAATGGCTTCCATCCTCTAAAACCACTCCAAAACACATTTTTAGTGAAGATTAAGCCTAAACTACATCAAAACAAGGCCAAATAGCAACAGAGCAAGGTTGGAGCTGCTGCTATACATAGGAATTCGACCCAAACAGAGAGTATTTCAGATTTAGTGTTTTATTTTGTGGCCAAGGTGAGTGATTTGCATGATTTCTCACTAATTACGGGTAATTTAGGGTAATTAGTGATAATTAGTGAATTTATACACAAATAAAATCTGGAAAAATATTGATAAATTCGAATATTATGTTTTATGCCTCTGATAGAAAATTTGGGTGATTTGGTTAAGTTTTGTTAATTATATCCTTAAACATAATTGAAGGGGGTTATGGGAAAATGTGGGGTTTTGGCCACTTTTGATCCATTTTGATTCATTTGAATTGTTGTTTGGTGTTTGTGGTTGCTCTTATATGTTGCTATGACTCTATGGTATGTTTTATGATTGATTAGATTAGTTAGATTGGTCGAAAACGTCGTCGAATGGCGTAGGAAGCTCACTGGAAAGTTGCAGAAATGTGCAGGTTCCGTACCGGATCGGATCGAAGTAGGGGTCGGATCGGATTTGTGAACTGACTGAGGGAATTCGAACTGGATTGGAACTTGTCACTGGAGGAGGCTTGGCGAGAAGGAAGGCCGTTTACTTAGAGTTGGAGTGGACAAGGGGATCAGATCGGAAGAACAATGGGGGCCAGATCGGATCGGACTGGAGCACCGGATGGGATGAAGATGAGGAGCATAGGGTCGGAACGGAGAAAGTAGAGGCTAGGACAAAGGATGGGATCGGTTCGGTGTACCGAACCGAACCAGGGGGCACCCAAACCGAATGGAAAGATGACTACCGAACCGAACCGACGAGGGTAATGACTACCGAACCGAACCGAATTCTAGGGTTGCTACTACGCGACAACTCTTCTGAAGACCCACTCCAATTCGACCAAACCCGAGATGCAAAGGAGGTCCAAATGAGAAGTTAGAGCTCAAGATTTATATGGGAATCAACGAGTTCGCTTCATGATTGGGCTTTGCTGCGGGACGCGTGCCAAGGGGTTATCGATGTCTATAGCTTTGGACCACTATGGTAGGAGGTACGAAGGCGGATTCAGGGCCTTTATGGCATCGGTAGAACCAAGGGCTACGACCAATGAAGTGGGTCATTGAAATGTTTGGTCATGACTCCATGTGTTTAGCTTGGTCACAACAGGGTTTCTACAAGTCGAGATTCGTCGTTACCTCAATTTGTCTAGTGTTCCAAAGTGGTAGATATCGTATGCTTTACGCACTGAGTGAGAGATGTGAGGATGGTTGCTATGGATGATCTGTTTGCTATCATAATGACATGCACACCCCACCCCTGTTATCTTTACACCACTTGAAATGGCACCTTACAGTGTTGTACAGTATGTAGTGCTAACTCTTTGGTTGCAGGTCCAGGTTCAGGTATGGTTTAGTATACCTGTTATTATTCTGTTTAGATGCTTATTGCTCATACCAGGCTTTATGTCTGACCCAAAGTTTTATGTCTCCTCTTATTACTCTGGGTGCTCACATGAGCAGACTAGAGACAGGTTAGCTGGTGATGCACGAGTAGATGATCCGGAGACGAGCAGGAGGCTTCCACGTAATATATATAGTATTCTCCCTGTGTTGTTGAAGATCACTGCTTGGGCATTGGTGGTGCATCTTCTACTTTAGCTTTCTTTTGTTTAGAGACAGTAAATTTGGAAAGTTGTAATAAGCTGTATTTGGATTTCCACTGCTCTGATGTTGATGTTGATTTTAGTTATCAGCTTATGCACTGTCTCACCTGTTTTATGTCAAGTATGTTATTATTATTATATTTTATTCCATGTGCTGTGAGACATTCTACAGGTTCCTTATTAGTTCATTCTATTCTTTCTTTTCTTCTGACGACCGTTCCGTGCTAGCTGGGCATGTGTACAGCGCACTTTTGGAGGAAATGCAGGCTGGTGCGGGGCGGGCCGTCACAGTATTTTTTACAGGGTTGAAATGAGAGCTATGGTAGAGGTATTCATGAATTTAGTGCTTCAATGCACGAAATGAAGTTGATATTTGGATTCGTGAGGTGTTTGAAGCTTGTACGCAAAGTTTGAAGTGATTTGGTGTCGAAATTTATCGAGCCATCTACACGCCACCGTGTGTGTGACAATAGGCTACTGGTTTTTGGGGAGCTCGTGCTCGAGTTGGTGGTGATAGAATCAAAGAGGAGGTGAAAAGAAGAAGAATGGTTTTGGTTTCATGGAATTTCGTGAAGTGTAGTGGGAGGAAAGGGGATGGGAACTTGAGTGAATGGCCATGAAATGGGCTGCGCTTTTTGGCCCGGTACCTGTAGTTTAGGAGAGGAAGAAAGGATTAAAGGAAGTGATTAGGAAGTATTAAGGTAGTTAATTAATTGATTACTTATGTTAATGACTTTTATACGCGTACAAACTTGTAAAAATCATAATTTTTCCATACGAGATCAGAATTCGACGATTTCAGTTGCATTGGAACTGTATCGACGAGAGCTTCGCAACGAATATAATTAGGAGCGATTTGGAGTTTTTTGCAATTTTTAATGGAAGAAACGTCTGATGTAATCAATCGATGTTTATCGTTATTTAGCGATAATTAAATAATGTGAGAGTTCTCACTCAAAATGATTTTTTTATAGTTATTATAATCATAAATGAGTATATATTGATTGCATATGCTGATTTTATTTAGTTAATTATCACGAATTGTTATACGTTATATGGTAGCTCACATCACAAATTGCTTGCAAACCAGATGGATGAATGGATGATTTATTATTTTATGATTTGGATGTATTTTGAGTTAATTAACATGTTAAAAATGATGTTAAAATATTTATGGTGGTTGATATTGGGTTAAACATCCATTTACAAGTCTAATGACTTATTCATGTTCACCTATTTAAGTGACATCGATTAGATTGAATAATAACTTGAATTGAATAAGTTATGATTAATTTGTGCTGATTAAATAAATTATCAATTGATTATTAGTTGTTAACCCAACATGGGTATTGGAATGATATTTGACCTACACAAATCCAAGTACGCAGTTTTAATGTGAATTGGTTGATTGATAAACATATATAAGCGGTGACATACAAATATAAGCGGTAAGTAATTATTTAAAGCTTATATTATGTAAGTCCACACTGGATGTTAATTGGATGTTTGATAGTTATTTAAAACTATTGCTGGATGCGTAAAATCCATGAAAATGAAATTATATGATGTTGGGTTGGAATACATTCCAATCCAAAATAAATATGAATATTTTAATAATATAATATTCAGTGAAACATCAAAGTTGATCGAATATGGAAATCTGTGATTTTAAAGAAAAACGCTGGAAATAGAGTTTTCAAAGATGATTATTTATAACTTTATATAATTTATAAAGTTGGATTAGAAAGTATTTCGATTTATTTTTAAATTATAAATCGATTCGGGTTTTGAAAAGAACACGTTGCATAACGACAGTTCGCGAACATCAACCTATAACTTCGAATTGACGTAACAAGAGATCGACCGTTGGATTCTTCTTAAGTTAGAACCATTGGACCCGTAATGAAAAGAGCTTTCAAATAAAATAAGAATATTTAAGATCCAACTGTTAAATTTTAAAATAAGTCAAAAATCTGTTTTGGAAAAAAATCGCTATGGAAGTAGTTTGGTGGTCGGAATTGGAAACCTCCTCTAAGGGTCTTAATAAAATTATAAAAAGGGTGAATAAATTATGTTAAATCATATTTAATGATTTGGAAATATTTATGGATAAAACACTCCAAATTTTTAAAAGATAAAAGATATTTATCCGAATGGCTATCTAATAACTAGAATAAAGAACCAAAAAGAATATGTGATGATTCCTGAGAGTACAGTCTAGTGTCACCAAGGAGATCTAACTGGAAATTATTCTATTAAGCGAGAGGTGGGATGAACCAAAAGGAACATCGGATATTCGACTAACATCAAACGATGTTTTCGTAAGAATGAAGAATCCATTAGTTTTAAATTTACATATTGGATTGTAAATAGTTTTAATATAACCAGAGTTTTCCAAGAATAAATAGGAAAGGGTTTAAATGGAAATAATCTTCGGATATTTCGATATTGGATTCCATGATTATATGGATACCGTTGAGCAATTTGGAAGACGGAGATATTGTTATTCCTTCTACAGTATCTATTGGTTTCAGAATTTGGTATTGAATATAAGTCGATAATATTATACTCAAAGCCTTTTATTTAATATCAAATTGGATTGGGTTTGCTGTGAATGGTATCTTCAATAACAATGTTCTTGAACTCAGTTGAAAATCAAGTTTATGTTATTAATCTTTTAATTAAGTGAATTTTTCATAATTAGTAAATTTAATTGGAATGGAATTGA
The DNA here is from genome assembly GCA_030737875.1 of Allium sativum. Lineage (NCBI taxonomy): Eukaryota > Viridiplantae > Streptophyta > Magnoliopsida > Asparagales > Amaryllidaceae > Allium > Allium sativum. The sequence continues at coordinate 290,170,921 of CM060920.1, read as the reverse complement.
AGATTGATTTTGGTTTCATTGTGAACGATGTTTTAAATAACATGAGTTCTTTAACCTAATAAACAATGACGTTACAATTTGGAATTTATAAATACATCAATTAAGATTTAATGGAATTTTCCATAGTAAAGTTTTCCAATTTAAAATACTAAATTGGAATTGAATGGAATTCAATTTAATAATAATCGAGATATGCTTCTGTGAAGGAAGGCCTTTACTATTTATGGAATTTAAAAGGCTTTGCCATTATTCCGCTTATAGTATTAGTCTAATACGTAAATTTATATCGATTATACATTATTATGATTTCCGTGAAAATTCCATTTTTAATGGATGTTGATTTGGGTTTATTGTTAACAATGTTTTAGATGGCAATTATTCTTTAAGCCAGTTAAAGATAGGATTAATTTCCAAAAGTTAAATAATAATTAAATAATGATTTTTGAAGATTAAAACTTTATTGGAGTTTTAATGAATATTCAATTAGACTAAAAATGTAAAGAAGATAATTAAGTTTATCGTAATACTATGGGTGTTAGATATGAAGTACTACCAGTTTTGCTCCATGGGATGAAAAGATTGGTATGGGATAACGGTATGAAATATTATCTTTTGCGTAAGGTTCATTGATCTCAATAAAGATTATAAACCTTAATTTTGTTTAAGTTGAGAAAAGATATTATAAAATATTTCGAAATGATTCCAAAGGAAGATTTAAACAACAGGTTTAAATGAGACAATCTTTGATAAGATTAATGGGAACCTTTCCCCATGTAAAGAATATTAGAATAAAAGAATACTCTGGATTGGAATGAGATGTGTGTTATCTTTATATATATCGCTTGATTTTAAAGATAGACGAGCTAAAGACCGGGTTTAACCCATTTTGTATAACTGATACGACGATTAAAAGTTGAAGAATGAAGACGGTGGTTGAAGACTGGAGATCTTCACATTGTTTGGATTATTGTTGATGCCTTGGGTAGCTTTTGTTATAAGATTACAGTGGTGGCCGTCCATACGTACTTGGAGATCGACCGAATATGTGAGGGCCTCTCTCTTGTATTGGATATATGGGATGAGGAATAAGGTGTCTCTGGTTTCGTCTAGACCCACAATGAACTTGCAAATGGATTGTGTATCTGACATTGTATTTTATGTTGTATCAATTGATTTCTACCAAATATATATCTGTTTGATGGAGGAGAATTTATTCTTTTAGCTTAACACCCTTCTCTGAGACGTATGAGCTTAGAGGTTATAAATTGGTTGACATCAGTTGTATGGTATGAATTGACGTTGTGGCATGTTGAGATGCGTGGATCAAAGCTTTTGTTGAAAACAGAGATTTGTGGATGATGATCAAATCATGGCCAATATAGCCTAGCTTTGTGTATGACGTTAATTCGCGAGTTTCATACCCTGATATGAACAACAAAGGGGATGAAGGACAACGGAGAAAGGACATGCATTCCCTTCTAGCTAAGAGTGATGTCATGGTATGGAGCCTAGGCAATTTACTTATGTGGATGTTGGAAAATGAGGTACCTCGGATATGGCCGCACAAGGCCAAGATGATCGACATACTGACCATATTTTAGGTTTGATAGGACCAGGGAACATAATGTTTAGGAGAAACTCAAACTCACTGCTCCAAGGGTTGATGCTTTCTGTCCCTGGGACATGTGCAAGAGTGTTCCGAATTCGGTAAGGAGAGATCTCTTGCCTTAGTTCATGATGGAATCCAATTTCCAATATGAGACTTTACGGTTTCAGTTGTAACCTATATGGCGACATAGTAGGATGGAGTGTTATGCCGTCTAAGATTGATACATTTACTTTTGAACTTGTTTTCCGCACTATACACTGGTAATAATATCAAAAATATTTGTTTTAAAGCATATCAAGCATGTTTGCTATTATAAGGTAAAACTCTATCCTCTGGCTTGCGCTTTATTGTGTGATGGGATCTGAGTCTTATGATAGCTTCATTTTTCAAAAAGCATTGCGACTTTAGTTTAGTTTTTATGGTATTCATGTGGAGGAAGCCCGTTCCGTACCATACGGCGTAGTCCCATGATTCACCCAAATTTTCTTTAAAGTGAAGTTTTAATAACTGTTTTAAGTTCTCATACCAGTGCCATGACTGACCTGGAGTTTATTGTTTTCACCTAAACTCTGGGTGCCCATATTTTCCACATGGGCAGTCAGTAGTTTTGGTTTTGCTGAACTTTTCTTTTCACAGGATCTAGGATAAAGGCTAGAGCTGTACTCCAAACTGCTATGTATCCATATATTACCTTTAGATGTGTCAGTTGATGTGTTTCAGCTATGTAATGTATTCATGTATTTACATTTCCGCTGTTAAGTAATTTATTTATTTTCTAATATTTTTTTCCGTTGTGTATCTTTATTTTTCTGCACTCTACTATTCTGTACTCTGATGTTAATTGTTGTAATAACAATGAAAGTTCTCATGTTTGGTGTTCCTATGCATTGTGTTCTCATAATGATTCGTCATTTTGAACAGTCTTGGTCGGTTTAGCGATCGATTCGGGCAGGGCAAAAATCGGATCGTTACACTAGGCATCTTCGAGGGAAGATGATTAATAACTGAATTCGAGTAATAAGATCACTACAGAATCAACTGCATACTTGAGTGGTAATCTTATGACTGGCCCAAACACAGAAGCACAAAAGAACTTCACAACAATAGGAATTCAAGATGAGTAATCATCTTGCTCAAGATAGTATAAGGGGGTGTCGGGGCCATACATAATGTCCTGAAGCATAAGATATATCGAGCTGAATTTAGTTGGGACTTCTGATGTAACAACCAGGGGAGTACGATGCCTGAATTCCGACAATAATACATAAACCCGTATTACTTTCCTAACTCAAGATCGAAAACTCCATATAGTTAATAGAATGAAATTAGACGGTGAGATAAGAAAGAAAGAAATATTAGAATAGAAGAAAAAGAAGAAGAATAACAACACAACGAAAATAGAGTCTTACATCACAGCGGAACAAAATATAATATGGAAATAAAACTTTATTGAGAGCTTAAAATAAAACTTACAATCATCGGAGTACATCAATACATCTGGACAGTTATAATAATCTTTCCCCATATACAACATACAACGGAATAAAGACTAGATATCATGCGTCTGAACACCTTCAGCTCATATCTGGACTTCAGAGCACTAGATAACCTGAATTTGTAAACCTCGTTCTAAACCGAGAATTGCAAACGCTGGATCAGTCCGGTGAACCAAAGTGAGAAAACTCGCTCAGTTTATAGGAATAATCCAACTTGCTTTTAAATTCAAAACATTTCTTTTCAAATGAAAACGACAATCGTAAGATCAGTCTACACATAAACACAGACGGTTTTTATCTTATAATAACCCAAAACATTTTTGGAATCATATCTTGTTCTGATATTATAATAATGTCTAAATCAAATAAATATCCATCTAGCAAAACTCTTGCATTTCACGCTCTACATACATAGTATATAATCAAAAACCACGGGCTCTTATTGGAGATTGGATTTCGACTATGACAAGGTATGGAACCACCTTCTAATAGTGTATCTCTAGAGGGGAATACACTGGGTTCAACAAGAACATCTTGCACCCTAGCCACACATGACCGACCACTCATTTCGCTTTAGTGTATCGAATGTATATCACCAATGGTTGGGAGTTACCCACCATTTCCCAAAAGGCACAACATCGAAAGAGTAAAGAAGGAAATGGAATTTCTCTAGATAGGTGATAATACACCCTAATTGGAAGTGACCCACTTAGCTATGCATCCTTGCTAATTTTTTTCATTTCCCAGTTGATGAGGCTTGAAGTTATGATTATCTTTAATAACATGTGGCCACAATTGACTTGGAATTCCACATCGTCAGATCCATCAAATCACTAATTGATGTCTACAAAAATATTCTGTGTGTCTAAGCAGTAAGAACGAATTCCTCTGCCACCAATAGAAGTATGTTTGTAGAAATCAATTACACGATCCTTTGGAAATACTCTGTCAGACATCCATCCATATAAGTCATCCAAGAACAGGATCAACCGAAGGTGCCCTCCTACCACATCCTAGGTTTTACCCTATAGATCAGTGGCCAGTATTCCTTACAATCCGTAGATTTCAACCACGACAGAACCCCAATATATCTATGGGTTGAATCATAGATTTTAAGTGGTTCTTCCGTTTTATGACGATCTACGGTCTTCAATAGCTTCATCTTGATCGTCATTTGATGTCTTCCATATTTTTCGTACTGGCCGATCGGAATGGTTTCCGAATATAAATTCGATCTCGATCTTTCCATACCAACAATCGTATAGGCCATATTTGATAGTCGGTTATTTAACTATCAAATAGAACAATCATTCAATCATAAAAATAAAAATAGATTTATTGGTTCAGTACTCAGCATCACTTGGCTTCTTTAAATAATTAACAAATAATATTCCAATATCGGGAAAATAATGTTTCACTTCTTACTTTAATAAACTAATATTCGTAAAATCACTTCAATTTAATACTCAGAAAATATACTATAACAATATCCAACATTCCATTTGACTATTATTTACAAAATGTTTACTATGGCATTATTCATTATCTATAACTGGGAAATCAATTTAACTTCTTATTCGTAAATGATCATTACAAAAACCTCTTTTATTCCATGTATTTCTATACTTCAACATTCATTAGTTCCTGACCATAATTGGTAAGAGAATGATCTTTTAAGTATCAATCCCGAAGACCGAAATCAACATTAGATTAACAATTAAAAAATCACTCAACTCAACCATTCTCCGGTTAGGTTCTAATTCTTAAATTCTTATCTTAACTCCTCATCAACCCATATCGTACCACTTTTAATTTATTCAACCATTCGCTACCTTGAAAATATTGTTTTAATTCCATTCATTTTACTTAATTTCATTATTAAGATCATCATATTAAAATCAACGCTTTGACTTCCCATTTCTTTTTATAAACCTTGTTTATACCTCAGGTTTAATATAAAAGCCTTTTTATATCGATTTCCTTTTTACTTAATTCAGTTGTCAAGTAAACATTTATTTTAAGCTATCGTGTTTGCTTAAAATCCCTTTTATAACTTCATTCATAAAACTTGGGTTTTTACTATAAACCAAGCCATAAACTCTTTTCACAATTCAACTATATTTCATTACAACTCGATTGCTTACTTAAATATGTTTCATTTAAGAAGTAATTACTTAAATTATTATTAATTAGAATAATAATTTACTTTACCACTAGCTACCAAGGAACTAGTTAACTTCTTTATTAACTCAAATAAATAGTAGATTTCCTTTTTAAATTCTTAATTAAATTAAAACAAATGTTCATTAAGCTATTTCATTAGATTAATTAAAAACAAACTAATTTAATAATCAGTCTCAGTTAAAACAGTTGACTTTGTCAACTCAAACCATGGTTATCTCGTTAACCAATTCCAATTAATCCTTTTAATAAACTTTCGAATTAAAAGATTTAAAAATCTGTATTTAGTTATAAATTAAATTTTATAACTTCACTTCGGTCGGATTGCCTGACGGTAAATCAATATTTATAAAACGATTGATTGTTAAGCCATCCGCTATCAATTACCCAACCATACCGCCCACTAGTTAATATTATAACAAATGTTGAATTACGATTCAACAACCAATAAACACATCAATATCTAATCAGGTTGGTCAAACAATTCATATAATTGTAATATGAAAATAAACAATAAATTTGAGGAACCCAGTTGGATCCCTCCAACCTGTTTTTCCATACATCCAAATGGTTACCTCAAATAATATTATTCAATTCAATAAACAAGTATAATATTCAACAATAGATAAATAACAATAATCCAAACATCCATATTTTAATTTAATACGTTTATATTATTATAAACGTAACCAATAAGGTAAGTTACCTCGTTTGGAAATAATCGTTAAAATAACTATTAGATATTATTTAATTTGAACAAACGTTTAAATCAACCAATTCATCCGACACACACACACATATATATATATATATATATATATATGTATTATGTGCAGTTAAAGCGCCTAGCGGTTCTATAGCGGCGGAGGTGCAGAAAGTTGTAGCGGGGATAAAGCAGAGAAACAGCGGAGATATAGTGGAGGCACAAAAAGGTTCATTAGATGTAAAACCAAATATTTAAAAATTAATTTATCAACTTTCTCACATTATATGTACAAGAAATTAATATTAATTAATTTTATATAACAAAATCAAGGAATATTGTAGCTATACATGCTAAATTTTATGAGTGTTATTCATTGTTACCATATGTTAGGTAACATGCCTTAAATTTAGCCCTTAACTCTAAATTTACTGAATTTTTTAAAATAAGAACTATTCAAATCAAGCTCTATATGTTAATACTGCTAAAGCGGACGCTAAAAAGCATTGATTTAGCGGATGCAACGGAAAATAACGGAGCTAGAAGCGGATCTACTGTTCATCAGCACTAAATTGAAATAACGTACCGGTTGAAGAGTGCTATGGGCTATAGCGGGGATTTAGCGGGGCTTTAACTGCATATATATATATATATATATATATACACACACACACACACACACACACACACTCAGCACACAACAAACAATTACCAAGCATAACACACAAATTAAAACTCGACTTATATAAAATATAAGTGGGATGAAACTGAGTGAGTTATGCACACTTTTATTTGATTCGGTGTTGAAACGGTTTGGTTTCAGTTAAATAAAACGGTCGTTTAATTTAACTGAAATTTCCAGCTGTTTCCATCTCTGTCCAAATCGTCCCAACATGTAGTGCTTGTTACCACGATCCCATTGCAACTTGTTTTGTTTCATTTGGACCTTGCAGTCAATAGTTATTAGCGTTATACGTTAACGACTTAATTAATTTTCTCTAATTAAACAATAACTAACGTTAATTATAAAAAAATTATTTACATGTTTAGGCTTTGAATTGGCCCAGTATATTTATTCCTGCCATCACATAGCCACGTTCTTCCCAACCATATTTGTCCTTAATGCATGTCATAAATTCCACTGTTCAGGTTCCTAACTTTATACCCATTTCCCCTTTGTTCACGAACAGGTTGCCATCCCTTTAAACGATAAAAGAAACACAGGCCCAATTTAAATGGTGAACTGTTGTTCTTCATTCCTGCTTTATTCAAAATATGCCTAACCTGTTCCATTAAATAAAATACTTAATTATTCCTTAATTAAGTTAGTTTAACAAATTTCTTTAGTTTAAAAATATAAGGCCATTATTTATTTCCTTCGCCCTCGTTACTGCTTCAGAAAACACACCGTGATTTCAACCACCAGCGTCCGATCAAAGTGCGTCGATCAATGCAGGTCAGCTACCTCCTCTAACGCCGACATCATCAAGTAGCTCGAGTCATCTCTCCATCCATAAATCGAAAACAAACCCACACCTTTCGGGGCTGCTTCAGGCCACCACGTCAAACATTAATTGATCACCACTGATCAACATTACAAGCTCAAAGAGACAAAACTATTTCCTGTAGACAGTTTTGTTATTAGATGATCGGATCGTCTTAGATTTGGAGGAGAAGCTTGGAGCTTTTTGGCCATTTAGTTTACAAGGAGGTGACTGATTATATTGTTGACCACACGCAAATGTTTTGACCCATTTTAGGGTTATGCAACCAATATATATATATAAGGTAACATATATTAATATTTTATTTTAACGAAACTTAGGTGTGAAGTATCATGCAAAAACCATCATATACAATCTCCAATCGGGATGATGCTCGTAATCCTAGCACAGAAAAATATTCTGGACATGATGGGACAGACTTCGCCGAATTCCGAGGTCATTTGTAAAAATCCCTTTATAAGTCACATGTGAATAAACACGCGTTTAAATTTCCTACGATTACAAAATAAATCCAAATAACATGAAACTTGAAACACCACAATTACTAACTATTACAGATTTAATAAAATTAGTTTCGCTGAAAACGGAGTTTGTTTGATAATCGATTATTCTATTATTCTATATTTCCAAATTAAATCGAATATACGATTAAATAAAATCCATGCATTTTCTATTCATACGATCCAACGATAAGTCCAATCGGTACAAAAATCGAAATCTTATAATAACTTATTATTACAGTTCCAACGGCACAAGTTTTGTCGCATTCCGAGACCGTTTCCCTAAAATGATATTTAACGTGCAAAACAACACTATTTTGGGCACCAAATTATCGATCTCCAAAAATAACAAACAATATATCTATCCTGACTCTAAAAGTCAATATGAATTAAACGGAATTTGTTTCGCAACTTAATTTGATCGTTATCTCTAGTTACCAATATATTCCTTTCAAATCAATTTAAATTTATGTAATTAATCATTATAATTTAAAAACGATTTCATAGCGATTATTTTAAAATTTGAATTGGACATATCTCACAATCTATAATATGAAATATCAATTTTTCTCTTTCATTAGAAAATTATAATCAATTAGATTCAAATGTTTCTTGTTTCACAGAATTTCAACTTATATCGGATCATGTATATTCAGTTGAAGTCCAAAACATTATATTACGAACTACCGCGATGTTTCGAGCACGAGTTATATTAAATATAAATTTAACGTTCAAACTTCGTTATGTAAATGGATTATATATTATAAATCCATTTATAATTCCAAACAAATATTTAAAATAATAAATTAAATTATATATTTGACTACCAAAAATACGGGATGTTACATTCCTTCCTCCTTAAAAGAATTTCGTCCCCGAAATTACTAAAGAAGGAAAATGTTACAAATCTCATTATCTTTTAAAACCCAATTTATTTTAAATCGAAAACCAATTCATTATTGTGAATAAAAATTTCCAGAAATATCCAGAAAAAATCTAACACATTAAATTCTCGGAAAAACTCGGCAGAGTCTCCCCTATACGAAGGGGATTCTGTGATATCGCAAGAACAAATAATATATATATATATATATATATATATATATATATATATATATATATATATTGACCCACACGGTTCGAAAACAAAATTCAAAAACTAAAATTTCATATTTTCTTGTAGGCGTACCTTATATAAGTGATATTGAGCATACTTTCTCAACTTATGTGCAATCAATGCAACCAAAATTAATGCTCAAAGCCTCCTGGTACCCGTACTTAACTCTATTCAATATGTAAGTAACAATTACATGTAATTCTTCAATAATATTTCATTGATTAGCAAGTATAACCATACAGATATCAAAATCAACATATAGCATCATTTAGGTGCAAATACAGGGTTGAATCATTCGGTTTCAATTCATATGTGATTCCATTCCAATTTATAATATTGGAATTCATTCTTTTTAGCTTTCAATTCATTCATGTTATTATTAATCCGTAGATGAATTATATTCAACAAATTTAACATACAATCAACAATCAATACACAATCAACATAACCAAATCAGTTTAATTTTTATATTAAATCATTAATATTCACTATTAATATTTTCTTGTATATATTCACTTGGGTTATCAATTGATTAATATCTGATTGATTTCCATAATTATTATTTATTTCAATTCCCAAATTCCAAATCTATTTTATTCAACTCCAATATCAAATCTTAAATTCACCTAACCAAGTTAATTCCAATTTACATTCAATTGACTAATTTATTATCAAAACTAGTTTACTTCCATTTCAAAATCAAAATTCTGATTTTATTCAGTCACATTTACTAATTTCATATGTGAACTTTTTGGTTATATTAAACCATTCAAATTCATAATCCAATTTGAATTCCAATCAAATCAACCAACCATATCAATATCACAATAATTTGATAAAATTATTTCTTTCTATATAAAAATATGACTTCGGTAAAATTATTTCATTTACCCCTTTTACAAAACGATATCGTGACAATTGCTAAATCAAAATTGAACCGATCAAACAACACAATACAAAACCCTTTTTATTTATAAAATATACCAATACGTGCTCTCATATATATACACTCAAACTCAATCTAGGGTATTGCTAACCCAATCACTACCAAGTTACGCCACAGAGCCAAGGTTATTGATAAATCTTATGCTCTAATACCACTGTAATGACCTAGAGAATTCAATGCCCGAATTTCGACAATAATACATAAACTTGTATTACTTGCCAAAACTCAAGTATTGAAAACTCTATATATTTAATAGAAAGAAATTAGAGGGTGAGATAAGAAAGAAAGAAATATTAGAACAGAAGAAAATGAAGAAGAACAATAACAACAAAAGAATAGTAGAGTCTCACATCGCAGTGGAACAAAATATAGTACAAAAATAAAACTATATTGAGAGCTTTAAAATAAAACTTACAATCATCAGAGTACATCAATACATCTGGACAATTATAATAATCTATCCTCATATACAAGCACAGCAGAATAAAGACTAGATATCATACGTATGAACACCTTCAGCTCGTCTCTGGACTTCACAGCACCCGATAACCTGAATCTGTAAAACTTGGCATAAACCGAGCATTGCAAACACTAGATCAGTCTGGTAAACCAAAGTGAGAAAACTCGCTAATTTTATAAGTATCATCCAACTTGATTTTAACGTCAAAACATTTCTTTTCGAAAGAAAAGGATAATCATAAGACCAGTCCACACATAAACACAAACGGGTTTTTTTCTTACGATAACCACCAAAACATTTTTGAACTCATATCTTGTTCTAATATTATAATTGTGTCTAAATCAAATAAATAACCATCTAGTAGAATTCTTGCATTTCACGCTCTACATATCTAGTATATAATCAAAAACCGCAGGCTCTTATTGGAGATTGTATTCCAACTATGACAAGGTATGGAAGCACCTTGCGATAGTGTATTTCTAGAGGGGAATACACTGGGTTCAACAAGAACATCTTGCAACCCGGCCACACATGACCGACCCATCATTTCGCTTAAGTGTATCGAATGTATATCACCAACAGATGGGAGCTACCCACCATTTCCCGAAAAGGGACAACATCGAAAGAGTAAAGAAGGAAATGGAATAAATCTAGATAGGTAATAATATGCCCTAATTCGGAGCGACCCAGCTAGCCATGTTGCCTACCCGATTTTTGTCATTTCTCGGTTGATGAGGCTTGAGGTTATGATTATCTTTAAGAACATCTGACTACCTATCACTTGGAATGCCACATCGTCAGATCCATCAAATCACTTATTGATGTCTACAAAAATACTCTAGGTGTCTAAGCAGTAAAAATGAATTCCTCTGCCACCAACAAAAGTATATTTGTAGAAATCAATGTAAGCGATCCTTTGAAAATACTCTATCAGACATCCGTCCATACAAGTCATCCAGTAACAGGATGAACCGAAGGTACCCTCCTACAACATTCTAGGTATCACCCTAATACAAAACACATCTTCCACCGAAAGGTACTTTTTGGGGGCAAGTGTTAACCCACCTTTTTATAAAGGTTGTTGCACTTTGAACTTGGACACATGAGTCACTCGATCATCAAGGTTGATAACCAGGAGGATGGTTGGATAGCTCAAAACTTGAGTGTGAGTGGACAAACAAACTGAAACGAACCAAACCCGCCCTTATGGGAAAGCCCAGATTGAGTTGAGAACACAACAAATCAGAACACAAGCAGAAGAACAGTTCATTGTTATTACAACAATTTACATCAGAGTACAAGAATATAACAGAGTATGAATAAATTATATACATCGGAAAATATCAGAGATTTTAAAATACATTATGTAGCAGCTGAAAAATAATACATAACAATACATAACACAACTGAAGGGAATATACGGATACAGAGCATTCCGAATATAGCTCCAGCTGTAGTCCAGGATTATGTGAATATAATATCTATAAAACCAAAACTCCTAGCTGCCCGTATGGAAAATAGGGGCACCTAGAGTTTAGGTTAAAACAATAAACTCCAGGTCGGTCATGTGACTGGTGTGAAAAATAAAATAGTTAGTTAAAACTTTTACATTAACAGTAAATCAAGGGACCACGCCGTATAACACGGAACGGGTTTCCTCCCAAGAATACCAGTTCATAAAACAAACAACACTATGCTTTTTGGAAAATGAAGCTATTATAAGACCCAAGTCCCATCACACAATGCAACGCAAGCTGGAGGATAGGGTTTTCCCTTATAATAGCCAAACATGCTTGGTACGTTTAAAACAAATCATTTGATACTATAATAAGTGTATTGTGTCAAAAACAGCTTCAAATATAAATGTATCAATCATAGACGACATAATATCCCATGCTACTATATCGCCATATAGGTTTACAACTAAAACCGAAATGTCACGCATTGGAAATTGGATTTTCATCATGAGTCGAGGCAAGGAATGTACTCCATGCCGGCTTCGAGACACTCTAGCAAATGCCTCTGGGTTACACACACTGGGCAACCCTTGGATCCTCCAAAGCCGGTTCACACTTAGGTTAGTGGATTAGTATTCCTAAACACACGTTTCCCAGTCCTATCGGACCTATCCATCGGCTCCGTAGTAACCGATATATCCTAGGCGCCTCGCTACCCAACATCCATATAAGTAAAAATAAATAAATGTCTGGGCTCCATACCATGACACCACCCATAGCTAGAAAGAAACGTGATGTCCTCCTTGGGTCCCTTGTCTCATTTTTGACTCATATCGAGGTGTGAGGCTCGCGAATTAATGATATACACAAAGCTATGGTATATTAAAGCCATGCTTTGATCATCAACCACAAGACTCTGCTTTTCAACTGAAGCCTTGATCATTTGCATCTCGGCATGCCACACTGGAAATTCACGCCATGCAACTGATGTCTATCAATATATAACCTCTAAGCTCGTACGTCTCAGAGAAGGGTGTTAAGCAAGAGGATAAATTCTCCGTCACCAAACAGATATATATTTAATAGAGATCAATCAACACAGTATAAAATCCGATGTTAGATACACATCCATTTTATAGTTCGTTCTGGGTCTGAATGAAACCGGAGGCACCTTATTCCTCGTCCCATATGTCTAATACAGGATAGAGGTCCTCGCAAATCCAGTTGATCTCCAAGTACATCTGGACGATCACCACTTATTACCTTGTCTTGGGTGTACAGCCCAGTCAAGACATCAGTAATCTTCCAAACGATGTAAAGACCTTCGGTCTTCAACCACCGTCTTCATCATCGACTTATCGCCGAATCAGTTATTCAGAATGGGTATAAACCCGGGCTTTCCGAATAACCATCGTATATTATAATCAAGTGATATAAACACAATATACGCCTCATTCCAATCCAGAATATTCATTTATTCAAATATTCACATCTTTAGGGATAGGCTCCCATTAATTTTATCAAAGATAAAATCTTTAAATTTATTCTTTAATCTTCCTTTGGAAATCAATTCAAACCAAATTAAGGTTTATCCAAACTAGTCGGGATTAGCGCACCTTACGGAAGTAATCATTTGTTTTATTTCCCAATCCCAACCTATTCATCCCATAGAGAAGAACTGGTAATATTCCATGTCTAACACCACGGTGTTATCTGTAAAATTACCATTTCACGTTCAAATCTAATTAAAGATTTAACTATCGCTTGGAGCAAAACTAGTGATACTCCATTCTCGATCATTTCTCGAATTTGATAATTTAAATTATCACATTCACATAATTAAAGATCCATTAAAACTTCACTTAGTTTTAATCTTCCCAAAAATCAATATTAATGATTACTTAACTTTGGGAAATCAAACATGCCACATTGACAATCTACACTGTACCAATTTATGTCGATATATAACCTCTAAGATCGTACGTCTTAGAGAAGGGTGTTAAGAAAGAGAATAAATTCTCCGCCACCAAACATATATATATATATATATATATATATATATATTTAGCAAAGATCAACGAATACGGAATAAAGCGATCAATGTCAAACATGTAATCTTGTCTTTTAACAAGGTTAAAGAACCAATGTCATTTAAAACACGATTCACAATAAACCAAAATCCTCTTCCATAAAAATGGAATCTTCACGGAAAACAAATCAATATATAATCGATAACAATTTCCATATCCGACCAATAATATAAATGAAATAACAACAAAGCCTTTTAAATTCCATATATATTAACAGTCTTCCTCCACAGAAGCTCACTTCGATTATTACCAATCGAATTCCATTCAATTCCAATTTAATATATTAAATTGGAAAACTTTCCTTTGGAAAATCCCATTAAATATTAATAAAAGATTTATATACTAAAAATCACATTTCACTGCAAATTGGGTGAAAGAATGAATGCTGTTAAAACACAGTCCACAATAAACCCAATTCACATTCCATTTTATTCCAATTAAATGTTAATTAACTGGAAACACTAATAATCTTAATTAAAAAAATTATTCTTTTCACATGGGGTTTAAGAACAGTGATATTTAAGACACCATTCACGACAAACTCAAAATCCAATTCTTTTATTAAATACAAGGCTCTGAATAGAAATTATATCGGCTTATATTCAATATCAAATTCTGAAATCAACAAATATCGTATTGGGAATAACGATATATATATCTTCCAAATTCCTCCACAATATCCGTATAATCACGGAATCCAATATCGAAATGTTCCGAAGATAATTTCTATCCAAATCCATTCCAATTCATATATTCAAAATTCTGGTTATTTTTAAAACCATTTCAAATCCAATTTGTTTATTTAAAAATATTGGATTATATTTCCAGTTCATAACTAGTTCATTTTGATAAAAATATATTTTTATCTTTACAAACATGGAATTTTTCATCTAAAATCTTTCCAAATCATTTATTATGATCTTACATAAATTATTAATATTTTTAAAAATTTGATCAAGGTCCGTACAGTCGATTTCCATAAACGGTCATCAAATTGCACTTACAGTGACCTTTTCCAAATTTGATTTGGACATAATTCCAAATCCAACCGTTAGATTTCAAATTTCTTATGTTCGTTTTCGATACAAACCTAACGGTTCCTGTTTTAGGAGAATCTAACGGTCGATTCTCCCGTAATATCAATTCGAAGTCAATGGTCGAAATTCGCAAACAATCATGGCGCAGTGCGTTCTATTCATGCCACTTATTATATATAATATATATATTTCATCGATTTCCATTTAAAACGTATTTTATAAATCATTTTAAAAATGATTTCAACTTCATATTCAATTTTAAATCAAAATTGAATATTCCATATCATTAATATATAAATGATAATATTTTCAAAACATTAGATTTTGAAATCACTTCCTTTTTGTTATTCATTTTAAAAATTAATAAAATCGATATAAATATTGTTTGCATCAAAATGGCGCGTATCTAATCAATACGGCTTCACACATTATAATATTTTCGTGTCCATCCAAAATCGGACATCAAAATCATATTTTGATCTTCTACTGAATATTATTTTTAAAATATTCGTTATTTTATTTTATTCAACACACGAATATTTAAATGGTTTATACATTCAATAAAAATGACATTTTTATTGTTTAAATATTTTATTCAACACATGAATATTTTATTCAATACATGAATATTTTTAATCGTTTTCTGGATATTATTTTAAAATATTCTTTATTTTCCAAATTGGAATGAGACCCAATCAATTGCCATACAATGTTAGTTATATGGATTCCATACAAAAAATGTATATAATAACAATGATAAACAATCATTGTAACACCCAGTATTTTCTATGAACATAAAAGTAATAAAACAAAGCATACTTAATTTTTAAAAGAAGAATTAAGGGAAACGGGTACGACATTGCGTTAATCTCAGAATTCTGCATGAGATAGAGTTCGAGTTTGCGTAAATCGGACTCCGTATGAAGAAGTTATGGCCTTCAGAAGTTTCAGAAAATCTAAATTAATTAAAACAACTCAGTTCTAAATTCAAAATTCGAATTCAAACGCAGAGCAGGGTGGGCGGGATTTTTCCCGCCCAGGGGCCAGGTTGACCAGGGGGTCGACCTACCCTATACAGGTCGACCAAAGGGTCGACCTCCCCCCTATAGGTCGACCTGTTTCAGATCCGAAACAGATTCGGATTTTTGTATCTGGACATGTTTTCTGGACAGATTCTTTGGCTTCTAAGCTATTTAAACACCCCCCAAACCCCACTTTCTCTCAACACCAAACCATTGTAACGCTATGCTCCCTAAATTCTAATTAAAATAAATCAATGGCTTCTCTACTATGCTGAAACCTAAGCAAGAACTAGTGCTTCTTCTTCTTCCAATCTAAATAGGATTAAAAGAGAACAACTACAGCCCTTTTTCTTTTAGAATCCAACCAAGGTGAGTACAGTTATTTTCAGATATGAAATTTAATTATGATCTTGAAATGGTTATAATCTGAATTTATGATTATGCATATTCTTGATTATCAGATCTGTTTTTCTGTGTAGATCTATCTTATTAATATTATAGTAACTATTCTGTATATCTTCCTTCCTTCTGTTCTATAGCCAGGCAACCACGAGCCTGAGCCAAATCTCATAAGAGATTGACACACGAACACTAAATTTGGGAAAAATAGTGAATGATGCATAATTAGACAAGATTGATTTGTGACTGATTTGAGAAAAGAACATATGTTGTAATTTAAGATCTGGATCTGGGAATACTATATATGATAGTCTGTGATTTGGAAGTAGGAGAATTATTGCGTATGTGACTTAGGCGCAAAGATCTATATTATAATAGGATAATTATTAAATGTGAATATGCCTAAATGGTGATTTTGGATATTTGGCATACACCGAAATCAAAGGATATAATTTGGCATAATTCATATTGTATATCATGATTTGGTTTTTTTTAGAATGTTCTGTACTATGTAAATTTAACTAAAATTTAGGGCATGTGTTATATTGTGAATTATTACCATAATTTGGGCATGTAAAATTAGGCTTAATTTTATGATTAGGCGAGGTATCTCAATGGAATTTTAAGGGATAATTAAATCTGTTAAATTGCCTAATCTACTAAATCTGTTGAAACTAAATACATAAATTTGGGGTATGAAAATCTGTAGGCTCGATCTAAAATTGAGCAAAACAAGTTAACATAACTTTGAATAATCTGTTGTAACTTGTAAAGAAATTTAAGTTGTTGAATTGGCATAATTAGTCTGATATTGGCATAATCTGTGAATGAATACTTTAGCTAAAAATAAGAATGCTGAGACACGAGGTTAGACTCTATTTGCGGTAAAAGCCTGCTCGGACCCAACCGGCTTAACCAACACCCGCAAACTGTCAGTCTAATGTGAGAGGTTGTAGGCACAACTAAAATATGCTTGCACACGAGGTTAGGTTTGACTTGCGGCAGAAGTCTTCTCGGAACCGCCCGGCACATCCAGTAGCTACAAGCTACCGACCTAATGTGAGAGGTCTGTGCATTAGTAATTAATTAATGCAAATCTAGGATAAATATGATGCCTAAAACGTGTTGGGTGGATAAGGTTAAATCAACTGGGAGGATGAATCTAATAAACCCGTTTCGTAAATCTGTAGGCCGAATACAAGGTTAGGTAAAACAAACTGTAAGTCTATTAATCTGTATATCTGATTCGTTAGTCTGAAAACATGTTAACCTATATGTCTGATCTAAGAACAAGATAATCTGAACTTTGTACATATGAAATCTGTAACCAAGTTAATTTGAAATTTGTTAGTCTAGGGACACAAGGTTAGGAGGGGTAATTACTTGTATCATCTGTTGTGTGGGACCCATATTAGTCAATAACCTTGTTTTGGTATCAAAACTATGACCTAACACTAGGAGGGGTCCGGGCATGCTTACTGAACTAACTGTCAGAGGTTCACTCTGATAATGGCGAGGAATGTCGATGTTGCATTCCAACTGGGTCATATGCGTGCATGGATCCGGTCTGCTCTGAGGATGTAAGACACTGTGACATCTGTAAATAGGTCTGTGTTTATAGGTTGCCACTTTAGGGAATGATACACCCTTCTCTGGGGCCGACACAGGGTACTTATGTATTAGGGAGTCGATCGCTTGGGGTAGAATTTAGGGTACACCTAGTTCTGTTTGTTTCTGTTGGTGTACCGTCTGTTTCTATTGTGGTTGTAAAGGCCCATTAGTTGGGGTGGTAAAGGCCCATTATTAGCATTCTGTTTCTATACCTTCTGTCTCTTTAGGGTGGTAAAGGCCCATTACCAGCATTCTGTTTCCGTAAAGATTATTCTGTTTCCGTTTCGGTTTTAGTTTAGACATTAGGGTAACTCCTAATCCTGCTCTACTAAGTATTAGTGTAGAGAAGTAAGGTATAGGTAAGAAGCATATCTTGGTTTATATCATTCTGTTTCTTCTATTTAACTTAAGCATACCTGCTACTCCTGCTGTTGTAATCTCTCATCTAGCTTTATTTACATGTCATGATACTACTATCTGTTTATATGATGAAAGTTACTAGACTTGCCAGACTTTATGTCTGACCTTGTTTGTTTTCGCCTCTTTTTCTTTCTGTCCCCCCCTCCAGGTGCTCAGGGTGGAAACATAGGAGCTTGATTCATATTCTCTCTGCTTGAAGTGCTTAAAGTATTGCTTGGCTTTGACTCTACCTTCTTATGGCAGTTTCTGTTGGGGATTATGATTTTAAAATTATGCATTCTGAAGAATTTTTGTATAAGACCGATACTTATATACTTGGGTTTTGGTATTGTGATTCTGAAGGATGTAACCAAACTTATTTCTGTTTCTGCTATAACAAAGTTATTTTTTTTTCAAGTACTACTTTACGTATCTATCTTGTAGTTCTGTTCTGTTTACTTATAATGCTTTATGGAAATTAATGCATTTCTTTTGTGAATGACATTAATGGACATGGGGTGTTACACTTGGTATCAGAGTTGAAGGTTACTAGATTTGATAAAAAGTTTTTGAAAACTATTTTCAAAATGGTTTTAAAAAGGAAGTATTTGCAAAAGTAAAGTTTATTTTGAAAAACATAATCCTGTAAAGCCATATACCTCTCTTTCGATTCTCCGTTTTTGAATCTATTTTCTTTCGTTTCAGCATGTCTGGATAACAAAAAATCCCTTATATCCCAGAGGGAGTCACCATACCTGGATGGTTCCGTAGATATTTGTAGGCCACGGCACCCGCCGAAGGCCAAGGAAACGTTCCTCCAGCTGTACCCATCGCTCCTCCTCCTCCGCGCGTGAATACTTTCCCAAAGACATGTAGAGACTTTCGAGCTATGGGTAGAAAGAACTTTAATGGGACTGAATCATTCGTGGAAGCAAGAAACTGGCTCAAGGAAACAGAAGATTTGTTCGTCATCTTCGAAGTGGATGATAAGTAGAAGTTACATTTGGCTGTATGGTTACTTAAGGATGAAGCCTCATTCTGGTGGGAGGTCACGAATGGAGAACGAGCAGTGGAGACTTGGATGGATTTCGGGCATAGGTTCGAGATGAAATTTCTCTCACGAGAAGAAGAGAATTTATACATGGAGAGGTTCTTGGCTTTGAAGTAGGGGAATTTATCAGCGAAAGAATACGTCAACAAGTTCAATCAGTGGAGACTTGGTGAACACACCTGATAAAAAGGCCCTGAGATTTGTTAAAGGTTTGAATGAGCTGCTATACGGGTTGGCTATGACCCACATTCCTATGAGGGCTACCTTCGAGAAATTGGTTGACATGGCATTGATGCATGAAGAGGAATCCAAAAGTGAGAAAAAAAAGGAAAAGCTCGAAGGACCACAGAACAAGAAAGCGTGGCCCAAAAAGGAAACACAAAAGAAGGATAAAAAGTCTGAAGATAAGAAGGAGAAAAAGTGCTTTAATTTTGGAATCTTGACTCATCTGAACAAGGATTGCAGAAAGAGGAAGGGCACTTGTTCAACTGTGGTGAGATGGGACACTTCACTAGGGACTGCCCGAAGAAATGAGGGCAAGGGCAGAGGATATGACCTACTCCTGAAGGTCAGGTGAATGCTCTCCCGGCTAGTGGATAGGATGGAGATAGGAAAATTCCTGTAGAAGGTTTAATTTCCTTATCTGATTATTGAGTTAAATCTCTTTTTGTTTCTGGCATTTTGATTCTGTAATTGAGACTCTGCACTTTAATACTAGTCTTGTTTCTAATCCCGCTATAGTCTCAAACCCCATAAGGGTTATGACTCATCTGTTTGTGGTAAGTTGGGGGTATCTGTGTTGGGCGTTAAGTTGACTATGACGCATACATTATGGGTTTTGATAATCTGATTTGTACCAGTAGTCTGTAAGTATCTGAATATTTCTGAAAAGGATAGGTGTTTTTACTCGAAGTGTGAAGTAGATTTCTAGTTTTGACATTGTTTAATGGGAGTAATTCTATGAGTGTCAATCTGATGTTGATTTCGGTCTTCGGGGTTGATACTTAGAGAATTATTCTCTTAACCGATGTCTAATGGGAACAGAACTTTTGTTTTAATTGTACTTGCTTCTATCACTCGGCTATATCCTATCGATAGATTCTTCGACCTTTAGGTAGAAACTAATGGGCGTAAATATGTGTCTGAGACATGTTATATTTGGTGGTTGCAAGTGAATGCAAGTGGTTGCTCGTGGATGCATATACACACACTAGGCACTAGATCGGCTCAAAGCACTCTCATACTGCATATGGATGTGTGTGCATTTTTCAATTTTTGTGGATGCAAAATGATTGACTCATCACATGGATATTGCATTTTGATGAATGGTTATGTACTTATATAGAAATGATGTGTATGAAATAGGATTTCTTGCGTACATAATTGGACTCATGGCACTAACATAATTCGCATTGAGGAGGTCAACTGAATTAGTAGACCGCCTGATCTTTGCATTAGATAAGGGATATATACACACACTTTTGCATATGTTCATACAACATTAGAATTTTTACAAGGACAATGAATGCTTGTGGAAGATGGTTGAGTAGATGGGTGATTGGATGGTAGGATACATTCTTCTTAACTTGAAGATTTCGGGGACAAAATCCTTTAACGAGGGGAGAATGTAACACCCCGCATTTTCTGTGAACATAAAAGTAACAAAACAAAGTATACTTAATTTTTAAAAGAAGAATTAAGGGAGAGGGGTTAAGCCATTGCGTTCGTCTTGGAATTCTGCTTGAGATAGAGTTCGAGTTTGCGTAAATCGGACTCCGTATGAAGAAGTTGTGGCCTTCAGAAGTTCCAGAAAATTTAAATTAATTAAAACATCACAGTTCGAAATTCAAAATTCGAATTCAAAAGCAGAAAAAGCTGGGCGTGATTTTTCCCGCCCAGGGGCCAGGTCGACCAGGGGGTCGACCTACCCTATACAGGTCGACCATGGGGTCAACCTCCCCACTAGAGGTCGACCAGTTTCAGATCCTAGCCAGATTCGGATTTTTGTATCAGGATAGATTCTTTGGCTCCTAAGCTATTTAAACACCCCCAAACCCCACTTTCTCTCCATACCAAACCATTGTAACGCTATGTTGCCTCAATTCTAATTAAAATAAATCAATGGCGTCTCTACTCTGCTGAAACCTAAGCTAGAACTAGTGCTTCTTCTTCTTCCAATCTGAATAGGATTAAAAGATAACAACTACAATCCTTTTTCTTTTAGAATCCAACCAAGGTGAGTACAGTTATTTTCAGATATGAAATTTAATTATGATCTTGACATGGTTATAAATCTGAATTTAAGATTATGCATATTCTTGTTTATCAGATCTGTTTTTCTATGTATATCTATCTTATTAATATTATAGTAACTATTCTATATCTCTTCCTTCCTTCTGTTCTATAGCTAGGCTACCACGAGCCTGAGCCAAATCTCATAAGAGATTGATGCACGAACACTAAATTTGGGAAAAATAGTGAATGATGCATAATTAGACATGATAGATTTGTGACTGATTTGAGAAAAGAACATACGTTGTAATTTAAGATCTGGATTTGGGCATACTATATATGATAGTCTGTGATTTGGAAGAAGGAGAATTATTGTGTATATGACTTAGGCGTAAAGATTTATATTATAATAGGATAACTATTAAATGTGAATACGCCTAAATGGGGATTTTGGATATTTGGCATACACTGAAATCAAAGGCTATAATTTGGCATAATTCGTATTGTATATCATGATTTGGGGTTTTTTTTGGAGAATATTCTGTATTATGTAAATTTAACAAAAATTTAGAGCATATGTTATATTGTGAATTATGACCATAATTTGGGCACGTAAAATTAGGCTTAATTTTATGATTAGGCAAGGTATGTCAATGGAATTTTAAGGGATGATTAAATCTGTTAAATTGCCTAATCTGCTAAATCTATTGAAAATGAATACGAAAATTTGGGGTATGAAAATCTGCAGGCTCGATCTAAAATTGAGCAAAACAAGTTAACATAACTTTGAATAATCTTCTGTAACTTGTAGAGAAATTTAAGTTCTTGAATTCGCATAATTAGTCTGATATTGGCATAATCTGTGAATGAATACTTTAGCTAAAAATAAGAATGCTGAGACACGAGGTTAGAATCTATTTGCGGTAGAAGCCTGCCCGGACCTAACCGGCTTAACCGGCAACCTCAAACCGTTAGTCTAATGTGAGAGGTCGTAGGCATAACTAAAAGATGCTTAGACATGAGGTTAGGTCTGACTTGCGGCAAAATTCTGCCCGGAACCGCCCGGCACATCCAGCGGCCACAAGCTACCGACTTAATGTGAGAGGTCTGTGCATTAGTAATTAATTAATGCAAATCTAGGATAAATACGATGCCTAAAACGTGTTGGGTGGATAAGGTTAAATCAACTGGGCGGATGAATCTAATAAACCCGTTTCGAACGTCTGTAGGCCCAATACAAGGTTAGGTAAAACAATCTATAAATATGTTGATCTGTATATCTGATCCGTTAGTCTGAAAACTTGTTAACCTATATGTTTGATTTGAGAACTAGCTAATTTGAACTTTGTACATCTGAAATCTGTAACCAAGTTAATCTGAAATCTTCTAGTCTGGGGACACAAGGTTGGGAGGGGTAATTACTTGTGTCATATGTTGTGTGGGACCCATATTAGTCAGTAACCCTTTTCTGGTATCAAAACTATGACCCAACACTAAGAGGGGTCTGGGCATGCTTACTGAACTAACTGTAAGAGGTTCACTCAGATAATGGCGAGGGGTGTCGCTGGCGCATTCCAACCGGGTCATGTGCGCGCATGGATCCGGTCTGCTCTGAGGATGTAAGACACCATGACATCTGTAAATAGGTCTGTGTCTATAGGTTGCCACTTTAGGGAATGATACACCCTTCTCTGGGGCCAGCACAGGGTATTTATGTATTAGGGAGCCGATCGCTTGGGGTAGAATTTAGGGTACACCTAGTTCTATTTGTTTCTGTTGGTGTACTGTCTGTTTCTGTTGTGGTTGTAAAGGCCCATTAGTTGGGGTGGTAAAGGCCCATTTTTAGCATTTTGTTTCTGTCCTTCTGTCTCTGTTGGGGTGGTAAAGGCCCATTACTAGCATTCTGTTTCTGTAGAGACTATTCTATTTCAGTTTAGACATTAGGGTAACACCTAATCCTGTTATACTAAGTATTAGTGTAGAGAAGTAAGATATAGGTAAGAAGCATATCTTGGTCTATATCATTCTGTTTCTTCTGTTTAACTTAAGCATACCTGCTACTCTCGTTGCTGTAATCTCTCATCCAGCTTTATTTACATGTCATGATACTACTATCTGTTTATATGCTGGAAGTTACTGGACCCTCCAGACTTTATGTCTGACCTCGTTTGTTTTCGCCTCTTTTTCTTTCTGTTTCCTCCCCCCACCCCCCAGGTGCTCAGGGTGGAAACATAGGAGCTTGATTCATATTCTCTCTGCTTGAAGTGCTTGAAGTATTGGTTGGCTTTGACTCTGCCTTCTTATGGCAGTTTATGTTGGGGATTATGATTTTTAAATTATGCATTCTGAAGGATTTTGGTGTAAGACTGATACTTGTATACTTGGGTTTTGATATTGTGATTTTGAAGGATGTAACCAAACTTATTTCTTTTCTGCTATAATAAAGTTATAATTTTTTTTCTAGTACTACTTTACGTATCTGTCTTGTAATATTCTGTTCTATTTACTTATAATGCTTCATGGAAGTTAATGCATTCCCTTTGTGAATGACATTAATAGACATGGGGTGTTACACTCATTCATCATCCAGAGTGCATTAGACAACTGCATAAGCATTAGATATAGATAACTAACACTTACAACAGCCTGTCAACCAATCAAATGACATACCATTAATTATTGGGATCAATGTATGTCAAATGTTATCCCAATACCCGTGTGGGGTTTCCAAACAAAAAATACTGAATATTATTTATGCAGTTGGGCGGTGTGTAAAATATATCATCCCAATTAATATCAGTCAAACGAGTGTACATAAACAAATCATCCGACCTATAAATGAATATTTATTTCAACGCGTCACTATTTTATATAGTCCATATATTCAATAAAAATGATATTTTTATTGTTCAAATATTTTATTCAACACATGAATATTTTATTTTCCATTTCACATCACAATCACAATTAATTTCCTCAACACAATACAATCAAACAAGTCGTCCATGGTCTGTGGATGACGGTGTTAGGAGCTACTAAGCCCCATCTGCAACCAAGTATATATTTAACTAGAAAACAAGATTAGAGTGAGAAGTTCTCACATTGGGATCCACTCTGCCATGCTTTTCTGAATTTCTGAACAGTTTAGATTTGCCCGAAATTCCAACACAATCTTTTCCACGCTGTTCATAGTAAAAATCACATTTTTAATATGATGTTTATATATTAAAAATCACATTTTTATACTGCTACAATATATATAAAATCAAATTTTTATCTCATAACCATATGCATAAAAATCATATTTTTATGGCGATGTTCATATCATAAAAATCAAATCTTTACAACGATGTCATATATATATAAATCAAAATTTTATTTCGCAAACTTCATATATAGAAATCTAATTTTTACATTGCTACTTCATATATAAAAATCTAATTTTTACATCGCTACTTCATATATAAAAATCTCATTTTTATCACGTTAATCGTATAATAAAAATCCTATTTTTATCATGTTAATCATATAATAAAAGTCCTATTTTTTATCATGTTAATCGTATAATAAAAAACTTATTTTTATCATTAAAAATCACAAAAACTCACTGTTTTTGGTCGGAGGAGGCTCCACAGTTGGAGGAGCGGCGCCGGAGCTGCAAGCGGTGAAGGGGGATCTCTTTAGGTCGGCGGCGGCGCTATTGGAGCTCACGGTGGCTGATTTCAGAGGGGTTGGGGTTTTACTGTGGAGAGGGGTGGGTTTTTGGAGGCTGAGGCGTTGGAGGGGGTGAGGATGGGCGGGGGGGGGGGGGGGTGGGGGGGTTCACCGGAGTCAACAACGACGGTGGATGGCCAGCGCTAGGGCGCGGCGGCTCCTAGAGGGCGGTGGCGGCTGCAAATGAAATCGGGGGAGGGCTTGAGCAAAACGATAGTTTCTATTTTAGGAGGAAAGTGGATTTTAGGGTTTGGTTATTTTATATATATATTTATATTTATTTATTTATTTCCAAAAATGGCAACTTTTCTATTCAACCTCCAAATCGAACCCTCCGACTATCGTCCCTAGCTAATTACCCCCATTCCAAATGTAATGGGATATGTTTCGTAAACCAATTCGGCTGTTTCGATTAGTTTTCATTGAAATTAAAATATAAATCAATATATATATATATATATATTTAATTTAAACGTACATTTCAATTTACTGGGGCCACTTACTGACTCCAAAAATTCCAAAAAAATAAATCTGGCTATGTTTTAACGATATGGTCCTAACAAAACAAATTTCGTCGAATTTGGAGACCGTTTGAAAAATGGTCATTTTCCGGTCGATTAAATTCAAATTGGAAGTACCAAACACGTTTAAATTCACCACACTCACATATTGATTCCAAAAATTATGAAAATTGGAATCTAGCATTAATTTGACATTCCGAATCCAACAATAGTGATTTCATCGAAAACGGAGGTTGTTTGCAAATTGGCTAGTTTTATGGGATTTCATAGTGACTTTTATGAATTTTAAACTGGACATAACTTGTAATTTATAAAGTGAAATTTCAGTTTCTTACATTCGTTAGAAAGATATTATTAATCAGATTCAAATATTTCTTGTTTCATCCAGTTCTGACTTATATCGAATTGTGTATATTCAATTGAAATTAGAAATCAAAATTTTAAACTATCACGCCATTTCAGGCTCATTTTATAATTAAAATAAATTTATATGTTCTAACTTCAGTTAAAATAAATTTTTAGTCGTTATTATTTAAAATGATCATTTTAAATATCCAAAATTCATTAAAATTGCTAAAATAAAAATGTTAAATTGGTTCTAATTTTTCCGGTTGTTACATGAACTTATGAAAATTCAGATGTGCTTAGATAAATCATCGGGATGAAAATAACTTGAGTTATGTAGTGGTAAACCTCTGATCGACCAAGCTATTTGCCTCAGATCGGCATTGTAACGAACCGTCATTTTCTCGATCCTGATTATTAGTACAACTATGAATTTCAAATATGAATTTAAAATGAGAATTGGGAACCATGTTAAAAATGGAAACAATGGAATTTATTCCGATGTTCGGAATTTAAATTGAGCTGGAATAAATCCATGCGGATTTATGATTTGAATTCGACTATGTCGAATTTATAAAAATAAATTATTTCCAGAAAGGATATTTAATTTGTATTAGATAGAAACTGAAATTTAATATTAAAATAGATTCTACAATTATATATGTTAGTTATAAAAATAAGATATTCCAAAATAAGAATCGGGTTTCATATCGATTTTTGAAATGCAACTTGTTTTAATATTTAAAACAAGGATAAAATTTATAAACGACGTTTATAAACAAAGTGGAATAATTATCATGGGATAATTTGGAATTATAAATTCATGTATGAATTTAAAAGTGAATTAGAAGTCGTTTCAAAAATGGAATGATGGATGTTATTCCAATATTCGGAATATAAACTGAATTGAGATAAATCTAAGAAATTATATTTGGAATTCGATTTCATCGAAGTTTATAATATAATTTATTTCTAATGGAATAGAAAGTTAATATTAAAAAATGGAGTTGCTATTGGAATTATAACTGAGTAATGAAATGATCGACGATTAGGAATAATCGAAACATTTAGTTAGATTTTGTAAACTGGTTTAATTTATAAATAATATTTAAGAATGGAATTGGAATTTATATATTAAATGAAGTTTAACGTTTATATTTAAATATATTTAAAACGAGCTCGCCGCATCGCGGTAGCTCGTAATTTGACATTTCGAACTTCAATTGAGTATATAGAACTTAATTCAAGACAGAATTCTTTGGAACAAGAATCGTCAGGACCGACTGAGTAATAGTTTTCTAATGGAAGTGAAAAATATTTGTCTTATAGATTTTAAGTTGTGTCAAAATTAATTTTTCAGGAAAACAACGTTATAATCATTATTAAACCATAACATTTAATTTAACATCGAAGTATTCTCAGTTAATAAAATATGGATTTTTATTTTAAATCCAACTTTGAGATATAAAATAATTCGAACTCAAGTTGTGTAAATGAAATGATTTTTGAAACAAAAATCATATTTTTAATTATTGCATAGAATTAACTAATTAGTAGAAATTAGTTAACGGAATTTGCATAAAATTAACTAATTAGAAGAAACATTGGAGGATGCAATTCGAAAGTTGCAGGAAGAAGATAATATTACTGACTGATTATATATTGAAGCCTAGTAGGTATTAGTTAGTTGATTCCCCATCAACGTTAATTATTATATAACTAATAGATTTATCCATGCTTAGTTATTTATTTAAATGTTGCCTAATCCTATTTAACATGGCATGTCCAGTTGACTTATAAACATGTAGTAACCTGCATGTTTTATAAAATGTTATTAGTTAGATTAATTTTTAACTAGGATAGTTAATTAAAATATAATTAGATAGTTGATTCATTTAATTAAATTCATATAATGTATAATTCCTAACTTGTTCATTCAATAACGGAATTGACATTGGAACCGTGTTAACAAGCGCAACATTTTGAAGCTTATTTGATCAGAGTAAGTAATCGCTGGAATTTTTAATCAAATTAAATGTCTGTTTAATTTGATTAAAAAAATCGTTTTAACGTCGAATGAGAATCAAGTTGAATTTAACTCACTTAGTTGTCTCACTTATATTTTATATAAGTTAGGTTTATTGTTTGTGTGCTATATTTATCAGTTGATGGATGATTAAATGATTGTTTGAATATATGATAAATATTTTATTATAATTGATTTAAATTAAATGTTCGTTTAATTTAATCAAAACCAATTGTTATTTTTAACAATTATTTCCAATTCAGATAACTTACCTTGTTGGTTACGTTTATAATAATATAAACGTATTAAATTAAATTGTATGCTTGAATTGTCGTTATCAATTGACTGTTATCAGTAATTTAGTATTTATTTTATCATATTACATGGATTGTTTTACTTTGAGGTAACGTATTTGGATGCAGGAAAAAACAAGTTCGTAGGATCCAATTGGATTCCTTAAATTTATTGTTTATTTTCATATTACAATTATATGAACTGTTGTAACCAGTCTGATTGGATTATTGACTTGATCATTGATTGTTGAATTTAAATTCAATGTTTGTTTGTTATTAACCAATGGACAATGTTGGTTGAGTAAGTGACGGTAGATGGCCTAAAAATATATCGTTTAATGAATATTGATTTACAGTCAGGTGAATCAATAGAAATGAAGTTATAAAATTTATTTTATAACTAAAGATAGTTTTGAAATATATTGTTTTGAATTAAAGCTTATAAAAAGGAGATTTATATTTATTATTTATTATTTAAGTTTATTAGGAATTATTAAATGTGTTTTATGAAGTAAAATCATATGTTAATAATATTTAAAAGCAAGCGAAAGGAAATTTATTTAGCAAATAATAACTGGAATTATATAATTGTTTATTGGTAAACAATTAAAGTGGGATTATATTGGAAATGCTTATTATTTATTTTATAATAATCAATGTAGATGGGATTAATTAAATTAATTATATTATTAATTAATTTAAATAGAAAGACCAATTGGAATGGATTAACGGGTTAGTTGTGTTAAATTGTATAAGTTAACTACTTAATGGTATTTGATTATTAAATTTGTATTAAATAGAAATTGTTAATGATGAAGTAAATCATTTTTATAATATTTTTAATTTGTTATTATTTATTTAATAATAATAAAGGTAATGATCTTGGGATTTAATTAATGGAGGATAATGAAACTATAAGACACTTTTTATAGTTTAATGGGTTTTCAAGCATATTTATATCGAATATTTAAGTAAGTTTAATGTAATAACCCGAAAATCTGGGCCAGTTTAAAATTTTTATTTCGGCAATTTTAGTGAATTTTGAATATTTAAAATAGATTATTTTAAATAAAATTGACGAGAAATTTATTTTGATTAGAATTCGACGTATATATTTATACACGTCGTCGTTTGAATATAAATATATATATAATTATAAAAGGAATTGAAAATGGCGCGATAGTTCGATAATTCGATTTCAAACTTCAATTGAATGTACCGGGTGCAAAACAATCCGGATTTTAGTGAAACCAAATATAATAGGATCTAATTGATAATATCTTTCCAACGAATCCGACAAATCAAAATTTCATAGCGGGAATCAAAAGATATGTCCAGTTGAAAATTCTGAATAGTCGCTATGGAATTCAGGCCCTTAAAAATGGACATTTTGCAAACGACCTCGGATTTCGACGAAACCAGTTTTGTTGGATCCGTGATGTAAGATTATTGCTAGATTCCAAATTTCATAATTTTTCGAATCAATATGTGAGCGTGGCAAAGGAAAACGCGTTTGACCAATTTCAGTTGATTTTAATCGACTTGGAAAATGACCATTTTTCCAACGGTCTCGGAATTCGACGAAACTAGTTTTGTTAGGACCGTATCGTCAATACGAAACTAGAAAATAATTTTCCAGAATTTTTAAAGTTCGTATGCGACTCCGGTAATTTGAAATGTACGTTTAAAATTCAATATAATGATTTAAATGTAAATTCAAAGGAAACTGATTCAAGCAATCGAATCAGCTTGCGATACATATCCCATTGGGTTCGGAATGGGGGTAAAACGCTATGGACGACAGGCGGTGGGCCTCGTTTTGAGGTCGAAAATAAAAGTTGCTTTTTGGTGAAAAAAATTAAATAATAAATTAAATAATAATTTAAGCCCCTACATCGTTTCTCTCTCCCTCACTGTTAAATCACGCCGTTGACCCTCCCTTTCCCCAAATCGCTCAGGCGATTAACGCCGCCCCTCTAGGCCACGCGCCACCTCCCCGTAATCCGCCTCCCTCTCCTCCGATCTCTTCTTCCTCCACTCTGCTCCCTCCTCTGCCACGAAACCCGAATACCCCCAAAACCCCTATCGCCCAAAACCCAATCCGACGCTACCGCAAGCCATGACCATTGGAGCACCGCTGGCGGCGCAGAACCACCCTCCGGCCACCTGAACGGAAAACGCGACCCCCCTCCCTCTTGCTAAAACCTGTAAGTGTCTTTTCCTTTCTTTTTTGTTTTTTTTTCTATATATAGCTTTGTTTATTTATTTTTATGATTTCTATGTTTATAAAAGTTAGGATTTTTAATTTATAAAAGTTTAGATTTTTAATTTATAAAAGTTTAGATTTTTAATTTATAAAAGTTTAGATTTTTGTATTAGGAAAATATGATCTTTATATTTTTGAGGTAATAAAAATATAATCTTTACTATATAGAAGATGTAAAAATATGATTTTTTTTATATTTTTAAAGAATTAAAAATATAATTTTTACATGATAGGAATATTAAAAATATCATCTTTATATATGTAGAAAAATAAAAATGAGATTTTTATAAAGATGAAATCTTTAAATTTAAAAAGGTGAAATCTTTAAATTTAAAAAGGTGGAATCTTTAAATTTAAAAAGGTGAAATCTTTAAATTTAAAAAGTGGAATCTTTAAATTTAAAAAGGTGAAATCTTTAAATTTAAAAAGGTGAAATCTTTAAATTTAAAAAGGTGAAATCTTTAAATTTAAAAAGGTGAAATCTTTAAATTTAAAAAGGCGAAATCTTTATATAGAAAATAGCGTGATAAAAATATAATTTTTATCTATATAGTAGCGTTGTGAAAATATGCTTATTTTTATATATTGAATAGCGAAGTGAAAATTCGATTTTTAAATATATGAAGTGATTATAAAAATATGACTTTTAAATTGAAAGTGAATAAATAAAAATGTGATTTTTATTTTAAAGACATCAAAATATAAAAATGTGTGATTTTTATATATATAGTGACTATGGGCAACGAAGATGACGAAGATGGGATAACGAAGAAGATTTCTATTAATGAAGAGTCGTGGTATTGGATAGCTTTCGGTGAGAACTTCTCACCTTTCAAATTCTTTTTCTAGTTATATATATATACTAGGATGCAGACGGTGCTTAGTAGCACCCGACACCCGTCATCCACAGACCATGGATGGCTTGTTTGTTTAATTGTTTGGTTGAGTAGTTGGTTAGTTTGTTGGGTTTGAATTGAATTGTTTGGTGAAATGGAATGGATTGATTGATGTGTGAATGGCGTGGGCCTTCACTAGACCGGGGATAAGGCTAGGCCTCGTCCCGTTTCTAGTATAGTGCCGTTATGCCGCCGAAATTTTCTAAAATATGTTAGAAAAATAAAAATATCATTTTTATTGTGTAAATGAACTAATAGAAATTCAAGTGTTGAAATAAATATTTTTGACGTTAAAAATATAATTTTTAACGTGAAAGTGAATAAATAAATATTTATAAACAAATCGGCCGATTTGTTTATTTACACTGATTTGACTGATATTGATTGGGTTGATAAATTTTACACATCGCCCAACTGCACAAACAAAAATGTGTGTTTGTTGATTTGAAACCCCACACGGGTGTTTGGATGATATTTGGTGTACACTAATCCCAATTATTTAATTATTGTCGATCGATTGGTCGACAGACTGTGTAAGCGTCGATTATTTATAATTGATGCTTATGCAGTTGTGTGGTGCACTTTGGTTGATGGTTGATTATTTTTCAAAGCTATTATATACATGTGTTGTATGGCATCCATATAATTAACATTATATGGTTATTGATTGGGCCTCATTCCAATTTGAAAAATAAAGAATATTATAAAATAAAGGTTCATGTGTTAACAGTACTCATCCATTGAGATTGGTCATGTGTTGAACGAAATATTTTGATAATAACAACTATTTTGAAAAAGAAATATTTGAAATAGAATATTTGAAAATAGAAATTCATGAAGCCGTGTTGATTAGATTGACGCCATTTTGACGTGAACGATATTTATATCGATTTTATTCATTTTAAAATGAATATTGAAAAGTGATTTCGAAATCGAATATTTCGAAATGAAATGAATATTGAAAAGTGATTTCGAAATCGAATATTTCGAAATGAAATGAATTGAAAATGATTTCGAAATGAATTGAATTGAAAACGATTTCGAAATGAATTGAATTGAAAACGATTTCGAAATGAATTGAATTGAAAACGATTTCGAAATGAATTGAATTGAAAACGATTTCAAAATGAATTGAATTGAAAATGATTTCGAAATGAATTGAATTGAAAACGATTTCGAAATGAATTGAATTGAAAACGATTTCGAAATGAATTGAATTGAAAACGATCTCGAAATGAATTGAATTGAAAACGATTTCGAAATGAATTGAATTGAAAACGAATTCAAATTGAATTGAAAGTGAATTGAAATGAATTCAAATTGAATTAAAATTTGAATTGAATAGAAATGAATTTTAAAACGAATTTATAAAGAAGAATTCAATTTTGATTTGAATTGAAAAGAAAGTTGAAATTGCTTTTGAAACGATTTTAAAACGATTTATAAAATTCGTTTTAAATAGAAATCGACGAAAAATATATTATATATTATATATATAATATAATGGCCTGAATAGAACGCGCCGCGGTAGTTCGTGAATTTCGACCATTTATTTCAAACGGACATTGCTCGGATTCTCCTAAAACTGGAACCGTTGGGTTCGTATCGAAAAGAGCTATCCAATGAATATTAGAAATTTGAAATCTAACGGTTAGATTTGGAATTATGTCCAAATCAATTTCAGAAAAGGTCGCTGTAAGTGCAGTTCGATGGCCGTAGATGGAAATCGACTGTACGGGCCTTGATAAAATTATTAAAAATATCTATAATTTGTGTAAAATCATAATATATGATTTGGGAAAAATTGGGCTGGAAAATTCCACATTTGAAAAGATAAAAATAGATTTTTGTCGAAATGAACTAGTTTTGAACTAGAATTAAAATCAATTTATTAGTGAAATAAATAAATTGAATTTGAAAGTGATTTTAAAAATAATCAATATTCCCAATATGTGAATTGGACTGGAGCTGAATCGAAATTATCTTCGTAATATTTCAATGTTGGATTTCGTGACCATACAGATATTGTTTTGGGAATTTGAAAGATATATTATATATCGTTATTTCCAATACGATATTTGTTGGTTTCAGAATTTGATATTGAATATAAGCCGATATATTTTCTATTCAGAACCTTGTATTTAATATCAAATATGATTTGGTTTGTCGTGAATCGTGTTTTAGATGACATTGGTTCTTTAACCCAGTTAAAGGCATGATGTTGATTTATTTGAAACGATTAAAACTAAGTGGAGTTTTAATGAATCTTTAACTAGATTGGAAAGTGAATTGATAATTTAAATTATCAAATCTGAAAGGTGATCGAGAATGGAGTACCACCAGTTTTGCTCCAAAGCAATAGTTAAATCTTTAATTAGATTTGAACGTGAAATGGTAATTAATTTTACCGATAACACCGTGGTGTTAGATATGGAGTATTACCAGTTTTGCTCCATGGGATATATAGGTTGGGATTGGGAAATAAAATAAATAATTACTTCGGTGTGGTTCGTTAATCCCGACTAGTTTGAAATGATATCCAAAGGAAGATTATAGAATAAATTTAGAAGAATTTATCTTGGATAAAATTAATGGGAACATTTCCCTAAGAATGTGATTTTGTGAATAAAAGAATATTCTGAATTGGAATGAGGCGTTTGTTGTGTTTGTGTAACATTTGTTTATTATATACGTGGGTTATTCAGAATGGCCGGGTTATACCCATTCTGAATAACCAATTCGACGAGATGTCGAAGATGAAGACGGTGGTTGAAGACCGGAAGTCTTCACATCGTTTGGGTGATTACTGATGATCCTGATTGGGCTGTACACCCAAGATGAGGGAAACAGTTGGTGATCGTCCAGACGTACTTGGAGATGGATGGATATGCGAGGAAAGTGCCTCCGGTTTCGTTCAGACCCAGAACGAACTTGTAAATGGATTGTGTGTCTGACATTGGATTTTATTCTGTGTTGATTGATCTCTATTAAATATACATCTGTTTGGCGGCGGAGAATTTATTCTCTTGCTTAACGCCCTTCTCTGAGACGTACGAGCTCAGAGGTTGTATATCGATGGACATCAGTCGCATGGAGTGAATTGCCAATGTGGCACGCGTAAGTGGCAATTGATCAAGGCTTCTGTTGAAAAGCAAAGTCTTGTGGTTGATGATCAAAGCACGACCTGTGTGGCGTAGCTTTGTGTATAACGTGAATTCGCGAGCCTCACACCTCGGTATGAGTCAAAAACGGGATAGTGACTGCAGGGAGAGCACGACGTTTCTTTCTAGCTAGGGTGGTGTCAGTGACCTACCAGCCCTGACATTTATATACTTTTCACCTGTGTGGTTGTTGGATATGAGGCGCCTCGGATATAGGTCTGTAAGGACCGGGAAACGTGTGTTCAGGAATAACTAATCCTCAAAAGTAAGAGAGGACCGGCCCTGAAGATCCAAGGATCATAGTGGGGTCCTGGGACATTTGCTAGAGTGTCTCGAACGCGGAGAGGAGCTTGCCCCTTGCCTCGGCTCATGACGGAAATCCAATTTCCAATACGTGATAGTGCGGTTTTATTTGTAGAACCTAGTATGGCGACATAGTGGTATGGGTCATTAATGCCGCCTATGATTGATATTTATGATGTGAAATTGTTTTGACACTATACACTTATAATAGTATCAAATAATGTGTTTTAAACGTATCAAGCATGCTTTGGCTGTTATAAGGTAAAAACCCTATCCTCCGGTTTGCGTTGCATTGTGTGATGGGACCTGGGTCTTATAACAGCTTCATTTTTCTTTATTTAGCATTGCGTTGTTTGTTCTATGCACTGGTATCCTTGGGAGGAAACCCGTTCCGTGTTATACGGCGTGGTCCCTTGATTTACCGAACTTTAAAATAAAGAATTATAACTGTTTTAGTTCTCACACCAGTCCCATGACTGACCTGGAGTTTATTGTTTTAACCTAAACTCTGGGTGCCCCTATTTTCCACACGGGCAGCTAGTAGTTTTGGTTTTGCAGATTTGTATTCACAGGGTCCTGATTTACAGCTGGAACGATGCTCGGAAAGCTCTGTATCCGTGTATCACTTCTAGTTGTGTTTTGTATATTTTTCCGCTGCTATGTAATTTATTGTAATCTCTGATATTTGTCGAATGTAATTTAATCATTTATACTCTGTATATTCTTGTATCTGATGGAATTGTTGTAATAACAATGAAATGTTCTTCTGTTTGCGTTCTATTTTGTCTTGTCCTCAATTCTATCCGTGCTTTCCTTCACGGGGAAGTTCGGGTCGTCTCAGTTTGGTATCAGAGCTTTGGTTTGCAGAGCTCGAGAACAAGACACATTAGAACCATACGAAAGGATTCATCAGATATTGGATTAGTAATATCCAATTAGAATGACTCGTTAGAGATAGGATTAGTAGTATCCTAGAACGGGTGTGAAGAGTATATTTTTCAAATGAAAACAATTTTGTTTTGAAAATTTAAATCGCTTTATACGTATTTGATTATTTATTTATTTTGAATATGGACAATCGAGTATATAAAGATTTCGCGTATACGCGTCATGAACGTATAGTCGAAGTTTTAATATACTAGATAGATATAGAATCACATTCTAGACACCCGGGGATAATTCTGATGATGTGGCCACATCTTCAGTATTTATGTTCGTGTTTCGAAGGTGTGACTTCTATATATTTCCATTAGACTGGTGTGAGAACCAAAACCAATATAGAGCTAGAACACATTGTTGTGAATTGGCATCAAAAACATGATTTTCTGTATATATATCAAAATTATGAATTTGAAACTCTAATTCACTAATTGATTGATGTTTTGTGTTGTTTGTTTATTTGTTTGATAATTTTAACCATTTATATCTAATTATACCAAATATTGAATTGTATTGAAAATTGGTCGCATTTGCTTGCATATACATATACTTACATTGAATAGGTCATAGCAAGGAGGCTAGAGCAGAGAATAAAATTTGTTTGCCCGACAAATAGGTACATGTTTACTACATAATTTACTGTTTTGTTTGGGTGATGATGATTTTATGAGCCTATTGGCTAGCCGCTTGGCTTTTTCTTTTTCTTTTTGAGATCTGAAGGACCGGGGAAGCTATTTGAAATTCCCCGATGCTCCCGGTGCAGGGGAGGTTATGGCGAAATTTTTCGAAAATTTAGGGTGTTAGCCAAATTTTTGAAATTTTGAAAATTCTCAGAAACTGAAAAGTTGGAGAATGAAAGCCAGATCGAATGTAGAGCTTATTAATCAAACCACTTTCGACTTTGTTCCTTTTTGAGGACGAAAAGTTTTAAGTGGGGGAGATTGTAATAACCCGAAAATCTGGGCCAGTTTAAAATTTTTATTTCGGCAATTTTAGTGAATTTTGAATATTTAAAATAGATTATTTTAAATAAAATTAACGAGAAATTTATTTTGAATAGAATTCGACGTATATATTTATACACGTCGTCGTTTGAATATAAATATATATATATAATTATAAAAGGAATTGAAAATGGCGCGGTAGTTCGATAATTCGATTTCAAACTTCAATTGAATGTACCGGGTGCAAAACAATCCGGATTTTAGTGAAACCAAAAATAATAGGATCTAATTGATAATATCTTTCCAACGAATACGACAAATCAAAATTTCATAGCAGGAATCAAAAGATATGTCCAGTTGAAAATTCTGAATAGTCGCTATGGAATTCAGGCCCTTAAAAATGGACATTTTGCAAACGACCTCGGATTTCGACGAAACCAGTTTTGTTAGATCCGTGATGTAAGATTATTGCTAGATTCCAAATTTCATAATTTTTCGAATCAATATGTGAGCGTGGCAAAGGAAAACGCGTTTGACCAATTTCAGTTGATTTTAATCAACTGGAAAATGACCATTTTTCCAACGGTCTCAGAATTCGACGAAACTAGTTTTGTTAGGACCGTATCGTCAATACGAAACTAGAAAATATTTTTCCAGAATTTTTAAAGTTCGTATGCGACTCCGGTAATTTGAAATGTACGTTTAAAATTCAATATAATGATTTAAATGTAAATTCAAAGGAAACTGATTCAAGCAATCGAATCAGCTTGCGATACATATCCCATTGGGTTCGGAATGGGGGTAAAACGCTATGGACGACAGGCGGTGGGCCTCGTTTTGAGGTCGAAAATAAAAGTTGCTTTTTGGTGAAAAAAATTAAATAATAAATTAAATAATAATTTAAGCCCCTACATCGTTTCTCTCTCCCGCACTTTTAAATCACGCCGTTGACCCTCCCTTTCCCCAAATCGCTCAGGCGATTAACGCCGCCCCTCTAGGCCACGCGCCACCTCCCCGTAATCCGCCTCCCTCTCCTCCGATCTCTTTTTCCTCCACTCTGCTCCCTCCTCTGCCACGAAACCCGAATACCCCCAAAACCCCTATCGCCCAAAACCCAATCCGACGCTACCGCAAGCCATGACCATTGGAGCACCGCTGGCGGCGCAGAACCACCCTCCGGCCACCTGAACGGAAAACGCGACCCCCCTCCCTCTTGCTAAAACCTGTAAGTGTCTTTTCCTTTCTTTTTTGTTTTTTTTGTTATATATAGCTTTGTTTATTTATTTTTATGATTTCTCTGTTTATAAAAGTTA
This sequence comes from Allium sativum, assembly GCA_030737875.1. Taxonomy (NCBI): domain Eukaryota; kingdom Viridiplantae; phylum Streptophyta; class Magnoliopsida; order Asparagales; family Amaryllidaceae; genus Allium; species Allium sativum. The sequence goes on along the minus strand of CM060920.1, from coordinate 290,132,385 downwards.
GGATTTTTAATTTATAAAAGTTTAGATTTTTAATTTATAAAAGTTTAGATTTTTAATTTATAAAAGTTTAGATTTTTGTATTAGGAAAATATGATCTTTATATTTTTGAGGTAATAAAAATATAATCTTTACTATATAGAAGATGTAAAAATATGATTTTTTTTATATTTTTAAAGAATTAAAAATATAATTTTTACATGATAGGAATATTAAAAATATCATCTTTATATGTGTAGAAAAATAAAAATGAGATTTTTATAAAGATGAAATCTTTAAATTTAAAAAGGTGAAATCTTTAAATTTAAAAAGGTGGAATCTTTAAATTTAAAAAGGTGAAATCTTTAAATTTAAAAAGGTGGAATCTTTAAATTTAAAAAGGTGAAATCTTTAAATTTAAAAAGGTGAAATCTTTAAATTTAAAAAGGTGAAATCTTTAAATTTAAAAAGGTGAAATCTTTAAATTTAAAAAGGCGAAATCTTTATATAGAAAATAGCGTGATAAAAATATAATTTTTATCTATATAGTAGCGTTGTGAAAATATGCTTATTTTTATATATTGAATAGCGAAGTGAAAATTCGATTTTTAAATATATGAAGTGATTATAAAAATATGACTTTTAAATTGAAAGTGAATAAATAAAAATGTGATTTTTATTTTAAAGACATCAAAATATAAAAATGTGTGATTTTTATATATATAGTGACTATGGGCAACGAAGATGACGAAGATGGGATAACGAAGAAGATTTCTATTAATGAAGAGTCGTGGTATTGGATAGCTTTCGGTGAGAACTTCTCACCTTTCAAATTCTTTTTCTAGTTATATATATATATACTAGGATGCAGACGGTGCTTAGTAGCACCCGACACCCGTCATCCACAGACCATGGATGGCTTGTTTGTTTAATTGTTTGGTTGAGTAGTTGGTTAGTTTGTTGGGTTTGAATTGAATTGTTTGGTGAAATGGAATGGATTGATTGATGTGTGAATGGCGTGGGCCTTCACTGGACCGGGGATAAGGCTAGGCCTCGTCCCGTTTCTAGTATCGTGCCGTTATGCCGCCGAAATTTTCTAAAATATGTTAGAAAAATAAAAATATCATTTTTATTGTGTAAATGAACTAATAGAAATTCAAGTGTTGAAATAAATATTTTTGACGTTAAAAATATAATTTTTAACGTGAAAGTGAATAAATAAATATTTATAAACAAATCGGCCGATTTGTTTATTTACACTGATTTGACTGATATTGATTGGGTTGATAAATTTTACACATCGCCCAACTGCACAAACAAAAATGTGTGTTTGTTGATTTGAAACCCCACATGGGTGTTGGGATGATATTTGGTGTACACTAATCCCAATTATTTAATTATTGTCGATCGATTGGTCGACAGACTGTGTAAGCGTCGATTATTTATAATTGATGCTTATGCAGTTGTGTGGTGCACTTTGGTTGATGGTTGATTATTTTTCAAAGCTATTATATACATGTGTTGTATGGCATCCATATAATTAACATTATATGGTTATTGATTGGGCCTCATTCCAATTTGAAAAATAAAGAATATTATAAAATAAAGGTTCATGTGTTGACAGTACTCATCCATTGAGATTGGTCATGTGTTGAACGAAATATTTTGATAATAACAACTATTTTGAAAAAGAAATATTTGAAATAGAATATTTGAAAATAGAAATTCATGAAGCCGTGTTGATTAGATTGACGCCATTTTGACGTGAACGATATTTATATCGATTTTATTCATTTTAAAATGAATATTGAAAAGTGATTTCGAAATCGAATATTTCGAAATGAAATGAATACTGAAAAGTGATTTCGAAATCGAATATTTCGAAATGAAATGAATTGAAAACGATTTCGAAATGAATTGAATTGAAAAAGATTTCGAAATGAATTGAATTGAAAACGATTTCGAAATGAATTGAATTGAAAACGATTTCGAAATGAATTGAATTGAAAACGATTTCGAAATGAATTGAATTGAAAACGATTTCGAAATGAATTGAATTGAAAACGATTTCGAAATGAATTGAATTGAAAACGATCTCGAAATGAATTGAATTGAAAACGATTTCGAAATGAATTGAATTGAAAAAGAATTCAAATTGAATTGAAAGTGAATTGAAATGAATTCAAATTGAATTAAAATTTGAATTGAATAGAAATGAATTTTAAAACGAATTTATAAAGAAGAATTCAATTTTGATTTGAATTGAAAAGAAAGTTGAAATTGCTTTTGAAACGATTTTAAAACGATTTATAAAATTCGTTTTAAATAGAAATCGACAAAAAATATATTATATATTATATATATATATATATAATATAATGGCCTGAATAGAACGCGCCGCGCCGCGGCAGTTCGTGAATTTCGACCATTTATTTCAAACGGACATTGCGGGAGATCCGACCGTCGGATTCTCCTAAAACCGGAACCGTTGGGTTCGTATCGAAAAGAGCTTTCCAATGAATATTAGAAATTTGAAATCTAATGGTTAGATTTGGAATTATGTCCAAATCAATTTCAGAAAAGGTCGCTGTAAGTGCAGTTCGATGGCCGTAGATGGAAATCGACTGTACGGGCCTTGATAAAATTATTAAAAATATCTATAATTTGTGTAAAATCATAATATATGATTTGGGAAAAATTGGGCTGGAAAATTCCACATTTGAAAAGATAAAAATAGATTTTTGTCGAAATGAACTAGTTTTGAACTAGAATTAAAATCAATTTATTAGTGAAATAAATAAATTGAATTTGAAAGTGATTTTAAAAATAATCAATATTCCCAATATGTTAATTGGACTGGAGCTGAATCGAAATTATCTTCGGAATATTTCGATGTTGGATTTCGTGACCATACAGATATTGTTTTGGGAATTTGAAAGATATATTATATATCGTTATTTTCAATACGATATTTGTTGGTTTCAGAATTTGATATTGAATATAAGCCGATATATTTTCTATTCAGAACCTTGTATTTAATATCAAATATGATTTGGTTTGTCGTGAATCGTGTTTTAGATGACATTGGTTCTTTAACCCAGTTAAAGGCATGATGTTGATTTATTTGAAACGATTAAAACTAAGTGGAGTTTTAATGAATCTTTAACTAGATTGGAAAGTGAATTGATAACTTAAATTATCAAATCTGAAAGGTGATCGAGAATGGAGTACCACCAGTTTTGCTCCAAAGCAATAGTTAAATCTTTAATTAGATTTGAATGTGAAATGGTAATTAATTTTACCGATAACACCGTGGTGTTAGATATGGAGTATTACCAGTTTTGCTCCATGGGATATATAGGTTGGGATTGGGAAATAAAATAAATAATTACTTCGGTGTGGTTCGTTAATCCCGACTAGTTTGAAATGATATCCAAAGGAAGATTATAGAATAAATTTAGAAGAATTTATCTTGGATAAAATTAATGGGAACATTTCCCTAAGAATGTGATTTTGTGAATAAAAGAATATTCTGAATTGGAATGAGGCGTTTGTTGTGTTTGTGTAACATTTGTTTATTATATACGTGGGTTATTCAGAAAGGCCGGGTTATACCCATTCTGAATAACCAATTCGACGAGATGTCGAAGATGAAGACGGTGGTTGAAGACCGGAAGTCTTCACATCGTTTGGGTGATTACTGATGATCTTGATTGGGCTGTACACCCAAGATGAGGGAAACAGTTGGTGATCGTCCAGACGTACTTGGAGATGGATGGATATGCGAGGAAAGTGCCTCCGGTTTCGTTCAGACCCAGAACGAACTTGTAAATGGATTGTGTGTCTGACATTGGATTTTATTCTGTGTTGATTGATCTCTATTAAATATACATCTGTTTGGCGGCGGAGAATTTATTCTCTTACTTAACGCCCTTCTCTGAGACGTACGAGATCAGAGGTTGTATATCGATGGACATCAGTCGCATGGAGTGAATTGCCAATGTGGCACGCGTAAGTGGCAATTGATCAAGGCTTCTGTTGAAAAGCAAAGTCTTGTGGTTGATGATCAAAGCACGACCTGTGTGGCGTAGCTTTGTGTATAACGTGAATTCGCGAGCCTCGCACCTCGGTATGAGTCAAAAACGGGATAGTGACTGCAGGGAGAGCACGACGTTTCTTTCTAGCTAGGGTGGTGTCAGTGACCTACCAGCCCTGACATTTATATACTTTTCACCTGTGTGGTTGTTGGATATGAGGCGCCTCGGATATAGGTCTGCAAGGACCGGGAAACGTGTGTTCAGGAATAACTAATCGTCAAAAGTAAGAGAGGACCGGCCCTGAAGATCCAAGGATCATAGTGGGGTCCTGGGACATTTGCTAGAGTGTCTCGAACGCGGAGAGGAGCTTGCCCCTTGCCTCGGCTCATGACGGAAATCCAATTTCCAATACGTGATAGTGCGGTTTTATTTATAGAACCTAGTATGGCGACATAGTGGTATGGGTCATTAATGCCGCCTATGATTGATATTTATGATGTGAAATTGTTTTGACACTATACACTTATAATAGTATCAAATAATGTGTTTTAAACGTATCAAGCATGCTTTGGCTGTTATAAGGTAAAAACCCTATCCTCCGGTTTGCGTTGCATTGTGTGATGGGACCTGGGTCTTATAACAGCTTCATTTTTCTTTATTTAGCATTGCGTTGTTTGTTCTATGCACTGGTATCCTTGGGAGGAAACCCGTTCCGTGTTATACGGCGTGGTCCCTTGATTTACCGAACTTTAAAATAAAGAATTATAACTGTTTTAGTTCTCACACCAGTCCCATGACTGACCTGGAGTTTATTGTTTTAACCTAAACTCTGGGTGCCCCTATTTTCCACACGGGCAGCTAGTAGTTTTGGTTTTGCAGATTTGTATTCACAGGGTCCTGATTTACAGCTGGAACGATGCTCGGAAAGCTCTGTATCCGTGTATCACTTCTAGTTGTGTTTTGTATATTTTTCCGCTGCTATGTAATTTATTGTAATCTCTGATATTTGTCGAATGTAATTTAATCATTTATACTCTGTATATTCTTGTATCTGATGGAATTGTTGTAATAACAATGAAATGTTCTTCTGTTTGCGTTCTATTTTGTCTTGTCCTCAATTCTATCCGTGCTTTCCTTCACGGGGAAGTTCGGGTCGTCTCATGTAAACTGAATTATTTTCGTATTCTATTTAATTAGTTTTCCTAAATCCAAGTTCGATGAAGATATTAAAAACCAAGTTTTATGAAATATGTTGTAAACAATTTCGCTGTTTGGAATAAGTTAAGAATGGAATGAAATTCAGAAGTGTGAAAAGAAGAAATGGAAATCGAAATGGAAACTAACGTGAATTGAAGTTGCTTGAGAAAATTAAGATAAGGATTTGATCCAAAATCATGTATTTTAAACAGGAGATGGAGTTTTAATAAGATATACCAAAAGTAAGTTGGAATTAAGTTTTTATATGGGTTTTGATTTATAATAGAATCAAGGTTTATTTTTAATGTTTTAAAAGATATATTGAGTATGATAAGGAGCTCGATATAGTTTTTAAAGAAATTGGAACCTGTTGTACATTGGTCGAGTTGAGTAAATTTCAAGGTGTCAATCTGATGTTGGTTTCGGCCTTCGGGGTTGATATTTAGAGATTTATTCACTTACTATTTTACAGTAAGGAGCTAATGGAGTAGAAGTAAAATGATAATTGAATATTCTTACATTAAATAAGAAAAGGGAAACATTTTCCTAGTATTTAAGATATCAAGTTTCAAATTAAACATCCGTTAATTATTAAGAAGGCCAAATGATGTTGAATATCGAACCAGTTAATATATTTTATTTTATGGCTGAATGGTTGTTTATTTGATAGTTAAATAATCGACTATCAAATCTAGCCAATTATCGATTGTTGGTATGGGAAGACCGAGATCGAATTTATATTCGAAAACCATTCCGACTAGCAAATATGTAATCATGGAAGATATCATATAATGATCGAGATGGAGCAGTTGAAGGCCGTAGATCTTCATAAAATGGGAGGACTACTTAAAATCTCAGGTTGGCCCCTTGAGATATACCATGTTCTATCGTGGTTGGAATCTACGGATTGTAAGGACTACTCATTATTGATCTATAGGGTGATTGGTAGGATGTGGTAGGAGGGTGCCATCGGTTCAACTTGTTCCTCGATGACTTGTATGAAAGATGTGGGATTCAAAAGTGAATGGTGGCCAGATGTTCTAAAAGAAGATTTAAACCTCAAGCCTCGTCAACCGGGAAATGGTATAAAATTAGGTAGGTCGCATGGCTATGTGGGTCGCTCCCATTATGGTATATTGCCACCATCTAGAGAACATTCGTATTTTTTCTTCTTTTTGCTTCTATATCTCCCGGGAACGGTTATGTTGGATCCAACCATATGTGATAATATATTCGGAACATTCAAGTGAAATGAATGGTCGGTTACGTTTAGCCAGAGTTGCAAGATATTCTTATTGAACCCTAATGTATTTTCTCTAGAGGTACACTATTGAAAGGTGGTCCCATACCTTGACATAGTTGGAATCCATTCTCCAATAAGAGCCCGCGGTTTTGATTGTATACTATATATGTAGAGCGTGAGATGCAAGCGTTCTGCTAGATTCTTAATTATTTGTATTTAGACAATATTATAATATCAGATATATTATTTCAAAATGTTTTGGGTTATCGTAAGGTAAAAGCCATCCATATTTATGTGTGGATTTGGTCTTACAATTATCCTTTCTTTCGAAAAGAAATTTTAACTTTAAAATCAAGTTGTTGGATGTTGCTTAGTGAATTTTCTCACTCTGGTTCCCCAGACTGATCTGGCGTTTGTAATGCTCGGGTAAGACCGGGTTTACTGGTTCAAGTTATTGAATACTACAAAGTTCAGAAGACGTGTTGAAGGAGTTCAGAAGTATTAGCATTTATTCCATTGTGTGTTGTATATGAGGACAGATTATTATACCTATCCAGATGTATTGATGTACTTTGGTGATATAAGTATTATTTAAAGCTCTCAATAAAGATTTATCTATATATTATATTTTGTTCCACTGCGATATGAGACTCTATGTTGTGATGGCTCTTCTTCTTCTTATATTCTAATATTTCTTTCTTATCTTTTCACACCCTCTAATTTCTTTCTATTAACTATCTGGAGTTTCCGATAATTGGGTTTTGGCAAGTGATACGATTTATGTATCACTGTTGAAATTTGGGCGTCGAAATCCTACTGGGTCGTTACAACTTGAAACACTATATACATTCGATACACTCAAGCGAAATGAGTGGTTGATCATGTGTGGCCGGGTTCCAAGATATTCTTGTTGAACTTAGTGTATTCCTCTTTAAAGATACACTATCGGCAGGTGGTTCCATGTAATGACCCGGGTTTCGCCCGGACCCAATCAATCGTTAGATCGACCAAGACCGTTCAAAACCCGAACACGTTAACTCTGGGAATAACACATCAGAAAAATAACAGAACAATAATAGCAGACTTTTATAACACATCATAATAATGTTACATCAGAGTACGGAATATCAGAGTACAACGATTTAAATTACATTGGAAGATAAATTACAACAAATTATAATACAATACAGCGGAAGACTTCCATGCTCTGGACACAGCTTTAGGCTTCGATCCAGAATCCTGCTCAAGAGATAAATATATGCAAAAAGATACTCGACTGCCCATGTGGAAAAGAGGGCACCCGAGTTTGCAAAGTGAAACAAACTGCGAGTCAGTCATGGGACTGGTGTGAGAATTCTTAACCAATATAACTAATAGCAATAAGGCAAATCCAAGGACCACGCCGCTAACACGGAACGGGTTTTATTCCAATGGATTGTCGATGCATAAATTAAAGTAAATCGTTAAACAATGCAATGCTTTTTAGAAAAATGGAATCATCATAAGACTCAAGTCCCATCACACAATGCAACGCAAACCAGAGGGTAGAGTTTTACCTTATGATGATTAAACATGCTTGGTACGATAAAATCGAATTTGATATTATTATTAGTGTATATATGTTTCAAAAACATTTCAAAGTAAATGTATCAATCCTAGGAAGCATAGCTACCATATGCTATGCCTCCATACTAGTAATACAATCACGTCAGTAGGGTCGTACTGGGAATTTGGTTTCCATCATGAGTCAAGGCTAGGAACGATCTCCTTACCGATTCGAGACACTCTAGCTAATGTCTCAGGATTCCCCGCAGTGAACCCTTGGATCTTGTAGGGCCGGTCCGCACATACGATTTTGCGAATTAGTTATTCTTGAACACACGTTTCCCGGTCCTATAGGACCTAATATCCGAGGCACCTCATTCCATCATCCACATAAGTAAAATGCCGGGCCGTGTAAAACCCAAACACCACTTCTAGCTAGAAAGAAACGTGCTGCTCTCCCTGCATTCCCTTGCTCCGTTTTAGACTCAACCGGGGTGTGAGGCTCGCGAAGTCACGCTATACACAAAGCTACGCCTAAGCAGGCCATGCTTTGATCATCAACCATAAGGCCTGCTTTTCAACAAAAGCCTTGATCATCTGCATCTTAGCATGCCACATTGTCAATCCATACCGTACCATTGATTCCTACCAATATATAACCTCTAAGCTCGTAGGTCTTAGAGAAGGGTGTTAAACACCAAACAGATATATATTTAGCAGAGATCAACGAATACCGTATAAAAGAATACAACGTCAGGCATACAATCCATTTTCAAGTCCGTTCTGGGTCTGAACGAAACCGGAGGCACCTTATACCTCGCATATCCGAACAATCAACAAGTAGTCTGGACGACCACCATTGTAGCCCCTTCAAGGTAGCTACTCCAATCATGGGCATCAATGTTAACTCATCCATCCAACGTGAAGATCGTTGGTCTTCAATCACCATCTTCAACTCTTCGACTTAGATCAACGAATAATAATTTGAAATGAGATTGAACTCGGACCTTTCAAAAGATTCTCGCTTATATATCATTTCAAATCATTTCTTATCGTTAATATTAATTTATAACGATTAATCTCTATTTTTATTTATATAAAAATAATTGAATTTTATCTAACAACACTTCATGTCAATAGGCGACCTTGGCGTTGTTTTCATCCAAATTTGTTTCACAAATTTCTCTAAATCTGACCGACGGATTTTAACACAATTCATATCGTTGGAAAGACCTTCCCAAGGCGAACCTAACGGTTTCAGTTTTGGGAAAATCCGACGGCCGGATCTTTCGGTATAATCGTATAAAGGCATGATTCCAAAATGCGAACTACCACGATCGGTTCATTTACTTTTAATTTATATATATAATTATATACAAATATAATTCCTACGATGATTTCAATCAATCAATTTATTTCATGCATTTTGCCCACTCATTTTCATATCAAGAATTTATAATTCTACGTATGATTCTTTTTATCCTAACAAACATGCGAATAAAAAATGATATTTTTATTTCATAACTTCTCATTAGAATCAACTTCCATTAAAATGAAATCTTTAAATGTTTAATCCTTTCCAATGAAAATGATACTAAAATCATATCTCATTTTAATATATGAACATGACACCACAAACATGTTTCATTTTTAATATATGAACATGACCCCAAAAGTATATTTATTTTTAATGTAATAACATAACACTAAAATATGTTTATATTTCATATAACAAAATGACATTAAAGATATATTTATTTTTGATATTTTCAACATAACACTAAATATGATTATGTTTCATATGCAATAACATGAATCTAAAATATGTTAATATTTCATATGCATTAACATAAATATAAAATATGTTAATATTTCATATGCATTAACATAAATCTAAAATATGTTAATATTTCATATGCATTAACATAAATCTAAAATATGTTAATATTACATATGCATTAAAATGTGACTTTTCTTTTTAATATAATCTGCATTGCATTAAATAATTTTGCATTGTCAAAATCTAATCTTTTCCTTACATAAAAATGTAATTTTCTTACTTTAAATCTTAATTACATGAAAATATAAACTTTAACTTAATTACACAGAAATGTAATTTTATTCCAATTCTTACTTACATTAAGAAAAATGTAACTTTTCTAATTCCCTACTTCTTTTTATTGCATATAAAAGGTCAATAAAGATGTAATATTTATTTATATACTTTTTTGTTATTTTTGTTCTGGTTTACAATTTCTAACAAAAATGTCCTCTCTATTCTAATTTCATAACAAAATGTCCTTTATATTCTAATTTACCTTTTGAATGTAATTTTCCTTTTCATTGCTTATTTACCTAAAAAGTAAATTTTCCTCTTTCATTGTTTATCTACATAAAAATGTAAATTTCTTTTCTAATTTTCTTTATTGGAAATCTATTTACATTAAAAAGGTAGATATCATATCTAAATTCTTATTATTGAAAATCTATTTACATTAAAAAGGTAAATATCACTCCTTTATTCTTTTAATGAAAATCAAGTTTCCACTTTTAATTACATAAAAATGTATTTTTATCTTTCTATAAATCTATTTACAAATAAATGTATTTTTCTTACTTTTTAATTTGCAATGTAAATTTTAATACTTTAATTACACATAAAAAATGTAATTTTATTTACTATGCAAATTCTTCCTCTTTAATTACATATAAAAATGAAATTATATTTTACATGCAAAAAAACTTATTCTTTAATTACATTTAAAAATGTAATTTTATTTACAATGTAAATCTTTAATCTTTAATTTCATATAACAATGCAATTTTATTTTCAATGACAAAATCTTGTCTTTTTAATTACATAAAAATGTAATTTTTATTGCGGTGTCAATCATGTTCATTTCTAATTTAACACATAACAGTGTAAATAATGTCATTTCTAACAAATGTAAATTTCTTTTTTATACTAATGTGACATTTTTAACAAAAATGTAACTTTATTCCTAATGCAACATTTTATAAGATAAAAATGTTACTTTTCTATGCTAACATTTTATATAATAAAAATGATCTTTTTCTAATGCTAACATCTTAAATTGGGTTTTTCCCGATTTAATAAAAATGTTACTTTTGTCTAATCTTTCAATGTAAACAAAAATGTCATTTTTGTCTTTATTCTTTTAAAGTAAACAAAATGCTAATTTTTCTTTAATCCTTTTTACTGATCAAAATGTAATCTTTCTTCTTAATGAACGAAAATGTTTTATTGTTTTAAACTCTTTTTAATGTATAAAAATATACATTTCCAATTCATTCTCTTTTAATGTATAAAATTATACATTTCCAATTCATTCTCTTTTAAGGTGATAAAATGAATGTTTTCTAATTCATTTCTCTAAAGTGACAAAAATGAACTAATTTACTTCATTCCTTTCAAATTGACAAATGAAAGAATTCTTTCTATAATCCTATTTTCACAAAAATGTTATTTTTATTGCGAAACACATTTCTAATAAAAAGGTTGTTTTTATTTACATTACAAACTTCTATTTAAAAATGTTATTTTTATTGCAATAATCATGTTTTCACCAAAATGTAATTTTTATTTCTATAATCATTCTTTCACAAAAATGTGATTTTTGTTTTGTATAATCATTCTTTCCCAAAAATGTGATTTTTATAATGCTAATGTAAAAATGAGATTTTTATTATATTAACATTTATACATAAAAATGCGTTCTTTCCAAATGTTAACATTTACAAATGAAAATGTTATTTTTCTATTCTAGCAATTTATATAAAAATGAAATTTTCCATGATGTAAATATTTCATATATTTCATACCATCCATTAACATAATACGGTCAATTCACCACAATACAGCCAATTCAAATAATCTTAAACATCACAAAATGTTCAATTTGGTGTCACATAACTAATGAACCAAAAATAGGGATTTTTATTTTAACTAATCTCTAATCCAAATAAATAACAAATAATTCAGTCACAATCACATCACAACAGATCTAGGACATATACAAACAATAGTTACACAGCAATTGAATTAAATAGATTAATTAACTATTTAAAAGAAGAAATCTCACATCGTTATTGGGTTCTGCGCTGTTCGGATCCAAAGTTTGTCAAAAATTCAACTTCCTCAGAATCAGGTCTAATCAGTGCCATCGCGTAGATCTCGGTCTCATGATCATGACGCACCTGAAATCGTTCGAATCCGAGTTCGTACGAGCAAGATATGGTTTAATTAAGATTGACAAAATTGAATTTAAATTAATTAATTAATTAAAAGGAAAAAATACCCTTTCTTCCTCTTCATCGTTCAAGGTCGTTCCATTCATCTTTTTGAACCCATTGTGTTCAAAACTAGGTCTCCCATTTTTGATTAAATCTTGAAGTTAGACAACGATCAAGTGGCACCACGTCGAAGAGGGAGGAGAGGGGAGCACGATGCCCAAGGTGAGGGGAGGTGCGGTGGGGCCATGGGGGTGTGGCGGGGCTGTTTATGGCGCAGGTTTGGAGGTGAAATCCAGGCTAAAGGCTCCACTAAATCCAATCATATTCATATAGAATCGAAGAGAGGAAAGATCTCTACAATAAACTCAAAAGAAGGGTTGGAATTCGCTGAATGGATTGTGAGAGATTAGGGGATGAAAATCGGATCTTCTTGGCCATAGAAAAGAGGGGCGGCATTTGATTTCTAGAGGAAGGGGATTAGTGTAATGTAACAACCCGTATTTTAAATAACATGTTATAACATAAAATCAAGGCAGAATTAAATGATAAATTCTGAATCAAGGGAAACGGGCTGTGCCATTGCGTTCATCTCGGAAAAATACGCGAAATAGAGTCCGAGTTTTCGAAAATCGGAGTCTGTATGACCCAGTTATGGCCCATAGAAGTTTTCAGAAAATTTAAATTTAAAAACAGATTTCAAATTCAGCTGGGCAGGGCAGGCGGGAAAAATTCCCACCACCCCAAGTCGACTGGGGAGTCGACTTGGGAGTCGACACACCCCAGGCTGTGTCGACTGCCCAGTCGACACCCCTGTCGACTTGGGTGGTTGGCCAGTCTGGCCTGGGTGCACCTGACTTGTTTCTCAAGACATGTTTGGAGGCTAGTGACGTGAATTGATGGCCCATATCTGAATTAGGGTTAATCCTATGGTCTAAACTAACCTAATCACCTATAAAAAGACCCTAATACCTAGCCTAAGTCATCATAAATCAATCCTACAAATAAACTATGCCAAAATGTTTAATCATGGCCTCCACCCTCTTGTCATAGCCTCAATCTTCATTCGTATGAGAGGTCCTAAGCTTGTTTGAGAGTTGCAAAGCTTGATTCAAGGCCAAAGTTCAATCTTTCTTCATTAAAACAAGGATCTTTCTTCATAGAATCAAAGGAGCTTCTTGGAGCTTGTATTCATTTGGGGTTTTTAGAGTTGCTAGTGGCTTCGTCTCAATCTTATTTATATTTTATAAGTCTTCATAGCATTGTAAGCCCTATACTACTCTTAGATTCTAACTATGAAGTTAAATATGACATGTTGCAAGTTTGAGTTTGGGACTAAGTATGATATGTGCTTTGATCCTATCATGTTATGCATAAATTTATTCTATGCATGTTTGTAAAGCTATCACCTTTGCCTTATGCATAGAAAGCTATGAGCTTTGATTGGAAATGTTGCATAAAGCAACATAGAAACTCTCATAAACCTTGTGTTATCTTGCATATGATGTTATATGCGAATCACTAGCCACCATCCTATGTCATTTATGATCATGTTTCACCTATTTGCTTAAGTTTGATATCATGCATATTTTGAGGCTTATGATGTAATATGCAAGTTGCTATCTTGCATATGGTGTTATATGCGAATCACTTGCTATCACCCTATGTCATTTAGGACCATGTTGCACCTATTTTGCTAAAATTGATATTATGCATGTTTTGAGGCCTATGATGTAATATGCAAGTTTATGAACACATTTTCCTCATATGCCACCATGTTTAACTTGTGGCCCAAAACCTCACTAATTATGTCATGTTTCTAAGTTCCCCCCTTTTGAGATCTATTTGTGTTTATGCGAGCTTACATGCGATGGGGTTACGTTATGGGTAAACTAAAATAAAAACATGACTTGAAAAGATGACATGAAATATGACATGTGATTATGCTTGAAACATGAACATGAACTTGGACATGACTTCTAGAAAACATGAGAATGGCCTACTCGAGGTTGGGTTGAGTTTGTAGCATAAATCTACCCGGAACCGACCGGCTTAACTAGTGGCTACAAGCAATAGGACCTAATGTGAGTAGTTGGTCATGTTGCACTAGAAACCCGAGGTTGGACCAAGTTGTGGTGTAAAGCTACCCGGACCCGCCCGGCTTAACTACTAACCACAACAAAGTCTAATGTGAGAGGTTGGGTGCATTAAAATAATTAATGCCACATGATAGGGTTAAGTCATGGACCACTTGAATACTTAACCAATTAAACACGATGGGTTGATAGGGTTAAGTCATGAACCTTGGGTACACTTAACCAACTTGATTGGGTCGGGTTAACCACATTTAACCCGTTAGAAACCCTAGTTACGTGGTCCTTTTCACCAGTAACCCTCTTGATCGTATCATGATACCCTAGGGACTAGGCTAGGGTGGGGCACGATTACTGGGCTGACATGTAAGCGACCAAAACGACGGCTGAGTAGGTGCGTCGGTGTAGGTTCAGGCGGACTATGGTCGTGCACATGGTCCGGAGTTGAAAAAGCAGACACGGGCACCCGTAGGTTTAGACTGTGCGTGCTTGATTTGTGTCCGTGGTTGGCACCCTAGGGCTTGATACACCCTAGGGTGGACCTAGCACAGTTTGACTACACTTCGTGATTGGGCCGTATGACACCGACACTTGACGAGTTAGGCTTTTAGGGAGCCGATCAACTAGACCGTGTTGTTGGACCTTGATCTAGGTCATCTCGGGATGTTGGGCCAAGATTGGGCCAAGGGATCTTTTCTTGTTGGTACTAGACATAGATTATTAGTACACCCTTGGTGCAACTTAACCTTGTATATGCGATGCCACACTTGATCTGTCTATTCACCATGCCAGTTATAACCCCATGTTTCATCTCTGCTTTACATGTCCAGTTAGCTTTATTAGTTTTTATACTAATAGTAGATAGGACTTACCAGTCTTTTTGACTGACCCGTTTTCTTTCGCCTCTTTTCTTCCGTTCCCCCCCCCAGGTTTGCAGGGTGGGAACACTGGTACCTAGTTGGTTCTTTAGCTGCTTTTCTGGATAGCTCATGTACGGTTTGGACTTGAGCATGCTATGGCTTTATCTTACCTTGGGGATAGTTACTTTATGTTTTTTTTAGTTTCCAGTTTATGTTCTAGACTTTGTTTTGTGGGAAAATAATGACCAAGTACTTTGATGTAACTTGACTATGGTTTTGAAATGTTAGTTTTATCCGCTGCTTTACTACTCTGTTTTACTTCTATGTTCTGTCTTGTGATATCTGCATGCATGTTTACCTTGTTTAACGCCCCTCCAAAGCTAGTGTGCTTGCAAGAGTGGCACTGGCAGAGGTGGGGTGTTACATGTAACAACCTGGAAAATCTGAACCAATTAAAATTTTTTAAATTGGCTATTTTACTGGATTTTAAATATTTAAAATAAATATTTTAAATAATAACGACGAAAAGTGAGTTTGAATCGATGTTTGAAAATAAATATAATTATTTCTAATTATAAACAAGGCCTGAAATGACGCGGTAGTTTCAAAATTTGAATTCGAACTTTGACTGACTGCACAGGGTTCAAAACAAAACGGATTTTAGTGAAACCAAAAATATTTAAATATGTTAGTGAATATCTTTCTAACAAATCTCAAAAATTGAAGTTTCATAGCGGGAAGCAAAAGTTATAGCCAAATGAATTTTCAAAAAGGTCGCTATAAAGTTTATATAACCCGTGAAAATGGCCATTTTGCAAACGACCTCAGAATTCAACGAAACCACTTTTGTTGGATCCGTAATATTAAATTATTACTAGGTTTCAAATTTCATAATTTTTGAAGCAAGTATGTGAGCGTGGCAAAGGAAAATGTGTTTGGTCGACTTCTATTAAATTAGATCGACTAGAAAAGGGCCATTTTTCAAACAGTCTCAGAATTCGACGAAACTAGTTTTGTTGGGACCGTATCATCAAAACATAGCTAGATTTATTTTTCGGGAATCTTTAGATTCAGTATGTGGCCCCAGCAAATTGAAATGTACGTTCAAATTAAATATTGAATGTTTTATATTTTAATTTGAATGAAAACTGACTGAAACAGTCGAATGGGCCTGCAAAATATATCCTATTGTGTTCGGAATGGGGGTATTTAGCTAGGGGTGACAGTCGTTGGGTTTGGATTGGTGTTCGTGTGTAACAAGGGGTATTTTCGGATTTTAAAATTTATAAATATAGAAAAAAATCCTATTGGGCCACATCATTATTCTCTCTCCACGATATCATCTCGACGCACGGCGGAAACCAGTCAATCCCTTCTCTCCTCGTTTTCTCCTCCTACACGCATCAATAGCCTTCGATCCAGTTGAAGATTTTGAAGAGCTCGTGACGAGCTTTAAAGCCATACCAGGTTTCGAATTTTTCATTGAATATTTCGTTCGTTTGAAGCCTCCAAAGTCCAGCCATTTTGAGCGCCGCCGTGGACGCCAGAGGCCGCCGAAGTGGGCCGCACTTCCGGCGAACAGGTGCCCTTCCTAGCTCCACCTGGTGGCATGCTCCTATCGACGCACCGCTACACCGTTTGATCGCAAATTGAAGACCTAGTTTTGAAGAATTCAGCTGAGATACGGCTGTAAATTATTTAAACTACATTATAGCACTTTAAAGCGCTACGGTTTTTTATTTCACTGTAAAAATCATATGTTTTTCGTTTGTTGACGAAATTCAGTGAAACAAGAGACAGCGGACTCGTGTGGACGTCTTTTACATTCTAGAAGAGACCGCATATTTTTCTGAGCCTTCTGCTATTTTTGGTGGAGTGGAACCCAATGTAAGATTTCTATATTATAAACGATATGGAAGACGATGATGTATAAATTATATAGTCGATGTATGAGTTATATAAGCGTTGTACACCTCATGTATAAGCGTTGTATGTTCGATGTATAAGTTATATATGCGATGTAATAATTATATATGTGTTGAAGTGAAGTGAAATATACTTATATATATATATACGCCCCTCGTCCACAAACCATGGACGATATTTATTGGTTGTGATTAGTGTGAAAATTGGTTGATAGCGAATGGTTGATTAGAATTGTTTGTGGTTAAAATTGATTGATTGTGGTTGAAAAATACCCGTTTATGGTTGAGAATTATTTGGTTGAAACCACATAGGATTAGTTTTTGGAAAAGAAAAAAATATACATGCCGCCTGCGTGCGAACTAGATGCATGAAATCCCCATTGTCAAAAGCTGCGAGGCTTTAAGGTAGAGCGAGGAGCCGTACTAGGGACGACCCCGGTTTTAACTACCCTGCCGTTATGCTGACGAAATTTTGAATAATATTCATGTGTTAGAATTATTTTCATGTGTTGAAACTATATTCGTGTGTTGAATAGAAAACATTCATGTGTTGAAAAGAAATTCATTCCTTGAATAGAAATTCATGTGTTGAATGGTATTCGTGTTTTAAATAAATGGTTTTAACAAAAAAATCACATTTTTATTTTATATATACGAGCTATAGAAAACATTCATGTGTTGAATAGAAATTCATGTGTTGAATGGTATTCGTGTTTTAAATAAATGGTTTTAACAATAAAAAATCACAATTTTATTTTATATATACGAGTTATAGAAAACATTCATGTGTTGAATAGAAATTCATTCGTTGAATAGAAATTCATTTGATGAATGGTAGTCGTGTTTTGAAAGAAATTGTTTTATAATAAAAATCATATTTTTATCATCTATATTAACTATATAAAATAGTCGTGTTTTGAAAGAAATTGTTTTATAATAAAAATCATATTTTTATCATCTATATGAACTATATAAAATAGTCGTGTTTTGAAAGAAATTGTTTTATATTTTTATCATCTATATGAACTATATAAAATAGTCATGTTTTAAAAGAAATTGTTTTATAATAAAAATCATATTTTTATCATCTATATGAAGTATATAAAATAGTCGTGCTTTGAAATGAATTGTTTTATAATAAAAATCCTATTTTTGTCATCTATATGCTATATAAAATAGCCGCGTTTGGAAATAAATAGTTTTACAATAAAAATCACATTTTTATTATATACATGAATTGTTAAAAATATTGAAGTGTCGAAATAAATGTCGGTTGGATAAAAATATCATTTTTATCAAATGTATGAAAAAAATATGGCTTTGAAATTGAAGAATCGATTATATTTATAACTATATATATAAATATAATTAAAATAAATCGAATAACGAAGCTGCAATTCGTGTTTTGAAACAGTGATTTCAAACGATTAGTGCGGGAGATCCGTCCATCAGATTTTCCCCAAATCGAAACCGTTCGGTTCGCTTTGAAAATATCTTTCCAACGACACCTACTTTGTAAAGATCCAGCGGTTGGATTGTCTGGAATGTTTAATTCAAATCTGAAGAAAAACAGCGCCAGAAACGATTATATATATAGAAATATAATTAAATTAAATCGAATAACGACGCTGCAGTTCGTATTTTGAAATCGAAACTTCAAACGAGTATACCGGGAGATCCGACCGTCGGATTTTCCTGCAACTAAAACCGTTGGATTCGTTTTGAAAAGATCTTTCTAATGATATAAAGTTTGTGAAGATCCAACGGATAGATTTTCAAATATATGTAAATCAAATCTGAAGAAAAACAACGCCACGGTCGCGTTATGGCCTGAAGCGTCGTTTGAATAAATTGGCTATTTTTAAATAAATAAAAATAGCGATAAATCGTTTTAAAATATTATAAACGATATAAAATGTGAAATTTAGAAACTAACTGAAGGTTAGCTAAGTCGAATGGTTTCCTGGGTTTTGATCTGATGTTGGTTTCGGCCTTCGGGGTTAATATTTGGGAAATCGTTCTCTTACTAAATTACGGTTAGTGACTAATGAATTGGAATTAGGCGTATGTTGTGTTTGTGTGGCACTTGTTAATTATATACGCGAGTTGCTCAGAAAAGACTGGGTTTATCCCATTTTGAATAACTGAATCGACGATAAGAAGACGATGATGAAGACGGTGGTTGAAGACCGGAGATCTTCACCTGGGTTGGATGATAACTGATGTCCTGATTAGGACGCATCGCGAAATATGGATAATGAGTGGTGATTGTGCAGACGTACATGGAGATCGATGAATATGCGAGGTATATAGTGCCTCCGGTTTCGTTCAGACCAAGAACGGACTTGTAAATGGACTGTGTGTTTGACATTGGAATTTATTCTGTGTGATTGATAGCCATCAGTTGCATGGTGTGAATTGCATGTGTGGCATGCTAAGATGCAGTGATCAAGGCTTCTGTTGAAAAGCAAAGTCTTGTGGTTGATGATCAAAGCACCGCTTGTGTGGCGTAGCTTTGTGTATAACATGAATTCGCGAGCCTCACACCCCGGTATGAACCAGAAATGGGAGAGGACCTCAGGGAGGGCATGCGTTTCCTTCTAGATAGAGGTGGTGTCAGTGCTTAAAACTGGCTGACATTTATACTATTTTTCACCTATGTGGTTGTTGCTGTTGCGAGGCGCCTCGGATATTTCGGTGACTATGTGAAGCCGATGGAGTCATTCGTTGGCTCATTTACGCCCCAAAGTGTGGGGAAACGCAGTGTTCAGGCATTTTAATCCACATCGGTGGACCTACCCTATCGCTCCAAGGGTCACTCGAGCTCTGATCCTGAGGCTCGGGCTAGAGAGTCTCGAATTCGGTAAGGACAATCTTTTGCCTTGGTTTATGATGGAAATCCAATTTCCAAATACGACACCGTGCGGTTTTGATTGTAACCCTATATTTGGCAACATAATGGCATGGGACGCTCATGTCGTCTATGATTGATACTTATGATTTGAAATTGTTTTTGAAATATACAAACACTAGTAATAATACCAAATGCTTTTGTTTTATTCGTATCAAGCATTTTTTGGCCATTATAAGGTAAAAACTCTATCCTCCGGTTTGCGTTGCATTGTGTGATGGGAACTGAGTCTTATTATGGCTTCATTTTTATAAAAAGCATTGCGATGTTTAAAATATTTACTTGTTTTAAAGCACTGGCAATCCAATTGAGTAAACCCGTTCCGCGAAAGTGGCGTGGTCCTGTGATTAGCCATATTATAAAATGTGTTAAGTAGATTTCTCATACTAGACCCATGACTGACTTGTAGTTTGTATCCCTTGCAAACTTGGGTGCCCCTTTCTACACGGGCAGCCTTGTATTTAGGTTTTAGCAGGCTCTTCCTGGATAGCTGGAGATGAAGATGGATTCTACCGTTTATCTCTTTTATGCTTTTCAGCTCCTATCGTACATATTATGTTTGTTTTCCGCTGTAGACATTTATGTATAGGTGAACTGTATTTGTACTAAGTATGATCCTGTATACTGTGTAACTCTGATGATTATGTTTATCCAGTGTATTCTATTGTACATTATTTGGTATATTTATTTATTTCTGTTATGTTATTATTTGTTTTTTTGTTATATTCCAAAGATTACCCTTGACACCGTCGTACGGGTTTTTGGGGTCATCACAACGTGGTATCAGAGCTTTGGTTAAGCTTAGTGCTGGAATATAACATATTAACGAACTCGTCAGAAATAGAACCAGTAGTGTTCTAGGACGAATAACTCATCTCAGATAGGATCAGTAATATCCTAGCATGAGTATAGCAGAATGAAATACACCCCGGTAGACACATTTACATTCAAGTATATGTTTCTATGTTTTGAAATATCCTTTCTGTTGACCTGACACTTAATCTGCTATTTGCAGAAATACTAGAAAATGAGTGTCAAAATCAGAAGGAATGCAGAACCAGATATTGAGGCCCTATTAATTAAGTATCGAAATATGGGTGGAATACCGTTCTCGGGTGAAGAATCTATTATGAAAACACAAGCTTGGATTCGTTCTGCTGAGAAAATATTTGAAGGTTTAAAGCTGAGAGATGACCAGAAAAGATTACTGGCATCTTGGGCACTCAAAGACGAAGCCTTGTTCTAGTGGGATTCGATTATTAATGATAATCCAGAAGGTGCTATCACCTAGGATAAATTCAAAGTGATTTTCCTAAAAAGATTTACTCCTCCTGAAGCAACTGAGCGGTTATGTGATGAATTCTCTTATCTGATACAAGGAGATATGAATATTGCAGAATATCATAAGAAATTCAATGAACTTTCTCACTTTGCCCCTCATCTAATTCAAAATCCGAAGAGGAAGAATCTGAGATTTATCAACGGGCTTCAAAGAAAGTACCAAAGTAAAGTGATGGGGCATGTGAAGCTTCATTTTTCAGAAATGATATACATCGCTTACCAGTATGAGGAACTCGACAAGAAAGGTATGTTGCGCTACGAAGAGGAAGTATGTTCTAGTAATAAAGGGGAGTCTGAAACTGATATTCCTGAGGCCAGTACGATGTCTGAGGTCAGTAAGAAGCCTAGTGCCAAGAGGAAAAGGGCTAAATCTGAGAAGGAACCAGTAACGACAGTTGTATGCTCTAACTGCAATAAGCAAGGACATTTCTCAATAAGATGCAGAGCTTTAAAGAAACAAGGGAAGTTTCAAGAAAACAAAAAGTGTAATCGATGCCATCAGTCGGGTTATCTTTCAAAGGCCTGCCCACTATTCAGAAAACCTGAAGTAGTACATGTAAATGAAGTGGCAGAAGTGCCTGCATCTTCGTCTGGTCAGGAAAGGTCTGATGTTTTGGAAGGCACGCTTAATGTCAAAAATATTCTAGTTAAAGTTGTTTGATATAGGCGCGTCGCGAAGCTTTATTGCAAAGAATGAAGTTAAGAAGTTGGATTTAAATTTGAAAAAGCTCAAAGAACCCATCACTGTCCATAATCCGGTTGGGAGTTCCCTTGATCTTTCTTGGATTTGTGGGATGCCTGTCTCTTTTTCCTGTTATAAGTTCCCTACCATCTCGATCGTCATGAATTTTACTGAATTTGATCTTATTTTGGGATTAGATTGGTTAACCAAATACGAGGCTGAGGGTAAATGCGCCGAGAGAGTTGTTAAGGCAAAGGCCCAATCAGGGAATTATATAACCATACCATGTGAAGGTCCGAATTCAAATAGAAAAGACTTTTGGTTAGCTCTGGATGTTTCTCCTGCTCAAATAGAAAATATCCCTGTAGTCAAAGAGAATGTTCCCGACCTCATAAAAGATATTCCTGTCGTCAAAAATTATCCAGATGTGTTCGAAGAAGTTGTTAACTTACCTCTACAGAGAGAAATTGATTTCAAGATCGTTTTAATTCTGAACGCAAGGCCAGTAGTGCGTGCTATTCGGAGAATGACTCTAAAGGAGAAAGAAGAACTAGACAATCAAACTCGACAGCTTGTATGGAAGGGTCTGATCAGGCCTAGTTTCTCTGATTGGGGAGCAGCAGTAGTGTTTGTCCCAAAGTCTTACGGTACTCTGCGACTATGTGTGGATTATCGTGACTTTAATAAGCAGACAATAAAGAATAAATATCCATTGCCGCGAATCGATGATTTACTGGATCGTCTGAATGGAGCACAAGTATTTTCAGGGATGGACCTAGCTACAGGTTTCCATCATCTTCGTATTGCCGAAGAGTGTGTTCCTAAGACAACATTCAGAGGTCCAAACTTATTCTATAAGTGGTTAGTAATGTCGTTCGGCTTATGTAACGCTCCAACTTATTTCGTCGATCTGATGAATCGAATGTTCAGAGGAGTCTTGAATAAGTTTGTTCTGGTTTTTATTGATGATATTCTAATCTTCTCTAAGTCAAAAGCCGAACATGAAAAACATTTGGACCAAGTTCTAGAAATTCTAAGAAGGAATGTATTAAAAGCTAAACTTTCCAAATGTATATTCTGGAAGGATGAAGTAAAGTTTCTTGGCCACGTCGTATCAAAAGAGGGAATTGTTGTGGATCCAAGTAAAATCACCGCTATTCAGAATTGGAAACAGCCTAGTACTCCCACAGAAGTCCGAAGTTTTCTTGGATTGGCTAGTTATTACTGGAAGTTCGTTAAAGATTTTTCAAAGATATCTAGTCACTTAACAAAGCTTACAAAGAAGCACTCAAAATTCAAGTGGACTCCAGAATGTGAGGAGGCTTTTGAGAAGCTAAAGTTAAGATTAACAACAACTCCAGTGTTAACGATAATCGATGGCAATCAAGACTTGAAAGTCTGGATGGATGCCTCTAGAGAAGGCCTTGGTGCAATATTAATGCAAAGAGGTAAAGTGGTTGCTTATGCTAGCCGTCAGCTGAAGCCACATGAAAAGAATTACGTTACTCACGATCTTGAGCTGCTGGCTATCGTATTCGCTTTGAAAATCTGGAGACACTATCTTTTGGGTTAGAAATTCGAACTGTTTACAGATCACTAGTCGCTAAAGTATCTATTCATCCAGAAAGACTTGAATCTGAGGCAACAACGTTGGCTAGAGTTCCCTGCAGCATACGATTTTGAGATTCTATACACTCCAGGGAAAGCCAATGTCGTGGCCGATGCGTTAAGTAGAAAGAATGTAATGATCGCCAGTTTTATTATTGCGACTTCTTTGATTGACAAGATATCTGCTCTCCAAAAAGACGACAAATTTATTAAAGGAATGAGCCAGCGGATTCGTGAAGGCAATGCTTCAGATTTTCAGCTCGATAGCGAAGGGATTCTGAGGTTACAAGGACGAATTTGTGTTCCAGAAGTTCCTGAACTCAGAAGAGATGTGCTTGATGAATTCCACAAATCTAAGCTCAGTATCCACCCAGGTGTGATTAAAATGTATAACGATATCAAGCGAACATTCTGGTGCAAATCGCTGAAAAGAGACATCTCTATATATGTTAGAAGGTGCCCTACTTGCCAACTAGTCAAAAGCGACCAACAGAAACTGGCTGGATTGTTGCAACCGCTGGACGTTCCAGGTTGGAAGTGGGAACATATTTCCATGGACTTCGTAGATGGTTTTCCCAGAACCAGAAT
Organism: Allium sativum; assembly: GCA_030737875.1. NCBI lineage: Eukaryota > Viridiplantae > Streptophyta > Magnoliopsida > Asparagales > Amaryllidaceae > Allium > Allium sativum. The sequence continues at coordinate 290,108,128 of CM060920.1, read as the reverse complement.
AGGAAATGACAGTATTTGGGTGATCGTAGATCGCTTCACGAAGACCGCCCATTTCATACCTGTCAGATCGAACCGAACTGCTCAGAGACTGGCGCAGATATATTTCAAGGAAATTGTTAGGCTACATGGAGTGCCTCTCAGTATAGTTAGTGATAGAGATTCAATATTTAATAGCAAATTCTGGGAGGCATTTCAAGTAGAACTAGGAACGAAGCTAAACTTGAGCACCACTTATGATCCTCAGACAGATGGTCAAACTGAGAGGGTGAATCGTATACTAGAAGATTTATTGCGGGCTTGTGTTCTAGATTTTGGTGGATTATGGGAAGACCATTTGCATTTGGCTAAGTTCTCCTACAATAGCAGCTACCAAGCGAGCCTGACAATGTCACCATTCAAAGCATTGTATGGTAGACCGTGCCGATCTCCTGCTTGTTGGGTCGAACCTGGTAATAGACTTGTATAGGGACTTGATATGATCCATGAAGCTGCCGACAAAGTCGATTTCGTTAAGAAACGATTACTCGCCGCTCAAAGCCGACAGAAGAGCTATGCTAATTCGAGAAGAAGGGATTTGGCTTTCTCTGTTGGTGATTATGTGTATATAAGGGTTTCCCGATGAGAGGAGTGATTCAATTTGGCAAAACTGGGAAGTTGGCGCCTAGATTTATTGGTCCATTCCCTATTCTTGAACGGATTGGGACTCTCGCTTATATAATTCAATTGCCTGATTGGTTTCCTGGAGTGCATGATGTATTTCACGTATCTCAACTTCGAAAGCGTGTTCATGACCCAGACTTGGTTGTGGAAGAGGCCGCACAACAGGATATTGAAATTACTTCAGAATTTGTTGTGAGAAGAGAGGCACTAAAGCTTATCGGCAAAGAAACCAAAGAACTGAGGAACAAGAAGGTTCACTTAGTCAAAGTGCAATGGAGTGGAGATCCGCGAGATTGTACTTGGGAAACAGAGGAAAGTATTAAGAAAGCCTATCCTAAGTGCAGGGTGGATATCTCTGATTGACTCCGGTGCAAGGTACATTTACCATACTTTGCATTGCCATTTGTTCTCTATTTTGTTGTTATTTTGTTTTCATGGATGTAATCTTTTAATTCTATAGTCTGATTATTTTAAAAGAATATAGGAATCGATTAGTATATTTTTGAAAAGTTAAAAACAAATTGGTTGTTGTTTGCATTGTGTGATAGTGGATTTGATTAATTAAATTATTAGAACGATAGTTAATCTAATCAATAAGGGAATGAATGGTAGAATTTATTCGATTAAATCACACATTGGACTGATTTAAAAATAGATAGAAATATATACATGTGCATTATATATGTTTGAACAGGTAAGAGGATTAGCTGTTGAGTAAAGAATTTATTTGCGTGCCCGACAAATAGGTAAACCTTAATGAGTTGGATGCGCAATTTTATTATTATATCAACTCTTGTGAATGCCATTGGATGCGGAGTGCAGATTGTTCTGTGTGTAATAATAAACGTCGCCATAGGCTAGTAACAATTAATTTTGAACTACACTACATGGCATACTTCTTGAAGATAGCCATACTTCATCATATACCACATAAGCATTTGGAGCTTGTGTGACGAGGTTGAAGATTTACCATATGATCGGGAGGCTTGTATGGCAATGACTATATTTTACAGGTTGAACTGATGACTGATATGGACCATATAAAATGTAACGGTAAATTGCAAGATCAATAAAAACCCCACACGGGTCTGGAGATGACAATAAACACGTCTCTCTAGTCCTTAAGGCACAAAAACCATTTATAGGGTGACGAGAATTTATTCTCTGGAGTTATGATCTATACATACTCCCCTGTGGACACCGGAATATATCACTATAAATATGTGCATGCTTATTAAGATTTATTGGGTACCTAATATGGCCCAATAAATTTCCAAACCCCTCCCCGTACAAAGGAGGTTATGGCGAAATTTTTCGAAAATTTAGGGTGTTATCCAAAATTTTTGAAGAATTTGAAAATTCTTAGAAACTAAAAAGTTGAAGAATGGAAGCCAGATTGAAAGTAGAGTTGATTAATTAAACCACTTTCGACTTTGTTCCTTTTCGAGGACGAAAAGTTTTAAGTGGGGGAGATTGTAACAACCCGGAAAATCTGAACCAATTTAAAAATTTTAAATTAGCTATTTTAGTGGATTTTAAATATTTAAAATAAATATTTTAAATAATAACGACGAAAAGTGAGTTTGAATCGATGTTTGAAAATAAATATAATTATTTCTAATTATAAGCAAGGCCTGAAATGGCGCGGTAGTTTCAAAATTTGAATTCAAACTTTGACTGACTGTACCGGGTGCAAAACAAAACGGATTTTAGTGAAACCAGAAATATTTAAATCTGTTAGTGAATATCTTTCTAACGAATCTGAAAAATCGAAGTTTCATAGCGGGAAGAAAAAATTATGGCCAAATGAATTTTCAGAAAGGCCGCTATAGAGTTTATATAGCCCGTGAAAATGGCCATTTTGCAAACGACCTCAGAATTTGACGAAACCACTTTTGTTGAATCCGGGATGTTAAATTATTGCTAGGTTTCAAATTTCATAATTTCTGAAGCTAGTATGTGAGCGTGGCAATGGAAAATGTGTTTGGTCGACTTCTATTAAATTGGATCGACCAGAAAAGGGCCATTTTTCAAACAGTCTCAGAATTCGACGAAACTAGTTTTGTTTGGACCGCATCGTCAAAACATAGCTAGATTTATTTTTCGGGAATTTTTAGAATCAGTATGTGGCCCCAGCAAATTGAAATGTACATTCAAATTAAATATTGAATGTTTTATATTTTAATTTGAAGGAAAACTGACTGAAACAGTTGAATGGGCCTACAAAACATATCCCATTGTGCTCGGAATGGGGGTATTTAGCTAGGTACGACAGTCGTTGGGTTTGGATTGGTGTTCGTGTGTGACAAAGGGTATTTTTGGATTTTAAAATTTATAAATATAGAAAAAATCCTATTGGGCCACATCATTATTCTCTCTCCCCGATATCATCTCGACGCACGGCGGAAACCAGTAAATCCCTTCTCTCCTCGTTTTCTCCTCCTACACGCATCAATAGCCTTCGGTCCAGTTGAAGATTTTGGAGAGCTCGAGACGAGCTTTAAATCCATACCAGAGTTCGAATTTTTCATTGAGTATTTCGTTCGTTTGAAGCCTCCAAAGTCCAGCCATTTCGAGTGCCGCCGTGGACGCTAGAGGCCACCGAAGTGGGCCGCACTTCCGGCGAACATGCGCCCTTCCTAGCTCCACCTGGTGGCATGCTCCGATCGACGCAACGCTACACCGTTTGATCGCAAATTGAAGACCTAGTTTTGAAGAATTCAGCCGAGGTACGGCTGTAAATTATTTAAACTATATTATAACACTTTAAAGCGCTACGTTTTTTGATTTCACTGTAAAAATCATATCTTTTTCGTTTGTTGATGAAATTCAGTGAAACAAGAGACAGTGGACTCGTGTGGACGTCTTCTACATTCTAGAAGAGACCACATATTTTTCTGAGCCTTTTGCTATTTTTGGTGGAGTGGAACCCAATGTGAGATTTCTGAATTATAAACGATATGGAAAACGACGATGTATAAATTATATAGTCGATGTATGAGTTATATAAGCGTTGTACACCTCATGTATAAGTGTTGTATAAGTTGTACGTTCGATGTATAAGTTATATATGTGTTGTAAAAATTATATATGTGTTGAAGTGAAGTGAAATATACTTATATATATACGCCCCTCGTCCATAAACCATGGACGATATTTATTGGTTGTGATTGGTGTGAAAATTGGTTGATAGCGAATGGTTGATTAGAATTGTTTGTGGTTGAAATTGATTGAATGTGGTTGAAAAATACCCATTTGTGGTTGAGAATTATTTGGTTGGAACCACATAGGATTAGTTTGTGAAAAAGAAAAAAATATACATGCCGCCTGCGTGCGAACTAGATGCATGAAATCCCCATTGTCAAAGCTGCGAGGCTTTAAGGTAGAGCGAGGAGCCGTACTAGGGACGACCCCGGTTTTAACTACCCTGCCGTTATGCTGCCGAAATTTTGAATAATATTCATGTGTTAGAATTATTTTCATGTGTTGAAACTATATTCATGTGTTGAATAGAAAACATTCATGTGTTGAATAGTAATTCATTCGTTGAATAGAAATTCATGTGTTGAATGGTATTCATGTTTTAAATAAATGGTTTCAACATAAAAAAATCACATTTTTATTTTATATATACGAGCTATAGAAAACATTCATGTGTTGAATAGAAATTCATGTGTTGAATGGTATTCGTGTTTTAAATAAATGGTTTTAACAATAAAAAATCACATTTTTATTTTATATATTCGAGCTATATAAAACATTCATGTGTTGAATAGAAATTCATGTGATAAATGGTAGTCGTGTTTTGAAATAAATTGTTTTATAATAAAAATCATATTTTTATCATCTATATGAACTATATAAATTAGTCATGTTTTGAAAGAAATTGTTTTATAATGAAAATCATATTTTTATCATCTATATGAACAATATAAAATAGTCGTGCTTTGAAATGAATTGTTTTATAATAAAAATACTATTTTTTCATCTATATGCTATATAAAATAGTCATGTTTTGAAATAAATAGTTTTACAATAAAAATCACATTTTTATTATATACATGAATTGTTAAAAATAGTGAAGTGTCGAAATAAATGTCGGTTGGATAAAAATATCATTTTTATCAAATGTATGAAAAGAATATGGTTTTGAAATCGAAGAATCGATTATATTAATATATATAATTAATTAAAATAAATCGAATAACGAAGCTGCAATTCGTGTTTTGAAACCGTGATTTCAAACGATTAGTGCGGGAGATCCGACCATTGGATTTTCCCCAAATCGAAACTGTTGGGTTCGCTTTGGAAATATCTTTCCAATGACACCAACTTTGTAAAGATCCAACGGTTGGATTGTCTGGAATGTTTAATTCAAATCTGAAGAAAAACAGCGCCAGAATCGATTATATATATATATATATATATATATATATATATATATATAATTAAATTAAATCGAATAGCGACGCTGCAGTTCGTATTTTGAAATCGAAACTTCAAACGAGTGTACCGGGAGATCCGACCGTCGGATTTTCCCGAAACTGAAACCGTTGGATTCGTTTTGAAAAGATCTTTCTAATGATATAAAATTTGTGAAGATCCAACGGTTAGATTTTCATATATGCATAAATCAAATCTGAAGAAAAACAGCGCCACGGTCGCGTTATGGCCTGAAGCGTCGTTTGAATAAATTGGCTATTTTTAAATAAATAAAAATAGCGATAAATCGTTATAAAATATTATAAACGATATTGAATGTGAAATTTAGAAACTAACTGAAGGTTAGCTAAGTTGAATGGTTTCCTGGGTTTTGATCTGATGTTGGTTTCGGCCTTCGGGGTTAATATTTGGGAAATCGTTCTCTTACTAAATTACAGTTAGTGACTAATGAATTGGAATAAGGCATATGTTCTGTTTGTGTGGCACTTGTTAATTATATGCGCGAGTTGCTCAGAAAGACCGGGTTTATCCCATTCTGAATAATTGAATCGACGATAAGAAGTCGATGATGAAGACGGCGGTTGAAGATCAGAGATGTTCACCTGGGTTGGATGATAACTGATGTCCTGATTGGGAGGCATCCCGAAATATGGATAATGAGTGGTGATCGTCCAGACGTACGTGGATATCGATGGATATGCGAGGTATATAGTGCCTCAGTTTCGTTCAGACCCAGAATGGACTTGTAGATGGACTGTTTGTCTGACATTGGAATTTATTCTGTGTGATTGATAGCCATCAGTTGCATGGTGTGAATTGCCTGTGTAGCATGCTAAGATGCAGTGATCAAGGCTTCTGTTGAAAAGCAAAGTCTTGTGGTTGATGATCAAAGCACCGCCTGTGTGGCGTAGCTTTGTGTATAACGTGAATTCGCGAGCCTCACACCCCGGTATGAACCAGAAATGGGAGAGGACCTCAGGGAGGTCATGCGTTTCCGTCTAGCTAGAGGTGGTGTCAGTGCTTAAAACCGGCTGACATTTATACTATTTTTCACCTATGTGGTTGTTGCTATTGCGAGGCGCCTCGGATATATCGGTGACTATGTGAAGCCGATGGAGTCATTCGTTGGCTTATTTATGCCCCAAAGTGTAATAACCCGGAAAATCTGGGCCAGTTTAAATTTTTTATTTTGGCAATTTTAGCGAATTTCGAATATTTAAAATAGATTATTTTAAATATAATCAACGAGAAATTTATTTTGAATAGAATTCGACGCATATATTATATGCGTCGTCGTTAGAATATAAATATTTATATATATAATTATAACTAGAATTGAAAATGGCGCGGTAGTTTGATAATTCGATTTCAAACTTCGATTGAATGTACCGGGTGCAAAACAATACGGATTTTAGTGAAACCAAAAACATTAGGATCTAATTGATAATATCTTTCCAACGAATACGAAAAATCAAATTTTCATAGCGGGAATCAAAAGGTATGTCCAGTTGAAAATTCTGAATAGTCGCTATAGAATTCAGGCCCTTAAAAATAGGAATTTTGCAAATGACCTCGGATTTCGACGAAACCACTTTTGTTGGGTCCGTGATGTTAAATTATTGCTAGATTCCAAATTTCATAATTTTTCGAATCAATATGTGAGCGTGGTAGAGGAAAACGCGTTTGACCAGTTTCAGTTGATTTTAATCGACTGGAAAATGGCCATTTTTCCAACGGTCCCGGAATTCGACGAAACTAGTTTTGTTAGGACCATATCGTCAATACGAAGCTAGAAAATATTTTTCTGCAATTTTTAGAGTTAGTATGTGACCCCGGTAAATTGAAATGCACGTTCAAATTCAATATATAAAGTTATATGTTGATTTTAAAGGAAACTGATCAAAACGATCAAATCGGCTTACGATACATATCCCATTGTGTTCGGAATGGGGGTAATACGCTATGGATGACAGGCGGTGGGTCTCGTTTTGAGGTCGAAAACAAAAGTTGTTTTTTGGTGGAAAGTAATAAAATATTTAAATAATAAAAAAAATAAAAATAAAAAGAGAAAACCCTCTCCTTAAAACCCGTTGCCCCCCCCCCCCCCCGATTAAATCAGAAATCGATTTCAAAATAAAAAAAGAAGAAGAAAAGGAGGCGGAGGAGCCGTCGCTCCACCGATGGTGGCGCCGCCGCCTCTGGCTAGCCCCCCCCCCCCAGGCCGCCGCAACCCTCCTGCCTCACTCCACCTCTCCTCCATCGTCCGACCTCCTTCTTCCCCCTTCCCTCTTCGATTTAGGCCGTAGCCCCCTCTGAAACCCCAATCCACCACCGCGCCCTAGCTCGCGCCGACCCCCCCTGACCAACCACCGCGCCTCCTCTGGCCCCATCCGACTCCGACGCCGCCCCTACCCATCCCCCTCTCCGTTTAAAACCTGTAGCCGCCGCGAATCCGCCAAACCATGAAGCCGACGCCACTCCAGCACCTCCAGCAACTCCTACCAAGGACCTTGGACTATTTCCCCCCCCTTCCATCCACAGAAAGCGCTGTAAGCTTTTATTTTAATTTAATTGCTTAGTTTAGTTAATTAAAAAGTGTTGTGTATATATTTCAGATTTTTGCAAAAATACGAAAAGACGATATTTTTAAATATGAAAAGAAGATATTTTTAAATATGAAAAGACGATATTTTTAAATATGAAAAGACGAGATTTTTATAAATGAAAAGATTAGATTTTTTTAAATTAGAAAAGGCGAAATCTTTATATGAAGAATAGCGGGATAAAAATAAATTTTTTATCTATATAACATCGTAGTAAAAATTCGATTTTTAAATGTATGAAGCGATTATAAAAATATGATTTTCAAATTGAAAGTGAACAAATAAAAATGTGATTTTTATTTTAAAGATATCAAAATATAAAAATGTGTGATTTTTATATATGTAGTGAATACGGGCAACGAAGGCGACAAAAAGCAAGAACGATGAAGATTTCTATGAATGAAGTGTCGTGAAGTTGGATAGCTATTGGTGAGAATTTCTCACTCTTCAATTTCTTTTTCTAGTTATATATATATACTAGGATGCAGACGGTGCTTAGTAGCACCCGACACCCGTCATCCACAGACCATGGATGGCTTGTTTGTTAAATTGTTTGGTTGAGTAGTTGGTTAGTCTAATTGGTTTGAATTGAATTGTTTGGTGAAATGGAATGGATTTGATTGATGTGTGAATGGCGTGGGCCTTCACTAGACCGGGGATAAGGCTAGGCCTCGTCCCGTTTCTAGTATCGTGTCGTTATGCCGCCGAAATTTTCTAAAATATGTTAGAAAAATAAAAATATCATTTTTATTGTATAAATGAACCGAATAGAATATTCATATTTTGAATAAAATATATTATCGTTAAAAATATAATTTTTAACATGAAATTGAATAAATAAATATTTATAAACCAGTCGGCCGATTTGTTTATATACACTGATTTGACTGATATTGATTGGGTCAATAAATTTTACACGTCGCCCAACTGCACAACCAAAATCTGTGTTTGATTGTTTGAAACCCCACACGGGTGTTGGGATGAAATTTGAAGTTCACTCATCCTGATTGATTAAATATGTCGATCGATTGATTGACAGGCTGTTATAAGCGTTAGATATCTATATTCGATGCTTATACAGTGTAGTGCACTTTGGTTGATGGCTGATTATTTTTCAATGTTATTATATACATGTGTTGTATGGAATCCATATAATTAACATTATATGGTGATTGATTGGGCCTCATTCCAATCGGGAAAATAATGAATATTGTAAAGGAAAATTCATGTGCTGAATATAAAAATAGTCATGTGTTGACGATGTTCATGTGTTGAGTGAAATATTTTATACAATGAAATTTACATCTTTATCATATTTAAAATTAGAACTACTTTACGGTTGAAGTCTAATTGAAATCAAACGTTAGATACCATAATTTTGTAAAATATTTTACATAACAAAAATAGTGATGTGTTGACAGTACTCATGTGTTGAGATTAGTCGTGTGTTGAAAGAAATATAGATTCATGTGTTGAATAGAATAAATATTCATTTGTGGAATAGAATAACGAATTATTGAAATATAAAGCCGTGTTGATTAGAGATGCGTTATTTTGACGCGAATGATATTTATATCGATTTTATTCGTTTTATAATGAATATTTAAAGGTGATTTCAAAATTTAATATTTTGAAAGGAAATTCAAATTGAATTAGATTAAAATTCAAATTGAAATTTTATTGAATCAATTTGAAATGAATTCGAATCAATTTGAAATGAATTCGATTTGAATTGAATAGACAGTGAATATGAATTCAAATTGAATAGAAATGAATTCAAATTGAATTAAATTAAAATTGAATTAAAACGAATTGAAATCGTCTTGAATGGAATTTAAAACGAACTGAAATTGAATTGAATCAATTTGAAATGAACTCGAATTAAAGTAAATAGAAGGTAAATTCAAATTGAATTGAATTAAAATGAATTAGAATTTGAATTGAATTGAAACGAATTTGAATTTGAATTAAATAAAATAGAAATGAATTCGAATTGAATTGAAATCAAATCGATTTGAAATTGAAGATGAAGTTGAAATTGTTTTTGAAATGAATTTAGAACTATTTATAAAATTTGTTTTAAAAGGAAATCGATGAAATATATATATAATATATATATATATATATTATATATTTAATGGCCTGAATAGAACGCGCCGCTCCGCGGCAGTTCGTGAATTTCGACCATTGACTTCGAATTGACGTTGCGGGAGATCCGACCGTCGGATTCTCCTAAAACCGGAACCGTTGGGTTCGTATCGAAAAGAGCTTTCCAATGAATATTAGAAATTTGAAATATAACGGTTGGATTTGGAATTATGTCCAAATCAAATTTGAAAAAGGTCGCTGTAAGTGCAGTTCGATAGCCGTTGATGGTAATCGACTGTACGGGCCTTGATAAAATTATTAAAAATATTGATAATTTGTGTAAAATCATAATATGTGAATCGGAAAGAACTGGGATGAAGAATTCCACATTTGAAATGATAAAAATAGATTTTTATCGAAATGAACTAGTTTTGAACTAGAATTAAAATCAATTTATTTTTGAAATAAATAAATTGAATTTGAAAGTGATTTTAAAAATAATCAATATTCCCAATACGTGGATTGGACTGGAGTTGAATCGAAATTATCTTCGGGATATTTCGATGTTTGATTTCGTGACTATAAAGATATTGTTATGGGAATTTGAAAGATATATTTTATATCGTTATTTCCAATACGATATATGTTGGTTTCAGAATTTGATATTGAATATAAGCCGATATATTTTATATTCAGAGCCTTGTATTTAATATCAAATATGATTTGGGTTTATCGTGGATCGTGTTTTAGATGACATTGGTTCTTTAACCCAGTTAAAGGCAGGATATTGATTTTTGAAAAGATTGAAACTAAGTGGAGTTTTAATGAATCTTTAATTAGATTAAAAAGTGAATTGATAATTTAAATTATCAAATCTGAAAGGTGATCGAGAATGGAGTACCACCAGCTTTGCTCCAAAGCGATAGTTAAATCTTTGATTAGATTTGAACGTGAAATGGTAATTAATTTTACCGATAACACCGTGGTGTTAGATATGGAGTATCACCAGTTTTTCTCCATGGGATATATAGGTTGGGATTGGGAAATAAAATAAATAATTACTTCGGTGTGGTTCGCTAATCCCGACTAGTTTGAAATGATATCCAAAGGAAGATTAAAGAATAAATTTAGAAGAATTTATCTTGGATAAAATTAATGGGAACATTTCCCTAAGAATGTGATTTTGTGAATAAAAGAATATTCTGAATTGGAATGAGGCGTTCGTTGTGTTTGTGTAACATTCGTTTATTATATACGTGGGTTATTCAGAAAGGCCGGGTTTATACCCATTCTGAATAACCGATTCGACGAGATGTCGAAGATGAAGACGGTGGTTGAAGACCGGAAGTCTTCACATCGTTTGGGTGATTACTGATAATCTTGATTGGGCTGTACACCCAGGATGAGGGAATCAGTTGGTGATCGTCCAGACGTACTTGGAGATGGATGGATATGCGAGGAAAGTGCCTCCGGTTTCGTTCAGACCCAGAGCGAACTTGTAAATGGATTGTGTGTCTGACATCAGATTTTATTCTGTGTTGATTGATCTCTATTAAATATACATCTGTTTGGCGGCGGAGAATTTATTCTCTTGCTTAACGCCCTTCTCTGAGACGTGCGAGCTCAGAGGTTGTATATCGATGGACATCAGTCGCATGAAGTGAATTGCCAATGTGGCACGCGTAAGTGGCAATTGATCAAGGCTTCTGTTGAAAAGCAAAGTCTTGTGGTTGATGATCAAAGCACGGCCTGTGTGGCGTAGCTTTGTGTATAACGTGAATTCGCGAGCCTCACACCTCGGTATGAGTCAAAAACGGGATAGTGACTGCAGGGAGAGCTTGACGTTTCTTTCTAGCTAGGGTGGTGTCAGTGACCTACCAGCCCTGACATTTATATACTTTTCACCTGTGTGGTTGTTGGATACGAGGCGCCTCGGATGTAGGTCTGTAAGGACCGGGAAACGTGTGTTCAGGAATAATTAATCCTCAAAAGTAAGAGAGGACCGGCCCTGAAGATCCAAGGATCATAGTGGGGTCCTGGGACATTTGCTAGAGTGTCTCGAACGCGGAGAGGAGCTTGCCCCTTGCCTCGACTCATGATGGAATCCAATTTCCAATATGTGATATTGCGGTTTTAATTGTAGAACTAGTATGGCGACATAGTAGATGGTAGCTATGCCGCCTATGATTGATATTTATGATTGAAATTGTTTTGACACTATACACCTAAAATAGTATCAAATAATGTGTTTTTAAACGTATCAAGCATGCTTTGGCTGTTATAAGGTAAAAACCCTATCCTCCGGCTTGCGTTGCATTGTGTGATGGGACCTGGGTCTTATAACAGCTTCATTTTTCTTTATTTAGCATTGCGCTGTTTGTTCTATGCACTGGTATTCTTGGGAGGAAACCCGTTCCGTGTTATACGGCGTGGTCCCTTGATTTACCAAACTTTAAAACCAATATTAATAACTGTTTTAGTTCTCACACCAGTCATATGACTGACCTGGAGTTTATTGTTTTAACCTAAACTCTGGGTGCCCCTATTTTCCGCACGGGCAGCTAGTAGTTTTGGTTTTGCAGATTTATATTCACAGGGTCCTGATTTACAGCTGGAACGATGCTCGGAAAGCTCTATATCCGTGTATCACTTCTAGTTGTGCTTTTGTATATTTTCCCGCTGCTATGTAATTTATTGTAATCTCTGATATTTATCGAATGTAATTTATTCATTTATACTCTGTATATTCTTGTATCTGATGGAATTGTTGTAATAACAATGAAATGTTCTTCTGTATGCGTCCTTTTGTGTGTTGTTCTCAAAGTATCCGCTCTTTCCTTCACGGGGAAGTTACGGGTTCTTACAGTTGGTATCAGAGCTTTGGTTTACAGAGCTCGAGAACAAGACACATTAGAACCATACGAAAGAATTCATCAGATATTGGATTAGTAATATCCAATTAGAATGACTCGTTAGAGATAGGATCAGTAGTATCCTAGAACGAGTGTGAAGAGTATACTTTTCAAATGAAAACAATTTTGTTTTGAAAATTTAAATTGCTTTATACGTATTTGAATATTTATTTATATTGATATGGACAATCCAGTATATAAAAGTTTTGTATATACGCGTCATGAACGTATATTCGAAGTTTTAATATACTGGGTAGATATAGAATCACATTCTAGATATCCGGGGATGATTCTGATGATGGTGCATCATCATCAGTATTCATATTCGAATTTCGAAGGTGTGATATCTATATATTTCCATTAGACTGGTGTGAGAACCAAAACTAATATAGCTAGAATACATTGTTGTGAGTTGGCATCAAAACAAGATTTTCCGTATATATGTATCATAATTATGAATTTGAAACTCTAATTCACTAATTGATAGATGTTTGAGTTGTTTGTTTATTTGTTTGACAATTTTTAACCATTTATGCCTAATTGAATCAAATATTGAATTGTATTAAAAATTGGTCGCATTTGCTTGCATATACAAGTACTTACATTGAACAGGTCATAGCAAGGAGGCTAGAGCCGAAGAATAAAATTTGTTTGCCCGACAAATAGGTACATGTTTACTATATAATTTACTGTTTTGTTTGGGTGATGATGATTTTATGAGCCTATTGGCTAGCCGCTTAGCCTTTTCTTTTTCTTTTTGAGATCAGAAGGCCTATATGGCAATTTCGGGATTTTCCCGTGGCTCCCGGTGCAGGGGAGGTTATGGCGAAATTTTTCGAAAATTTAGGGTGTTAGCCAAATTTTTGAAAATTCTCAGAAACTGAAAAGTTGGAGAATGGAAGCCAGATCGAATGTAGAGTTGATTAATCAAACCACTTTCGACATTGTTCCTTTTCGGGGACGAAAAGTTTTAAGTGGGGGAGATTGTAATAACCCGGAAAATCTGGGCCAGTTTAAAATTTTTATTTTGGCAACTTTAGCGAATTTCGAATATTTAAAATAGATTATTTTAAATATAATCAACGAGAAATTTATTTTGAATAGAATTCGACGTATATATTATATGCGTCGTCGTTAGAATATAAATATTTATATATATAATTATAACTAGAATTGAAAATGGCGCGGTAGTTCGATAATTCGATTTCAAACTTCGATTGAATGTACCGGGTGCAAAACAATACGGATTTTAGTGAAACCAAAAACATTAGGATCTAATTGATAATATCTTTCCAACGAATCCGAAAAATCAAATTTTCATAGCGGGAATCAAAAGGTATGTCCAGTTGAAAATTCCGAATAGTCGCTATAGAATTCAGGCCCTTAAAAATAGGAATTTTGCAAATATCCTCGGATTTCGACGAAACCACTTTTGTTGGGTCCGTGATGTTAAATTATTGCTAGATTCCAAATTTCATAATTTTTCGAATCAATATGTGAGCGTGGCAGAGGAAAACGCGTTTGACCAGTTTCGGTTGATTTTAATCGACTGGAAAATGGCCATTTTTCCAACGGTCTCGGAATTCGACGAAACTAGTTTTGTTAGGACCATATCGTCATTACGAAGCTAGAAAATATTTTTCTGCAATTTTTAGAGTTAGTATGTGACCCCGGTAAATTGAAATGCACGTTCAAATTCAATATATAAAGTTATATGTTGATTTTAAAGGAAACTGATCAAAACGATCAAATCAGCTTACGATACATATCCCATTGTGTTTGGAATGGGGGTAATACGCTATGGATGACAGGCGGTGGGTCTCGTTTTGAGGTCGAAAACAAAAGTTGTTTTTTGGTGGAAAATAATAAAATATTTAAATAATAAAAAAATAAAAAAAAAAGAGAAAACCCTCTCCTTAAAACCCGTTGCCCCCCCCCCCCCCCCGATTAAATCAGAAATCGATTTCAAAATAAAAAAAGAAGAAGAAAAGGAGGCGGAGGAGCCGCCGCCTCTGGCTAGCCCCCCCCCCCCCCCCCCAGGCCGCCGCAACCCTCCTGCCTCACTCCACCTCTCCTCCATCGTCCAACCTCCTTCTTCCCCCTTCCCTCTTCGATTTAGGCCGTAGCCCCCTCTGAAACCCCAATCCACCACCGCGCCCTAGCTCGCGCCGACCCCCCCTGACCAACCACCGCGCCTCCTCTGGCCCCATCCGACTCCGACGCCGCCCCTACCCATCCCCCTCTCCGTTTAAAACATGTAGCCGCCCCGAATCCGCCAAACCATGAAGCCGACGCCACTCCAGCACCTCCAGCAACTCCTACCGAGGACCTTGGACTATTTCCCCCCCCTTCCATCCACAGAAAGCGCTGTAAGCTTTTATTTTAATTTAATTTAATTGCTTAGTTTAGTTAATTAAAAAGTGTTGTGTATATATTTCAGATTTTTGCAAAAATACGAAAAGACGATATTTTTAAATATGAAAAGACGATATTTTTAAATATGAAAAGACGATATTTTTAAATATGAAAAGACGAGATTTTTATAAATGAAAAGATTAGATTTTTTTAAATTAGAAAAGGCGAAATCTTTATATGAAGAATAGCGGGATAAAAATAAATTTTTTATCTATATAACATCGTAGTAAAAATTCGATTTTTAAATGTATGAAGCGATTATAAAAATATGATTTTCAAATTGAAAGTGAACAAATAAAAATGTGATTTTTATTTTAAAGATATCAAAATATAAAAATGTGTGATTTTTATATATGTAGTGAATACGGGCAACGAAGGCGACAAAAAGCGAGAACGATGAAGATTTCTATGAATGAAGTGTCGTGAAGTTGGATAGCTATTGGTGAGAATTTCTCACTCTTCAATTTCTTTTTCTAGTTATATATATACTAGGATGCAGACGGTGCTTAGTAGCACCCGACACCCGTCATCCACAGACCATGGATGGCTTGTTTGTTAAATTGTTTGGTTGAGTAGTTGGTTAGTCTAATTGGTTTGAATTGAATTGTTTGGTGAAATGGAATGGATTTGATTGATGTGTGAATGGCGTGGGCCTTCACTAGACCGGGGATAAGGCTAGTGAGACGACCCGAAATCCCGTTCAGACGGAAACAAGGGTTATCTTTGGAATATAACACAGAAACAGATAATAGCAGAACAGAATTAAATAAATACACCAGATAATGAACAATAGAATATACTGGATAAAAGTAATCATCAGAGTTACACAGTATACAGGATCTTACTTAGTACAAATACAGTTCAGCTATACATAAATGTCTACAGCGGAAAACAAACAAAATATGTACAATAGGATCTGAACAGCATAAAAAGGAATAAATGATAGAATCCATCTTCAGCTCCAGCTATCCAGAGAAAGAACCAGCTAAACCTGAATACAAGGCTGCCCGTGTAGAAAAAGGGGCACCCGAGTTTGAGAGTGAAACAAACTACGAGTCAGTCATGGGACTGGTATGAGAAATCCATTCAACACATATGTAATATGGCTAATCACAGGACCACGCCACTTTCGTGGAACGGGTTTACTCCATTGGATTGCCAGTGCTTTAAAACAAATCTTTCTTTTAAACATCGCTATGCTTTTTATAAAAATGAAGCCATTATAAGACTCAGTTCCCATCACACAATGCAACGCAAACCGGAGGATAGAGTTTTACCTTATAACGGCCAAAATATGCTTTATACGAATAAAAACAAAGGCATTTGATATTATTGCTAGTGTTTATATGTTTCGAAAACAATTTCAAATCATAACTATCAATCATAGACGACATGAGCGTCCCATGCCACTATGTCGCCAAATATCTATACAATCGAAACCGCACGATCACGTATCTGGAAATTGGATTTCCGTCATGAACCAAGGCAAAAGATAGTCCTTACCGAATTCGTGACTCTCTAGCCCGAGCCACCGGAACAGCCGCAACTGCCCCTTGGATCTTCAGGGCCGGTCCACACGGAGTGGATTATAGTGCCTGAACAATACGTTTCCCCGCCCTTTAGGGCGTAAATGAGCCAACGAATGACTCCATCGGACCCGGATCGTCCGATCAAACCGAGGTGCCTCGCAACAACAACAACCACATAGGTGAAAAGTATATAAATGTCAGGGCTGGGAGGTCACTGACACCACCCTAGCTAGAAAGAAACGCATGCCCTCCCTGAGGTCCTTCTCCCGTTTCTGGTTCATACAGGGGTGTGAGGCTCGCGAATTCACGTTATACACAAAGCTACGCCACACAGGCGGTGCTTTGATCATCACCACAAGACTTTGCTTTTCAACAGAAGCCCTGATCACTGCATCTTAACATGCCACACAGGCAATTCATGCCATGCGACTGATGTCCATCGATATACAACCTCTGAGCTCGTGCGTCACAGAGAAGGGCGTTAAGCAAAAGAATAAATTCTCCGCCGCCAAACAGATGTATATTTAATAGAAATCAATCCACACAGAATAAATTCCAATGTCAGACACACAGTCCCTTTACAAGTCCGTTCTGGGTCTGAACGAAACCGGAGGCACTAAATACCTCGCAAACCCTTCGATCACCACGTACGTCTGGACGATCACCACTCATTATCCATATTTCGGGATACCTCCCAATCAGGACCTCGGTTACCATCCAAACGAGGTGAAGATCTCCGGTCTTCGACCACCGTCTTCATCTTCGACTTTCAATCGCGGGTCAATTATTTGAAATGAGAATTAACTCGGCCTTTTCAAATAATTCACGTATATTTAGAATTTCAAATCAATTTATTTTAATGGTTAAATTATTCGACAACACCAATATTGTTCTTTAATGTAATTTTCACACCAAACACATTCAACCATCAAATACAACATAAATCGAGCAAATTCAGTTTATTTCCACTCCATAATGTTTACGGTACTTTATAATGATTTATCGCTATTTTTATTTATTTTAAAATAGCTCATTTATTCAAAACGACGCTTCGGGCCATAACGCGGTCGTGGCGCTGTTTTTCTTCAGATTTGATTTACATATATCTGAAAATTTAACCGTTGGATCCTCACAAAATTTACGTCATTAGAAAGGTCTTTTCAATACGAATCCAACGGTTCCAGTTTCGGGAAATTCCGACGGTCGGATCTCCCGGTACAATCGTTTTGAAGTTTCGATTTCAAAATACGAACTACAGCGTCGTTATTCGATTAAATATATAATTATATTTATATATATATATAAATATAACCGCTTCTGGCGCTATTTTTCATCAGATTTGAATTAAATATTCCAGACAATCCAACCGTTGGAATTTTACAAGGTTGGTGCCGTTGGAAAGATTATTCCAAGGCGAACCCGACGGTTGCGGTTTCGGGAAAATCCAATGGTCGGATTCCCCGTACTAGTTGTTTGAAATCACGGTTTCAAAATGCGAACTACACGGCCACGTTTCGCTTTAATTTTATTTATATTTATATAGTTATATAAATATAGTTCATTCAATGATTTCAATATCGTTTTCACTTCAAATATTTCACTAACGCCTTAAAATTTTGGAAAATTTCGCCATAACCTCCCCTGCACCGGGAGCATCGGGAAATCGCAAATAGCTTTCCCGGTCCTTCTAATCTCAAAAAGAAAAAGAAAAAGCCAGGCGGCTAGCCAACAGGCTCATAAATCATCACCCAAACAAAACAGTAAATGTGTACCTATTTGTCGGGCACAAAATTTTATTCCTCTTCTCTAGCCCCTTTGCTATAACCTGTTCAATGAATATGCATATATATATATATATATATATATATATATATACATACAGTTCTTATCCTTTATCATTTTCTATTTAACTTCATATTTGATTTCTATTTGGTTTAAAAACACCATTCATTCTAATGTTACATACATAGGTGCAAATCATTTCATTAGCTAATTAATGAATATTTCAACTCATATATGTTTATTTTGAACAAGTGGCTATTTTTAACACTTCACATTTCAACGATTCATGCATACAATAAAAATGTGATTTTTATTGTAAAACAATTCATTTTAAAACACTATTTTTCTATATAGTTCATATAGGTGACAAAAATAGGATTTTTATCATAAAACAATTTCTTTTAAAACAAGATTATTTTACACAGTTCATATAGTCGATAAAAGGTGATTTTTATTATCAAACAATTTATTTCAAAATATGAATACCATTCAACACATGAATTTCTAATCAACGAATGAATATCGATTCAACACATGAAGGTTTTCTATAGTTTCTATATATAGATAAAAATGTGATTTTTATATTTAAAACGCGAATACCATTCAACACATGAATTTCTAATCAATGAATGAATATCAATTCAACACATGAAGGTTTTCTATAGTTTCTATATATAGATAAAAATGTGATTTTTATATTTAAAACGCGAATACCATTCAACACATGAATTTCTAATCAACGAATGAATATCAATTCAACACATGAAGGTTTTCTATTCATTGAATAAATATAGTTTAAGCAGATGAAAATAATTCAAACACACGAATATTATTAAAAATTTCGGCAGCATAACGGCAGGGTAGTTAAAACCGGGACCGTCCCTAGTACGGCTCCTCGCTCTACCTTAAAACCTCGCGGTTTTTGACAATGGGGATCATGCATCTAGTTCGCACGCAGGCGGCATGTATATATTTATTTCATTTCCACAAACTAATCCTATGTGGTTTCAACCAAAAATTTCTCAATCACAAATGGGTATTTTTCAACCACAATCAACCAATATCAACCACAAACAATCCCAAACAACCATCCGCTATCAATCAATTTTCACATCAATTTCAACCAATAAATATCGTCCATGGTTTGTGGACGAGGGGCGTATATATATATATTTATATATATAGCAATTCACTTTTATTTCCACACATATATATATAGCTAGAAAAAGAAATTGAAGAGTGAGAAATTCTCACAAATAGCTATCCAACTTCACGACACTTCACTTAGAGAAATCTTCCCCTTTCTCGCCTTTTGTCGCTTTCGCCCGTAGCCACTACATATATAAAAAAAATCGAATTTTTACTTCGCTATTCAATATATAAAAATCGAATTTTGACTTCGCTATTCAATATATAAAAATCGAATTTTGACTTCGCTATTCAATATATAAAAATCGAATTTTGACTTCGCTATTCAATATATAAAAATCGAATCTTGACTTCGCTATTCAATATATAAAAATCGAATTTTGACTTCGCTATTCAATATATAAAAATCGAATTTTGACTTCGCTATTCAATATATAAAAATCGAATTTTGACTTCGCTATTCAATATATAAAAATCGAATTTTTACTTCGCTATTCAATATATAAAAAATCATATTTTTACTTCGCTATTCAATATATAAAAAATCATATTTTTACTTCGCTATTCAATATATAAAAATCGAATTTTTACTTCGCTATTCAATATATAAAAATCGAATTTTTACTTCGCTATTCAATATATAAAAAATCATATTTTTATTATGCTTCGATGTTCAATATATAAAAATCATATCTTACATCTTCTACTTAATAAAAATTCCGTCTTTTCTATTTTAAAGATCTGATCTATTCTATTCTAAAAATCTGATCTTTCTATCCTAGTTCAAATCTTTTTCCTTTTTAAAGTTCTAATCTTTTTCTTTTTAAAGTTCTAATCTTTTTCTTTTTAAAGTTCTAATCTTTCAAAAATCAGAATTATACCTTTCAAAAATCAGAATTAAACTTTTCAAAAATCAGTTTTAAACCTTTTTAAAAACCAGAATCTAACTTTTTTAAAAATCAGAATTAAAATAAAATAAAAACAACTTACTGTTTCTGCGAAGAAGGGGGGTCGTCAGGGCGGAGCTGGCCAGTGGTCGGAGGTCGTCAGGGCGGTGGCTTCAGCGGTCTCGGACTGGGGGGGGCTCGCGAATTGGGCGTCGCGATGCTTCTGGGGGGGGCTCGCGAATTGGGCGTCGCAATGCTTCAGGGGGGGCGGATGCGTCGCGAGAGGGGGTTCGGGTGCGTCAAGGTGGAGAGGAGCGGGATCGGAGGGTGGAGCGGAGGTCAAGCTGGAGGAACTTGGTGGAGGCGGCGCTGCTGCTCCTCCTTTCTTTTTCTTTTTTTTCCGTTTAATGAAATCGGGGGGGGGGCAGAAAGAGAAAAGGGAGGGAGATATTTTTTTTTATTAATTAATTTAATTGCATATAGTTGACTTTTACCCACGACCTCGAAACGAGGCCCACCGCCTGTCGTCCATAGCGTTTCACCCTCATTCCGAACACAATGGGATATATATTATAAGCTGATTCGATAGTTACAATCTGTTTCTGTTTGATTTACATTTAAATCATTATATTGAATTCTAAACGTACATTTCAATTTAGTGGGGCCACATACTAACTAGAAAAATTCCAGAAAAATATTTTCTTGCATCGTATTAATGATACGGTCCTAACAAAACTAGTTTCGTCGAATTCTGAGACCGTTTGAAAAATGGCCATTTTCCAGTCGATTAAAATCAACTGAAACTGGTCAAACGCGTTTTCCTTTGCCACGCTCACATATTGGTTCGAAACATTATGAAATGTGAAACCTAGCAACAATTTGACATCACGGATCCAACAAAAGTGGTTTCGTTGAAATCCGAGGTCGTATGCAAAATGTCCATTTTTAAGGGCCTGAATTCCATAGCGACTATTCAGAATTTTCAACTGGACATATCTTTTGATTCCCGCTATGAAATTTCGATTTTTCAGATTCGTTAGAAAGGTATTCACTAGCAGATTTAAATATTTTTGGTTTCACTAAAATCCGGATTGTTTTGCACCCGGTACAGTCCGACAAAGTTTGAATTCAATTTTTGAAACTGCCACGCCATTTCAGGCCTTGTTTATAATTATAATTAATTATATTCGTTTTCAATTGTCGATTCAAACTCAGTTTTCATCGCCATTATTTAAAATATTTATTTTAAATATTTAAAATCCATTATTTTAGACAATTTAAAATTTTTAAATTGGTTCAGATTTTCTAGGTCGTTACAGCTAGGCCTCGTCCCGTTTCTAGTATCGTGCCGTTATGCCGCCGAAATTTTCTAAAATATGTTAGAAAAATAAAAATATCATTGTTATTGTATAAATGAACCGAATAGAATATTCATATTTTTAATAAAATATATTATCGTTAAAAATATAATTTTTAACGTGAAAGTGAATAAATAAATATTTATAAACAAATCGGTCGATTTGTTTATATACACTGATTTGACTGATATTGATTGGGTCGATAAATTTTACACGTCGCCCAACTGCACAACCAAAATCTGTGTTTGATTGTTTGAAACCCCACACGGGTGTTGGGATGAAATTTGAAGTTCACTCATCCTGATTGATTAAATATGTCGATCGATTGATTGACAGGCTGTTATAAGCGTTAGATATCTATATTCGATGCTTATACAGTGTAGTGCACTTTGGTTGATGGCTGATTATTTTTCAATGTTATTATATACATGTGTTGTATGGAATCCATATAATTAACATTATATGGTGATTGATTGGGCCTCATTCCAATCGGGAAAATAATGAATATTGTAAAGGAAAATTCATGTGTTGAATATAAAAATAGTCATGTGTTGACGATGTTCATGTGTTGAGTGAAATATTTTATACAATGAAATTTACATCTTTATCATATTTAAAATTAGAACTACTTTACGGTTGAAGTCTAATTGAAATCAAACATTAGATACCATAATTTTATAAAATATTTTACATAACAAAAATAGTGATGTGTTGACAGTACTCATGTGTTGAGATTAGTCGTGTGTTGAAAGAAATATAGATTCATGTGTTGAATAGAATAAATATTCATTTGTGGAATAGAATAACGAATTATTGAAATATAAAGCCGTGTTGATTAGAGATGCGTTATTTTGACGCGAACGATATTTATATCGATTTTATTCGTTTTATAATGAATATTGAAAGGTGATTTCAAAATTTAATATTTTGAAAGGAAATTCAAATTGAATTAGATTAAAATTCAAATTGAAATTTTATTGAATCAATTTGAAATGAATTCGAATCAATTTGAAATGAATTCGATTCGAATTGAATAGAAAGTGAATATGAATTCAAATTGAATAGAAATGAATTCAAATTGAATTAAATTAAAATTGAATTAAAACGAATTGAAATCGTCTTGAATGGAATTTAAAACGAACTGAAATTGAATTGAATCAATTTGAAATGAACTCGAATTAAAGTAAATAGAAGGTAAATTCAAATTGAATTGAATTAAAATGAATTAGAATTTGAATTGAATTGAAACGAATTTGAATTTGAATTAAATAAAATAGAAATGAATTCGAATTGAATTGAAATCAAATCGATTTGAAATTGAAGATGAAGTTGAAATTGTTTTTGAAACGAATTTAGAACTATTTATAAAATTCGTTTTAAAAGGAAATCGACGAAATATATATAATATATATATATATATATATTATATATTTAATGGCCTGAATAGAACGCGCCACTCCGCGGCAGTTCTTGAATTTCGACCATTGACTTCGAATTGACGTTGCGGGAGATCCGACCGTCGGATTCTCCTAAAACCGGAACCGTTGGGTTCGTATCGAAAAGAGCTTTCCAATGAATATTAGAAATTCCAAATATAACGGTTGGATTTGGAATTATGTCCAAATCAAATTTGAAAAAGGTCGCTGTAAGTGCAGTTCGATAGCCGTTGATGGAAATCGACTGTGCGGGCCTTGATAAAATTATTAAAAATATTGATAATTTGTGTAAAATCATAATATGTGAATCGGAAAGAACTGGGATGAAGAATTCCACATTTGAAATGATAAAAATAGATTTTTATCGAAATGAACTAGTTTTGAACTAGAATTAAAATCAATTTATTTTTGAAATAAATAAATTGAATTTGAAAGTGATTTTAAAAATAATCAATATTCCCAATACGTGGATTGGACTGGAGTTGAATCGAAATTATCTTCGGGATATTTCGATGTTGGATTTCGTGACTATACAGATATTGTTATGGGAATTTGAAAGATATATTTTATATCGTTATTTCCAATATGATATATGTTGGTTTCAGAATTTGATATTGAATATAAGCCGATATATTTTTTATTCAGAGCCTTGTATTTAATATCAAATATGATTTGGGTTTATCGTGGATCGTTTTTTAGATGACATTGGTTCTTTAACCCAGTTAAAGGCAGGATATTGATTTTTGAAAAGATTGAAACTAAGTGGAGTTTTAATGAATCTTTAATTAGATTAAAAAGTGAATTGATAATTTAATTATCAAATCTGAAAGGTGATCGAGAATGGAGTACCACCAGCTTTGCTCCAAAGCGATAGTTAAATCTTTGATTAGATTTGAACGTGAAATGGTAATTAATTTTACCGATAACACCGTGGTGTTAGATATGGAGTATCACCAGTTTTTCTCCATGGGATATATAGGTTGGGATTGGGAAATAAAATAAATAATTACTTCGGTGTGGTTCGCTAATCCCGACTAGTTTGAAATGATATCCAAAGGAAGATTAAAGAATAAATTTAGAAGAATTTATCTTGGATAAAATTAATGGGAACATTTCCCTAAGAATGTGATTTTGTGAATAAAAGAATATTCTGAATTGGAATGAGGCGTTCGTTGTGTTTGTGTAACATTCGTTTATTATATACGTGGGTTATTCAGAAAGGCCGGGTTTATACCCATTCTGAATAACCGATTCGACGAGATGTCGAAGATGAAGACGGTGGTTGAAGACCGGAAGTCTTCACATCGTTTGGGTGATTACTGATAATCTTGATTGGGCTGTACACCCAGGATGAGGGAATCAGTTGGTGATCGTCCAGACGTACTTGGAGATGGATGGATATGCGAGGAAAGTGCCTCCGGTTTCGTTCAGACCTAGAGCGAACTTGTAAATGGATTGTGTGTCTGACATCAGATTTTATTCTGTGTTGATTGATCTCTATTAAATATACATCTGTTTGGCGGCGGAGAATTTATTCTCTTGCTTAACGCCCTTCTCTGAGACGTACGAGCTCAGAGGTTGTATATCGATGGACATCAGTCGCATGGAGTGAATTGCCAATGTGGCACGCGTAAGTGGCAATTGATCAAGGCTTCTGTTGAAAAGCAAAGTCTTGTGGTTGATGATCAAAGCACGGCCTGTGTGGCGTAGCTTTGTGTATAACGTGAATTCGCGAGCCTCACACCTCGGTATGAGTCAAAAACGGGATAGTGACTGTAGGGAGAGCACGACGTTTCTTTCTAGCTAGGGTGGTGTCAGTGACCTACCAGCCCTGACATTTATATACTTTTCACCTGTGTGGTTGTTGGATACGAGGCGCCTCGGATATAGGTCTGTAAGGACCGGGAAACGTGTGTTCAGGAATAATTAATCCTCAAAAGTAAGAGAGGACCAGCCCTGAAGATCCAAGGATCATAGTGGGGTCCTGGGACATTTGCTAGAGTGTCTCGAACGCGGAGAGGAGCTTGCCCCTTGCCTCGACTCATGATGGAATCCAATTTCCAATACGTGATATTGCGGTTTTAATTGTAGAACTAGTATGGCGACATAGTAGATGGTAGCTATGCCGCCTATGATTGATATTTATGATTGAAATTGTTTTGACACTATACACCTAAAATAGTATCAAATAATGTGTTTTTAAACGTATCAAGCATGCTTTGGCTGTTATAAGGTAAAAACCCTATCCTCCGGCTTGCGTTGCATTGTGTGATGGGACCTGGGTCTTATAACAGCTTCATTTTTCTTTATTTAGCATTGCGCTGTTTGTTCTATGCACTGGTATTCTTGGGAGGAAACCCGTTCCGTGTTATACGGCGTGGTCCCTTGATTTACCAAACTTTAAAACCAATATTAATAACTGTTTTAGTTCTCACACCAGTCACATGACTGACCTGGAGTTTATTGTTTTAACCTAAACTCTGGGTGCACCTATTTTCCGCACGGGCAGCTAGTAGTTTTGGTTTTGCAGATTTATATTCACAGGGTCCTGATTTACAGCTGGAACGATGCTCGGAAAGCTCTATATCCGTGTATCACTTCTAGTTGTGCTTTTGTATATTTTCCCGCTGCTATGTAATTTATTGTAATCTCTAATATTTATCGAATGTAATTTATTCATTTATACTATGTATATTCTTGTATCTGATGGAATTGTTGTAATAACAATGAAATGTTCTTCTGTATGCGTCCTTTTGTGTGTTGTTCTCAAAGTATCCGCTCTTTCCTTCATGGGGAAGTTACGGGTTCTTACACAAAGGGTGGGGAAACGCAGTGTTCAGGCATTTTAATCCACATCGATGGACCGGCCCTGTCGCTCCAAGGGTCAGTCGAGCTCTGATCCTGAGGCTCGGGCTAGAGAGTCCCGAATTCGGTAAGGACTATCTTTTGCCTTAGTTCATGATGGAAATCCAATTTCCAAATACGACACCATGCGGTTTTGATTGTAACCCTATATTTGGCGACATAGTGGCATGGGACGCTCATGTCGTCTATGATTGATACTTACGATTTGAAATTGTTTTTGAAATATATAAACACTAGTAATAATACCATGATTTTGTTTTATTCGTATCAAGCATATTTTGGCCATTATAAGGTAAAAATCTATCCTCCGATTTGTGTTGCATTGTGTGATGGGAACTGAGTCTTATAATGGCTTCACTTTTATAAAAAGCATTGCGTTGTTTAAAAGATTTACTTGTTTTAAAGCACTGGCAATCCAATGGAGTAAACCCCTTCCGCGAAAGTGGCGTGGTCCTGTGATTGGCCATATTATAAAATGTGTTAAGTAGATTTCTCATACTAGTCCCATGACTGACTCGTAGTTTGTTTCACTTGCAAACTCGGGTGCCCCTTTCTACACGGGCAGCCTTGTATTCAGGTTTTAGCAGGCTCTTCCTGGATAGCTGGAGCTGAAGATGGATTCTACCATTTATCTCTTTTATGTTGTTCAGCTCCTATCATACATATTATATTTGTTTTCCGCTGTAGACATTTATGTATAGCTGAATTGTATTTGTACTAAGTGTGATCCTGTATACTGTGTAACTCTGATGATTGTGTTTATCCAGTGTTTTCTATTGTATATTATTTGGTGTATTTATTTATTTCTGTTTTGCTATTATCTGTTTATGTGTTATATTCCAAAGATTACCCTTGAAACCGTCGTATGGGGTTTTGAGGTCGTCACAATTAGGGTTTGGGGATTAGTGAATATTTATATTATCCAATTAGTTAAACCCAATTAAGGCCCGATTTGCAACTTGGTCATATTTCAGCCCAACGACTGTCGTTCTTACCTATTAACCCCTATTCCGGACTCATCTAGCTATGTCCCACAGGCCCAAACGACTGTCTGGACCCAGATTTTCTTTATTTTAAAATATTTTCTTTTATTTTTAATTCAATCGTACGAATAAACCCACCGGGGACACAAATTAACTTCGAAAAATATATTTAGTTATGTTTTGATGCTGCGGACCTAGGAAAATTAATTTCGTTCAATTCTGAGCCTATTTGAAAAATGGCATTATTCAAGTCGATTAAAATTGACCGAAATTAACAAGATACAAATCTATTTGCCATGGTCACAAATTAATTCGAAAATTATGAAAAATTAAACTTAGCAATAATTTGACATTCCGAATCCAACAAAAGTGGTTTCGTCAAAAATAGAGGTCATTTGAAAAATGGCTACTTTTAATATTAAAATATATATATAAATCCTATAGCGACTATTCTGAAATTTAAACTGGGTATAACTTTTGATTCCCGCTATAAAATTTCGATTTTTCGGATTTATTGGAAAGATATTATAAAAGAGATTCTAATATTTTTGGTTTCACTAAAATCCGTTAAATTTTGCATTCTGTACGGTCAGTCAAAGTTCAAGTTTGACTTTTCAAACTACCGCGCTATTTCTAACTCCTTTTATAATTAAAATTAAATTATTCATCCTAACTTCAATTTAAATAAATTTTTAATCATTATTATTTTAAATAAATTATTTTAAATATCAAAACCCATTAAAATTAGTTAAAATAAATTTTAAATTTACCCCAAAATTCAGGGTTGTTACAATCTCCCCCACTTAAAAACTTTTCGTCCTCGAAAAGGAACGAAGCAAGAGTTGTTTAATTAACTAACTCATCTTTCATTCTTTTATTCGTTTCTATAATTATTTTAGTTGAACTAATAATTACATTACACAACCATCAATCAATTAGTTGATTAGCTTTTAAAATATATAACTTTTATATATTCAAAAATCATATTTTCAAAGATCGATTATATATATATATCCAAAAATACGTTAATTATAAACTGGGCACTCTCAACTCATTCTAGGGCAATACTAACCCCATCTCTAATGAGTTTTTTCATTATAGAATACTGCTGATCCTATCTCTAATGAGTAAATCCAATCTCTGATGAGTCTTTTATTCAGTTCTAACGAGTTGTACCCTAAAGATTTGAGCTAACCAGAGCTCTGATACCAATTGTAACGACCCAGGTTTCACCCGGACCCAATCGATCTTTAGATCGACCAAGACCATTCAAAACCCAAATACGTTAACTCTGGGAATACAACACATCAGAACAATAATAGCAGACTTTTATAACACATCATAATAATGTTACATCAGAGTACAGAATATCAGTGTACAATGATTTAAATTACAACGGAAGATAAATTACAACAAATTATAATACAATACAGCGGAAGACATCTATGCTCTGGATACAGCTTTAGGCTTTGATCCAGAATCCTGCTCAAGAGATAAATATCTGCAAAAAGCTACTCGACTGCCCGTGTGGAAAAGAGGGCACCCGAGTTTGCAAAGTGAAACAAACTGCGAGTCATTCATGGGACTGGTGTGAGAATTCTTAACCAATATTTCTAATAGCAATAAGACAAATCCAAGGACCAAACCGCTAACGCGGAACGGGTTTTATTCCAATGGATTGCCGGTGCATAAATTAAAGTAAAACGTTAAACAACGAAATTCTTTTTAGAAAAATGGAATCATCATAAGACTCAAGTCCCATCACACAATGCAACGCAAACCAGAGGATAAAGTTTTACCTTATGATGATTAAACATGCTTGGTACGATAAAATCGAATTTGATATTATTATTAGTGTATATATGTTTCAAAAACATTTCAAAGTAAATGTATCACTCCTAGGAAGCATAGCTACCATATACTATGCCTCCATACTAGTAATACAATCAAGTCCGTAGGGTCGTACTGGGAATTTGGTTTCCATCATGAGTCAAGGCTAGGAACGATCTTCTTACCGATTCGAGACACTCTAGCTAATGTCTCAGGATTCCCCGCAGTGAACCCTTGGATCTTGTAGGGCCGGTCCGCACATACGATTTTGCGAATTAGTTACTCCTGAACACACGTTTCCCGTTCCTATAGGACCTAATATCCAAGGCACCTCATTCCATCATCCACATAAGTAAAATGCCGGGCCGTGTAAAACCCAAACACCACTTCTAGCTAGAAAGAAACGTGCTGCTCTCCCTGCGTTCCCTTGCTCCGTTTTAGACTCAACCGGGGTGTGAGGCTCGCGAAGTCATGTTATACACAAAGCTACGCCTAAGTAGGCCATGCTTTGATCATCAACCACAAGGCCTGCTTTTCAACAAAAGCCTTGATCATCTACATCTTAGCATGCCACATTGTCAATCCATACCGTACCATTGATTCCTACCAATATATAACCTCTAAGCTCGTACGTCTTAGAGAAGGGTGTTAAACACCAAACAGATATATATTTAGCAGAGATCAACGAATATTGTATAAAAGAATACAACGTCAGGCATACAATCCATTTTCAAGTCCGTTCTGGTTCTGAACGAAACCGAAGGCACCTTATACCTTGCATATCCGAACAATCAACAAGTAATCTGGACGGCCACCATTGTATCACCTTCAAGGTAGCTACTCCAATCATGGGCATCAATGGTAACTCATCCATCCAACGTAAAGATCGTTGGTCTTCAATCACTGTCTTCAACTCTTCGACTTAGATCGACGAATAATAATTTGAAATGAGATTGAACTCGGACCTTTCAAAAGATTCTCGCGTATATATCATTTCAAATCATTTCTTATCGTTAATATTAATTTATAACGATTATTCTCTATTTTTATTATATAAAAATAATTGAATTTTTATTTAACAACACTTCATGTCAATAGGCGACCTTGGCGCTGTTTTCACCCAAATTTGTTTCACAAATTTCTCTAAATCTGACTGATGGATTTTAACACAATTCATATCGTTGGAAAGACCTTCCCAAGGCAAACCTAACGATTTCAGTTTTGGGAAAATCCGACGGCCGGATCTTTCGGTATAATCGTTTAAAGGCATGATTCCAAAATGCGAACTACCACGCTCGGTTCATTTACTTTTAATTTATATATATAATTATATATAAATATAATTCCTACGATGATTTCAATCAATCAATTTATTTCATGCATATATTTTGCCCACTCATTTTCATATCAAGAATTTATAATTCTACATAAGATTATTTTTATCCTAACAAACATGCGAATAAAAAATGATATTTTTTATTTCATAACTTCTCATTAGAATCAACTTCCATTAAAATGAAATCTTTAAATGTTTATTCCTTTCCAATGAAAATGATACTAAAATCATATCTCATTTTAATATATGAACATGACACCACAAACATGTTTCATTTTTAATATATGAACATGACCCTAAAAATATATTTATTTTTAATGTAATAACATAACACTAAAATATGTTTATATTTCATATAACAAAATGACATTAAAGATATATTCATTTTTGATATTTTCAACATAACACTAAAATATGATTATGTTTCATATGCATTAACATGAATCTAAAATATGTTAATATTTCATATGCATTAACATAAATCTAAAATATGTTAATATTTCATATGCATTAACATAAATCTAAAATATGTTAATATTACATATGCATTAAAATGTGACTTTTCTTTTTAATATAATCTACATTGCATTAAATAATTTTGCAGTGTCAAAATCTAATCTTTTCATTACATAAAAATGTAATTTTCTTACTTTAAATCTTAATTACATGAAAATATAAACTTTAACTTAATTACACAAAAATGTAATTTTATTCTAATTCTTACTTACATTAAGAAAAATGTAACTTTTCCAATTCCCTACTTCTTTTTATTGCATATAAAAGGTCAACAAAGATATAATCTTTATTTCTATACTTCTTTGTTTTGGTTTACAATTTCTAACAAAAATGTCCTCTCTATTCTAATTTCATAACAAAATGTCCATTATATTCTAATTTACATTTGAATGTAATTTTCATTTTCATTGCTTATTTACCTAAAAAGTAAATTTTCCTCTTTCATTGTTTATCTACATAAAAACGTAAATTTCTTTTCTAATTTCCTTTATAGAAAATCTATTTACATTAAAAAGGTAAATATCATATCTAAATTCTTATTATTGAAAATCTATTTACATTAAAAAGATAAATATCACTTCTACATTCTTTTAATGAAAATCAAGTTTCCACTTTTAATTACATAAAAATGTAATTTTATCTTTCTATAAATCTAATTACATATAAATGTATTTTTCTTACTTTTTAATTTGTAATGTTAATTTTAATACTTTAATTACACATAAAAATGTAATTTTATTTACTATGCTAATTCTTCCTCCTTAATTACATATAAAAATATAATTATATTTTACATGCCAAAAAACTTATTCTTTAATTACATTTAAAAATGTAATTATATTTACAATGTAAATCTTTAACCTTTAATTTCATATAACAATGCAATTTTATATGACAAAATCTTATTTTTTAATTACATAAAAATGTATTTTTTATTGCGGTGTCAATCATGTTCCTTAACACATAACGGTGTAAATAATGTCATTTCTAACAAATATAATTTTCTTTTTTATACTAATGTGACATTTAACACTAAATGTAACTTTATTCCTAATGCAACATTTTATAAGATAAAAATGTTACTTTTCTATGCTAACATTTTATATAATAAAAATGATCTATTTCTAATGCTAACATCTTAAATTGGGTTTTTCACGATTTAATAAAAATGTTACTTTGTCTAATCTTTCAATGTAACAAAAATGTCATTTTTGTCTTCATTCTTTTAAAGTAAACAAAATGCTAATTTTTCTTTAATCCTTTTTAATGATCAAAATGTAATCTTTCTTCTTAATGAACAAAAATGTATTATTGTTTTAAACTCTTTTTAATGTATAAAAATATACATTTCCAATTCATTCTCTTTTAATGTATAAAAATATACATTTCCAATTCATTCTCTTTTAATGTGATAAAATGAATGTTTTCTAATTCATTTCTCTAAAGTGACAAAAATGAATGAATTTACTTCATTCCTTTCAAAGTGACAAAATGAATGAATTCTTTCTATAATCCTATTTTCACAAAAATGTTATTTTTATTGCGAAACCCATTTCTAATAAAAAGGTTGTTTTTATTTACATAACAAACTTCTATTTAAAAATGTTAATTTTTATTGCAATAATCATGTTTTCACCAAAATGTGATTTTTATTTCTATAATCATTCTTTCACAAAAATGTGATTTTTGTTTCTATAATCATTCTTTCACAAAAATGAGATTTTTATAATGCTAATGTAAAAGCAAGATTTTTAATTTATTAACATTTATACATAAAAATGTGTTCTTTCCAAATGTTAACATTTATAGATAAAAATGTTAATTTTCTATTCTAACAATTTATATAGCAAAAATGATATTTTCCATGATGAAAACATTTCATATATTTCATACCATCCATCAACATAATACGGTCAATTCACCACAATACAGTCAATTAAAATAATCTTAAACATCACAAAATGTTCAATTTGGTGTCACATGACTAATGAACCAAAAATAGGGTTTTTTGTTTTAACTAGTCTCTAATCCAAATAAATAACAAATAATTCAGTCACAATCACATCACAATTGATCTAGGATATATATATAAACAACAGTTACACAAAAATTAAATTAAATAGATTAATTAACTATTTAAAAAGAAGAAATCTCACATCGTTATTGGGTTCTGCGCTGTTCAGATCCAAAATTTGTCAAAAATTCAACTTCCTCAGAATCAGGTCTAATCAGTGCCATCGCGTAAATCTCGATCTCACGATCGTGGCGCACCTGAAATCGTTCGAATCCGAGTTTGTACGAGCAAGATATGGTTTAATTAAGATTGAAAAAATTGAATTTAAATTAATTAACTAATTAAAAGGGCAAAATACCCTTTCTTCCTTTTCATCGTTCAAGGTCGTTCCTTTCATCTCTTTGAACCCATTGTGTTCAAAACTAGGTCTCCCATTTTCGATTAAATCTTGAAGTTAGACAACGATCAAGTGGCACCACATCGAAGAGGGAGGAGAGGGGAGCACGACGCCCTAGGTGAGGGGAGGTGCGGTGGGGCCATGGGGGTGTGGTGGGGCTGTTTATGGCGTGGGTTTGGAGGTGAAATCCGGGCTAAAGACTCCACTAAATCCAATCATATTCGTATAGAATCGAAGAGAGGAAAGATCTCTACAATAAACTCAAAAAAAGGGTTGGAATTCGTTGAATGGATTGTGAGAGATTAGGGGATGAAAATCGGATGTTCTTGGCCATAGAAAGGAGGGGCGGCGGCTGTTTCTAGAGGAAGGGGATTAGGGTTTGGGGATTAGTGAATATTTATATTATTCAATTAGTTAATTACCCAATTAAGGCCCGATTTGCAACTTTGTCAGATTTCAGCCCAACGACTGTCGTTCTTACCTATTAACCCCTATTCCGGACTCATCTAGCTATGTCCCGCAGGCCCAAACGACTGTCTTGACCCAGTTTTTCTTTATTTTAAAATATTTTCTTTTATTTTTAATTCAACCGTACGAATAAATTCACCGGGGCCACAAATTAACTACGAAAAATCCCGAAAAATATATTTAGTTATGTTTTGACGCTGCGGACCTAGAAAAATTAATTTCGTTCAATTCTAAGCCTATTTGAAAAATGGCATTTTTCAAATCGATCAAAATTGACCGAAATTGACAAGACACAAATCTTTTTGCCACGGTCACAAATTAATTCAAAAAATTATGAAAATTAAACTTAGCAATAATTTGACATTCCGAATCCAACAAAAGTGGTTTCGTCGAAAACAAAGGCCTTCTGAAAAATGGCTATTTTTAATATTAAAAAATATATATAAATCCTACAGCGACTATTCTGAAATTTAAACTGGGTATAACTTTTGATTCCCACTATAAAATTTTGATTTTTCGGATTCGTTGGGAAGATATTTTAAAAGAGATTCTATATTTTTGGTTTCACTAAAATCCATTAAATTTTGCATCCTGTACGGTCAGTCAAAGTTCAAGTTTGACTTTTCAAACTACTGCGCTATTCCTAACTCTTTTTATAATTAAAATTAAATTATTCATCCTAACTTCGATTTAAATAAAATTTTAATCACTATTATTTTAAATAAATTATTTTAAATATCAAAACCCATTAAAATTAGTTAAAATAAATTTTTAATTTACCCAAAATTCAGGGTTGTTACATTCCATACCTTATCATAGTCGGAATCCAAGCTCCAATAAGCTCCCGTAGTTTTGATTGTATACAACGTATGTAGAGCGGAAGATGCAAGCATTCTGCTATATTGATATTTATTTGTATTAGACACTGGTATAATATCAGAATAAGATATGATTTCAAAATGTTTTGGATAGGTATACAGAAAATTTTGTGTTCCAAAAGCTGTTATATATTATATTTTATTCTGCTGCGATGTGAGATTCTGTGTTGTTATTCCTGTTCTTCTTCTAGTCTAATATTTCTTTCTTTCTATTTCTCATCCTCTAACTTCTTTCTACTAATGATCTGGTAATTTCTGGTGTTTGGTTTGTCGATATGGTATTTGTATCGATAATCAGGATCGGGGAATTAGAAGTTCGTTACAGGCATGCACCAACAAGCAAGCATATTGGATTGTCCTAATTGCAAAAGCCTAGGATCGACTGCTTCAAGCTATGCCTCTTTGATGTAAACACATTTGCATCTTACTTGAATGAAACTTGTTTTGGATTTTCTCAAAAAGGGATGCAAGGATTTTGCTTACGGATCTGATTGGCTCCACCCTCAAACACTCGGGTTAGTACTGATTCGAAATTCGAATGAGTACCGGTCCAATGAGATGTCGTGGATGATCCTTCCTACCTGATGCAAACTTAGTTGTAACGATACGGATTTCGCTGGGATCTAATAGATCGCTAAATCGACCAAGACCGTTCGAATCCCGCATATGCTAACTCTGGGCATACAACACATCATAACAAATAACATAAGACTTTTATAAACATCATAATAATGTTACATCAAAGTACAGAATATATCAAAGTACATCGAAAAATAATACTATAGAGAAAGATTAAGTTACAATAAATTTAATACACTGCAGCGGAACCAATAAACAAACACAACGGAACTCTATCAATGCTTTGGACGCAGCTTTAAGCTTCAATTCAAAATCCTGCTCAATAAATAAACATCTGCAAAACAAACCACTCGACTGCCCATGTGGAAATAGGGGCACCCGAGTTTGCAAGTGGAAACAAACTACAAGTCAGTCATGGGACTGGTATGAGAAATCTTACTTAACTTATTTAATAATAAGGCTAATCACAGGACCACGTTGCTAACGTAGAACTAGTTTACTCCATTGGATTGCCAGTGCATAAAATAAAGTAAATCTTTTAAAACAACGCAATGCCTTTTAGAAAAATGAAGCCGTTATAAGACACAAGTCCCATCACACAATGCAACGCAACCCGGAGGATAGAGTTTTTCCTTATAATGGCCAAAAATGCTAGATATGAATAAAATGAAATCATTTGATATTATTACTAGTGTCTAGTCAGTTTAAAACACTTTTCAATATAAATGTATCAATCCTAGACGGATAGCTACCATATACTATGTCGCCATATATAGGTTTATAATCAAATCTGTAATGTCGTATTGGAAATTGGGTTTCCATCATGAGTCAAGGCAAGGGATGGTCTCCGTACCGATTCGAGTCACCTCTAGCAAAATGACTCAGGGCTCGGACGCTGGCGAGCCCTTGGATCCTCCAAGGCCGGTCTACACATACTTTAGTGGATTAGTTATTCCTGAACACACGTTTCCCAGTCTTATCAGACCTATCTCTGAGCCATTGGAGACTCAATATCCGAGGCGCCTCATTCCATCATCCACATAAGTAAAAATGTTTGGGCTCCATACCATGACACCACTTCTAGCCAGAAAGAAATGCATGCACTCCTTGGGTCCCTTATCTCATTTCTGACTCACACCGAGGTGTGAGGCTCACGAAGTAACGTTATACACAAAGCTATGCTAATTAAAGTTGTGCTTTAATAATCAACCACAAGTCCTTTCTTTTCAACAAATGTCTTGATCATTTGCATCTTAGCATGCCACATTGGCAATCCACGCCATGCGACTGATGTCAATCGATATAACCTCTAAGCTTGTACGTCTCAGAGAAGGGTGTTAAGCAAGAGAATAAATTCTCCGCCACCAAGCAGATATATATTTAATAGAAATCAAACAACACAGAATAAAATCCAATGTTAGGCACACATCCATTTACAAGTTCATTCTAGGTCTGAACGGAACCGAAGACACCTTATTCCTCGTCCCGTATATCCAATACGGAAGAGAGGTTCTCGCATATCCGGACAATCAACAAGTATGTTCGGACAACTACCACTTTAACCCTTTACTGGGAGCTACCTAATTCAGGGCATCAGTAGTCGTCCATTCGATGTGAAAATCGCTGGTCTTCAACCACCGTCTTCAATATCTTCGACTTTAAGCCATTGTATAATTATTTGAAATGAGATTTAACTTGGCATTTTCAAATAATTCTCGAATATATATAATTTAAATCATTTCTTTCTTTGGTTAAATTTAATTCAATTTTATAAATTAATGTCAAATAAATCTAACCGTCCACATTACTTTATAAACCAAGGGAAATTGATTTATTTTCATTCCATATCATTTATAATATTTTATAACGATTTTGAGCTACTTTTATTTATATAAAAATAGCCCATTTAATTCGAACGACGCTTTAGGTCATTACGCGGCCCTGGCGCTGTTTTCATTCATATTTGAATTACACATTTCTCGAAATCTAACCACTAGATCTTAACAAATTTAATATCGTTGGAAAGATCTTTCCAAAGAGAACCCAACGGTTCCAGTTTTGGGAAAATCTGACTGTCGGATCTCTCGGTATAATCGTTTAAAATTACGATTCTGAAACACAAACTATACCGCGCGTGATTCGTTTACTTTTAATTTATATTTATATTATATTATATATATATATATATAGTTCGTTCGATGATTTCTGCACCGTTTATTCTATTACATGTAAATTTTGTACAATTCATATTCATGTTGAAAATTATATTTTTAACGTACAAACATATATTTCAAGACATGTAATTTTTTTGTACAATTCCTATTTATGTTAAAAATTATATTTTTAACATACAAACATATATTTCAAGACATGACTATTTAATTTAC
Source organism: Allium sativum (assembly GCA_030737875.1). Lineage (NCBI taxonomy): Eukaryota > Viridiplantae > Streptophyta > Magnoliopsida > Asparagales > Amaryllidaceae > Allium > Allium sativum. The sequence goes on along the minus strand of CM060920.1, from coordinate 290,070,613 downwards.
TTCATTAACATGTTAAAAATAATATTTTTATCTAACAAACATATTTTAACATTTGATTCTTTTTATACTGCTTCACTAACATGTTAAAGACGATGTTTTCATCCAACAAAACATTTTTAACATATGATTCTTTTATTTTAACTTAACATGATAAAAATGACATTTTTAATGACAAACATGTTTTAACATATAATTCTTTTTAACTTTACTAACATGTTAAAAATGATGTTATTTTAATGAATCAATACATGTTTAACAAATGATCTTTTTTCTAACTTCTCTAACATGTAAATGATGTTATTTTAATGAATTAGTACATGTTTAACAAACGATATATTTTTTCTAACTTCTCTAACATGTAAATAACATTATTTTAATGAATCAATATATGTTTAACAAATGATCCTTTTTTCTAACTTCTCTAACATGCAAATGACATTATTTTAATGAATCAATAAATGTTTAACAAGTGATCTTTTTCTAACTTATCTAACATGTAAATAATATTATTTTATTCTAACCTAGATACAATAAAAATGCAAATTTTTACTGTTAACATATTTTTGTTTCAAACAATGAATATTTTATATCATTTCTACATACACAATAAAAATGTAAATTTTATTATTAACATGTTTTATTTCAAACAATGATCTTTTTTAATCATTCCTACATACACAATAAAAATGTAAATTTTTGTTGTTAACATGTTTTATTTCAAATAATGAAATTCTTGTCAAACCAAAACATGATTCAACAAAGGATCTTTTTATTTTTACTACACAATGCAATCCAACAATTCATCGCAACCACATTCAATCAAATCCAATTTCATATAACACATATATGAATTTTATATAGTGCATATATATAAATTTATCATCGCAATCACAACCAATTTTATTTTAAATTTAGAAATCTCACCGATGGTTTCCACTCCACCAAAAATTGAGACGAGCTCCAAATCAATCCAAATCAGTTTTGTTGCGAAGCTCTCATCGATACGGTTCCAACGGATCCTGTTTCGCTAAATTCCGAGTTCATATGAAAAAGTTATGTTTTTTTAGAAGATTAATGTATATATATATATGTGTGTGTGTATATATATATATATATATGTGTGTGTGTGTGTGTGTGTGTGTGTGTGTATATATGGGAAAGTCTAAATGAACACAAAATGTGGACACAAAATCTGAACCATTAGATCTTCGCATGAATTATACCTTACACATAAAGGCAAAAAAATCTTGTAGTCTAAATTTTATGTACATAAATTTTTGTGCAATTTTGTGTCTCAATAGCTGCTCCCTATATACACACACACACACACACATATATATAATTAACATAGGTAATTAATTAAATCCTTAACCTTAATCACTCCACTCATCCTCCTTCTTCCCCAAACACACAACAAGCACCAGCCACTCCAAGCGCACGCTGTTCCATTTTCATCCCAGCACTTTGGTCTTCGAATTCTCTCAAATTTTGCATACAAGCCTCAAACGTCACCACAAACTCAAATATAAGCTTGAGTTCGACAAGCAATACACCAATTTCTCCAAAACTCCAACCCTAGCCGCATGAACATCGTGCTGTAAAAATTACAGCGACCGAAACATCTTCAAACAGCCCCAAAACTCATACCAAATCGAAGAGCAACTCATAAGGATCACATATATATTTATTTCATTATTTTTAGTGGAGTATTTTGGTTTTTATGATTTTTGAAAGATTGAAAAGCTCTCATTTTTAGGGTTATAAGAAGAAGAGAAAGAGACTGTCATTGTTTTGTGATTAGGAATAGGTTTAGGATGTTATATAGTGGGGCCAACTTATTTTTTTATTGACTTTATTTTTAATTATACTCAAATATCGCTCATTTTCATCGTTAAAAAATCTATATGGTCACCTACGGATTCCGTTTTCGATAAAAAAATGACATGCAACTATCTTCAACATTACGGACCCAACGAAACTGGTTTCGTCGAATTTCAAGTCCGTATGTACAAACAGCGAATTTTTGAAGTCAAAATATTTTATGTTTTTCACTTTAAAAATCACGCCCGGTCACATACCGATTCTAAAAATTATGAACTTTGGAATATTACCATTATTCGACGCTATGGATTCAATAAAAAAAGTTTCATCGAATTCCGAGGTCGTCTCAATAATGTTCCTTTATAAAATTGCTCAAATTAGCTTCAAAAATATGATTTCAGCATACCTTTTCTTCTTGTAAGTCTACACGCAAACTCCAAAAATTATGCCCTTTTGGATTTAACAATTATTTGACGATACGAATCCAAAAAAAAGTGGAATTGAACTCCGAGACCGTATCAATAATGTTCCTTTGTAAAATGACTACCAGCTTTTGAACAAATGATTTTGCCTTTCACGAACACATACTGACTCCGTTCGGCGTGCACTTTGGAACCCAACAATGATTTTTCATTATGATTCCAAAAAAATTAATTTTGTCGAATTCTGAGCTTCCTAGCAAAATTTCACTTTTTAAGAGCTATGCTTTGATTTTCAAAATTTTAAAGATATTATAAATCAATTAAATAATTTTTCAGAGTTTATTTTAAGTCAAATAAAATATAAAAACTAATTTTAAAATTGTTTTCAAATATTATTTAGCAAAAATAACCAATTTCTATTAGCATATTCATTAAAATAAATTAAAACAAAATTTTAAATTGGTTCGGAAATTCCGGGTTGTTACATTTGTCCACGTTGAGATGTTACTTTCCCTTTGGATTTTCTGGCCAATCCAAGCCTTCTTTCAGCTATAAATACAGGACCTAATGGCTTATTTTAGGGGATCTTTTTGGCTCTCCTACGCCGGGACTCTGCCATTTTCATTACTCAACTTTCTATTATCTACTTTCTTTCAGGGAAAACGTATTGATGGTTCTATGTAGTGAGTAATAGGTGGTTGGCGATGACTGTGGTAAAGAAGCAATGGCTTGTGAATGATTTGTGCTGAAGGTCTGATGGAAATAGGGTATGTGATGGTGTTGAAAATTGTTGAAGGGGTAGAGAAGTTGAGGTGCAGCTATTGTGGTTTATTAATAAGGCAGAAGAGAGACAAGACTGGAAAGAAATGAAAAAAGGAAAGCTATAATTTCTGATTTTTTTTTTTTAAATTTGTAAAAATTGTAAACAAATGAAAGGAAAGAAATATGTTGTAGAAGGAAGTAGAATTGAGAGAATTGATTGCGTGAAGAATAAGATGGCAGGGGAGAAAATTTAGAAAAAGGGAATTTGTTTCTGATTGGGTTGGTATTTATAAAAAGTAAAGCGGTCAGAAAATAAGGCTGAGAAGGAAAGAAATTACAGACGTAGGAAAAGGAAAGCAATAATTTTTTTTATTTAATTTGTAAAAATGGAAAGCAATGAAAGGGACAGAAATTAGAAGGTTGAAAGGGGAAAGAAGTCAAACCAAAAATTGCAAAAAAAAAAAAATCTCTTAATTAGAGGATAATGGTATAAATCAGCAAATACCAAATCAAAGCTAATCTAGATTTTTTTTTCTATATATAAAAAGAAAACAAAACTGAGAAAAAAAACAAATCAACAAACAAGAATAAAATATTTTTGTGTTGTTTTTTTATGAGGGGAATCTAAAAATAAAAAATCTAACCTGAAGGATTATTAATAAAAATTAATTTGGTCCCCGACAACGACGCCAAAATTTGTTTGCGAACAAATTAAACAATTGAAAACAATGATTTAATTCGCTCGGTTTTCTTAAGCGACAAAAGGGTTGTTGTAGAGGGTGTCGAACTCTGGGACCAAAAATTATTTTAATAATAAATCCAATCAAATTATCCCTAAGGTTTGATTGGTTGAAAAAAAAACTACAACTAAACTAGTAAACTAAACGTAATAAAAACTATGAGAAAAATGGCAATTTAGGAATAAATTCACTTTCTAGATCACATGAATCAGTATAAAATGAAACCATGATCTCTCTTTTTGGTCAATAATTAATTTAGTTGATGTTATTATTCTAAGCATGACCTATTTGTGATATTGATTAGCCCAACATAAGCCATCAAATTTTGTCACACCTTTTAAACAACTTTACTTATTTTATTAAAAATGATAACAAGTTGTAGTTGAAATTGAATCGTACTTTAAGCATGGCCTATCCCCTATTAATTAGGAGTACAAACCATCAAATTTAGATTTCGATCTCCACTTACTTCCCATCATCATATGTAGATGAAGAGGTAACTAGTGAGCATATGAACAAGCATAGCCTATGTGGTGTAAACACTATAGGCTATCAAACTCAATAATGAACACAAAAACCATAACCACCAACATGAATTAAAGCGCAAAGAGAGATCATGAATAAACAAGTATATTGAAACTACATGAATAAAGAGAGCTTCATTATCCCTAAGTTGTAGGGATTTAGCCTCTCATGTTTGTTACTTTAACAGCGAACGTAAATTGCAACATAGTACAAAAAATAAGAGAAAAAGAAAATAAAAATAAAATTAAGGACAATCTACTCTAATTACAGAAAATAAAATAACATGTAAATAAAACAAAAGAGAGAAAGGAGAATACTAACTTTATTCCGACAGAAGAACGTTACAGAATACAAACCAATGTTTAATGATTACAAATAAACTAGCTACCAGTGTATTTATAGTTGTCCAAGCCAAGGCTAAGTAGCTTATTACACAATGTGGGACAAAAATCCATTTTCAAAATAACAACTAAACCAAATAGCTAAGTGTGAACGCGTATGAATGGCATTACAAGTGTCATAGCTTGCGGGCATCAAATGGCATCTACTCCATCTGTTTTGAGCATGAATAGGAACTCCATAACATCTGCATCAAGCTATCTTTAGGAAAAGGCATTGAATCATTAAAATATGCGGCAGAAGGTGGTTGAACAACAACATTTCTTCAAGCTTTAATACAGTTCTCAAAATCAACACAATTCTTACACCAATTCTTCAAGCTTTTCAACAATTAAGTGCATCAATTCCATTCATCATAAATAACCTGAAAATACAACTATATATACACAGTATCAATTATTTTTAAGAGAAAATAAGATAAACAAGTGGATAAAGTATACACATTTATGTGTATATCAAATACCCCCACACTTCTCTTTTTATTCGACCTCGAATAAAGTAAAAAAAAAACTAAGATAAATCTGTTTTCATACGGAGCACGATTGCATTAAGCATATGCAACAAGCCTTTAAACCTCTGGGTGTCCCTAGTAGGATGAGTGTTGTCTCATGAGGATATTCAGCAGATACTACCCACAAAATCCAAAAGCAAAAACTATGTACAAAATGCAAAATTGAAAATATTTACAATATGAATGCATGTTTTTAATGGAATATTTACAAATGGGCAACTTACTTTTAAATGTTAAACGAATGAGTTAACACAAATTTGGGTCATCACTATGAAATTTGAGTGCGTTATTAATCAAAACTTCAAAGAAAAGTCATGTTATCGTTACGAACTCCTCCGATTTGGCGAGTTGTTTCGATAGAAAGTAGTGCAAATATGAAATGAATTCTATAATTGATATCAACAATCGCAAAACGGCGTCTCAACTTCCTTTTTTCAACAAGTTAGGTCGAATAAGTGAAGAGTGTGCTTGGATCTTAAATGCTAACTCTTTTTTGAAAATTATTTACATTATTACTATTATTTACAAACACCTAACTGAAAAAACCAAGGTATACCACCCATGCACTGCCTCACGGACTGACGTGAGAGTTTGGGACAGAGCTTGGCGGATTGTGCAGACCAACGCTGACTTTGTCAACAATATGTTGGTAATCCTTAGGTGTCCAACTCATAAAATGAGACCAAGATATACCGACACTGACTTTGTCCACAAGGTGTCGGAAAGAGCTTGGCGGGTTTGCACACCAACGCCAGATGTACCAGCAATATTGGATACCCTTGGATATATATATACACTACTTTTTTTTTCTTTTCTTTGTTTCTTTTTTTTTTAAGGAGAGAGTTAAGCGAGAATATCTTAGCACATCTTCACTTAAACGATCTAATTTGTTATCGCAAGTAGTCTAAATCAACCATTCATTTAATCGAATTACAATTCAGAAAACATTTCATACTCATCACCCACGAATCTCCCAATATACCAGTTACACCAAATTTGCTCATAATTCACACTTTCCTTTCATTATCTACTAAGAGAAGTAAATTTTCAAATATTTAAATCGAACAACCAAAATTATATGCCAACTCCATCATGTCTTATTTAAAAGTGAATAGAAGTGCGAAACTTTTACGTTTTTTTTTAAAAAGGGGAAAAATGAAAAAAGAAAAAGGGAAAAAACAAATGCTAACTTAAACTATGCAAAACAGAATGAAAATGAGACTCCCCCACACTTGATTTCGACTGTGTCCCCACAGTCAGTGCATGACACAATGAGTGAATGAAAGATACATATTTACATATTTACATATTTACAAGGGAGGGTTAAACTTAACATTTTCTTACTTCACGTACCACGGCTCATGAAGAATCATGAGCTCCTCCTCTAGATCGGTGGGCAATTCCAAGAATGGCTTTAGACGTTGACCATTAACTTTGAATATGGATCCATTCTTTGGGTTTTCTATTTCAATAGTACCATGTGAAAAACAGTTCGAACAACATATGGTCCGGTCCATCTCGATTTTAACTTCCTGGGAATAAATGAAGTCATGATTCATACAGCAGAACTTTTTGGTCTGGCAAAAACGTTTTTCTTAGGATTGACTTATCATGAAAAACTTTGGTTTTTCCATGTAAATTTTCACGTTTTCGTATGCATCATTCCTAATTTCTTCTAGTTCGTTGGGCTGCAATTTTCGATTTTCGCCAGCTTGTTAAAGATCAAAATTTAAGTTTTTTATTGCCCAAAGTGCTTTATGTTCAAGTTCAACGGGTAAATGACAGGCTTTACCATAAACCAATCGGAAAGGGGACATTCCAATATTAGTTTTGAAAGCAGTATGGTAAGCCTAAACCGCATCGGTCAATTTTCGTGACCAATCTTTTTGATTTTTATTTACAGTTTTCTCCAAAATATGTTTTATTTGACGATTCGACACTTCGACTTGACCACAATTTTGCGGATGATAAGGAGTGGATAACTTATGGGTTATCGAGTATTTCTTCATTAAATATTCAAAAGATTGATTACAGAAATGTGTTCCATTGTCGCTTATTATTGTGCGAGGTATGTCGAACCTCGAAAAGATGTTCTCCTTTAGAAATTTCACAACAATTTTATGATCATTTGTTTTACATGGAATGGCTTCGACCCATTTCGAAACGTAGTCGACATCGAGAAGAATATATAAGTTTCAAATGAGTTTGGGAATGGTCCTATAAAGTCAATACCCCATACATTAAAGATCTCGATCATAAAAATGGGGTTCAAAAGCATCATATTTCGTTGTGAAATCTTTCCAAGCATTTGACAACTATTGCAAGTTTTACAGAATTCAAACGAGTCTTTAAAAAGAGTAGGCCAGTAATAACCACATTGAAGTACCTTTTCAGTGGTTTTCCTATGATCAAAATGATCACCGCACGCATGGTCATGGCAGAATGAGAGAACACTCCTAATTTCGCTATCAGGAACGCATCGACGAATGATTTGATTTGGACAATACTTAAACAAGTATGGGTCGTCCCAATAGAAGTATTTGACTTGAGAAAGAAATTTATATTTATCTGGTTTGGACCAAAACGAGGGTGTTTCCTTAGCGACTAGATAGTTCACTATGTCGGCGAACCAAGGATCAATTGAAACAGAAAAGAGTTGTTCGTCAGGAAAGTTTTCATTTATTGGAAAAGAAGATGGAGATTTTGGAAGACGAGATAAGTGATCGGCAATGACATTGTCGGATCCTTTTTTATCTTTGATTGTAAGATCAAATTCTTGAAGTAAAAGGATCCATCGAATCAAGCGTGACTTAGCATCCTTCTTAACAAAAAGGTGTCAAAGAGAAGAATGGTCAGTTTATACCATGATGTGGGAACCAATCAAGTAAGGTCAAAACTTCTCAAGCGCAAAAATGATAGCTAAAAGTTCCTTTTTGGTGGTCGTATAATTGAGTTGAGCGTCGTTCAAGGTCATACTCGCATAGTAAATGACATGAAGGATTTTGTTGATGCGTTTTCCTAAGAAAACACCAATCGCAAAGTTAGAAGCGTCACACATGATTTCAAAAGGAAGTTCCCAATTGGGCAAGTAGATTATCGGGGCTGAAATGAGTTCGTTTTTAAGACATTCAAAAGAAGCGACACATTCAGAGTTAAATTCGAATGGGGTGTCCTTTCCTAGAAGAGTAGTCAAAGGACGATCGATTTTGCTAAAATCTTTCACAAAGCGTTGGTAGAAGCCAGCATGCCCAAGAAATGAACGAATCTCCTTTACGCATTTTGGAATGGTAGTTTTGAAATAATGTCAACTTTCGCTTTATCTACCTCAATGCCTTTATTTGAAATTACATGTCCAAGGACAATGCCTTGTTTGACCATAAAGTGGCATTTTCCCCAATTTAATGTTAAGTGTTTTTCTTTACATCGATTTAGAACAAGTTCAAGATGATGTAAGCAAGAGGAAAAAGAATCACCAAAGATAGAAAAATCATCCATAAAGACTTCAAGAAATCGTTCAATTATATCAGAAAAAATTCCAACCATACATCATTGGAAAGTTGCACGAGCATTGCAAAGACCGAAAGACATATGTCGGTAAGCAAAGGTATCGAATGGACATGTGAAAGTCGTTTTCTCTGGATCCTTGGGATCGATTGGAATTTGGTTATAACCGGAATAACCATGAAGAAAGCAGTAGAATTCATGTCCAGCTAAACGTTCAAGCATTTGATCGATGAAGGGGAGAGGAAAGTTGTCTTTACGCGTTGCAGCATTTAATTTTCGATAGTCGATGCAAACACGCCAACTCGTTTGTGTACGAGTTGGAAGAAGTTTGTTTTGGTCATTTGCAACAACAGTGAGTCAGGACTTTTTAAGAATAACATGAATGGGGCTGACCCATAAGTTATCAGAAATGGAGTAAATTATTCCGTTGTCCAGAAGTTTAAGAGTTTCATCGTGAACTACCTCTTTCATATTAGGGTTAAGCCTACATTGCGCTTCGCGAGTCGGTTTGGCTTCGTCGGTTAAGTGAATACGATGTTGAAAAATTGTGGGGCTAATCCCTTAATGTCAGAAATGGACCAGCAGATTGCATCTTTGTTTTTAGAAAGAGTCGAGAGAAGAGAAATTTCTTGATTATGAGTTAAATTTGAAGAAATTATGACAGGACAAGTTTCGTCATCACCTAAATATACATACTTAAGGTGATCGGGAAGAGGTTTAAGATCCAACTTTGGTGATTTCTCAATCAGAGAACTTGGTTGAGAATTGGACTCAACTGAAAGTGATTCAAATGGAAGCATGTACTCAACTTCGTTAGGAGCATCTTGGAACATTTTTTTGTACTCGTCCTCACACTCATCATTAAGGTCAATCAATTCGTTTTCTGAGTTTCCATGAATGGCATTAACTTCCAAGGTTTGGTCACATGATTCATTTGAATGATTTTCAAGATTGAAAATATTAAGATCTACAGTCATGTTTCCAAAATAGATTTTTATTGAACCGTTGCGACAATTTATTAAAGCATTTGAAGTAGCCAAAAACGGGCGACCTAAAATCAAAGGAATTTGACTCATTGGATTATTGACAGGTTGAGTTTCCGAAGCAATGAAATCGACATGGAAGATGAATTGACCAACTTTGATAAGTACGTCCTCGATTTCTCCAATGGGTTTCTTAATTGATCGATCAACAAACTGAAGAGTTATATTTGTTGGCTTAAGTTCTCCCAAACCAAGTTGTTGGTAAACAGAATATGGAATCAAATTGACACTCACACCCAAATCAACTAGGCATTTGTTAATTGTTTTATCTCCTATCAATGCACGAGATTGTAGGGCATCTAGAATCTTTGTATTTGACGGGGATAGATTGGGTCAAAACCTCGCTAAGTCCGGCGGCTAAGAAGACTTTCTTGGGTACATGAATTTTTCGTTTTTGGGTACATAAGTCTTTTAGAAATTTACCGTATGTGGGGAATTGTTGAATGATGTCAAGAAGAGGAATATTAAGTTTCACTTGTTTGAAAATTTCCAACATCTTTTCCATTTGGTTAGAATGTTTCTTTGGTTGAAGACGGTGAGGAAATGAAATGCGAAACTCAGTAGGTTGGTCTACCTGAGTTGGAGCGGAACTAGACTTAGAATATTGATCAAGATCATTTGTGGTTTTAAAAGAGTCGAGAGGAGCCCTCGGCAAGTTATTTGGATTTTCGACTTGATTATCGATTTTCTTACCAGATCGTAAACCGGTGATAGCATTTAACTGAGTTTGATTGCTATCCTGGATGACATGAGTTTGGTTTGTATTAGGATTTTGACTCCTAGGGTTTGGAATGGGTAACTCTGGAAAGTGCCTCTTTCTCGTTCACTTATGGAAGTGGATAACTGACTCATTTGCGTTTCAAGTTTAGCGATCGATTGACTCGTGGTTTGCATGTACGAAGTCAATAAATTTTGCAGCTTGCTATTTGATTGGTTATTTTTAGTCGTTTCTCTGGTCAACATTTCGAGACTTTTCTCAAGTGACGTCAATCGTTTATCGTCTTAAGAAAAAAAGATTGTTGTGCTTGATTTTGAGAAGGTGGCGCAAGATTTTGGAATTGAGATTGTTGAAAGGGATGATTCAAAGGATTATTCAATAATGTGAAAAGGCGGTCGAACCAAATTCGAATTTGCATTGTTTTGGGCCCAAGAAAAATTAGGATGATTTCTCCAACCTGGATTGTACGTTAGGGAGAATGGGTCATTTCTAACTTTATTAAATGCGTTGATTTGTTCTAATGAATGTGGGCATTGATCGGCAATGTGGTTAGGATCGTTACATTTGAAACATGAAAGTTGAGATGCTTGAGTTTGATTTATTTGAGTTGATGAAAGGACATTATCAAATTTGGTTAACATCGCGTCTATTTTCGCTTCTAAGGCTGTTGAAGATCCTACCGAATGAATGTTTGATTGGGAATAAATCGATTTCTCATTAGATCTTTCCCATTAAGCAGATTTTTCGGCCAAATTTTCGAGAAATTGCCAAGTGGCATCGTGATCTTGGACTAGGAAATTTCCTTGGCACATTGATTCAAGCATGGTTCGAGAGTTATTTTCAAGTCCATCGTATAAAATTTGACAAAGAGTCCATTTTCCGACATTGTGATGTGGACATTTAATTAGAAGTTCTTTAAATCTTTCGAAATATTTTGCAAAGGATTCACCCCCAAATTGATGAAAATTAACAATTTCATTTCAAATTTTTGATGTTTTTCCAAGGGGTAAAATTTCTTTAGAAAAACATTCACAAATTCATTCCAAGTTCCAATCGTATTTGAAGGCAAACTATACAACCATTTTTCGGCATAATCGGTAAGTGCAAATGGAATTAGCCTAAGTTTGATTCCATCGTCACTTAGTTGTTGAAATTTCATGGTTGCACAAACTTGATCAAATTTGGTTAAGAAAATATAAGGATCATCATGTTCAAGGTTGCTGAATTTTGGAAGAGTATTTATGTGATTCAAATGAATTTCAAAGTGGTTACCCATTGGGGCGGGCAATATGATGCAAAAAGGGATAGAAACCCGATCGGGGAAATATTTATCTATAAGCGTTTGAGCGGGATTTTGTTCGGCCATGGTTAAAGAAATGCTTGTTCGAACTAAACGATTCGTAGAAGGATCACGAGTCCAACTACACATGCAGTAGCGCAAAGAATAAGAAAAGAAGAGAAAGAACAAATTTGAGAAGAGAGTAGAAGTGATTTTTTTTCTTTTTTTTCTTTTTTTATATGTATGAACCTAATGCAGCTAAATGAATGCAAGGATTAACTACAAATTTTCTGCCCTTAGTGGCTGCGAACCCAAAATTATATAGTGATACGTTTGATTACTCAAAACAAAAGATTTCTTGCCCAGTTAATGGGCAGGAGTTATCGGTGCACCAGGAATCACCCTAGCAATGAAACCGAAGGTTTAAGTACCTTCAGAGTAACAACCAATATAATATTTACAAATCATCGTAATATTTATAAAGGGTTATTTCTCTGCCATAGTCTAGACACCAAGAAATAATTCGTTCCAAAGAAATCAACTATCAAAATACAATTAAGCCCTATATGAGCCCGTGACTCCCTTAAGGTTCAACGTCTAACCGTTATTATTATTCAGATTCTACGATAAAGTGCAATTTTGTGGGCTAAGGAAAGGGTGATGAATTCCCTCACCTTATATGAATTGGGGTATTGCCCTTAAGAAAAGAAAATAAGATGAGATGATTGCAAAACTGAAATTAAACGTGATATTAACAATGTAACTACGAATGAATTTTTATTTTGTTTTGGATTTTTTTTTAAATACAAATGCAAGCAAACAACAATGCAAGAAAATAAAAACAGAGTTAGAACACAATACCTGAGTGTGCAGAATTTATTAGCATTTTTTTTAAAGCAAGCAGAGCAATTTATTTATTAGCAAGCACTGCAATTCCAAGCAAGCAAGCAGTTCTGACAAGCAAATCCTTTATTTTCAGCTCGGTCAACCTGTAGTAGAATTGAAAATGATTTGTCTCTCTCTCTACTTTTTTTTCTTTCTCTCTCTCTTTTTTCTTTTGTTTTTTTTTTGAATAAAAGAGAAAAGAAACTGACTCAACTATAAACAAAATTAAAACTAAAATAGACTAAAACTAAAACTGAGCTACAGACAAGAACAAAACAAAATAAGAAATAACTAACCCTAAACAGAACACTAGCTCATTAACCAGCAAGAAGGTCGACCCCAAAAGAAAATCGGACGAGTTCACTTTTCTAACCACAGAAATAAATAAAGCATAGCACCTTACATAACCCTTGAACACAATCAAAGCAATAAACTCACGCACCCTCTCAGAACACAATCAAGCAAAAATCCTGAGTTTTTTTTTTCGAAATTCATTCAGAGCCGAAGTTCAATTTGTTGTCTTTTTGAGTTTCAGCAGATTATACGGGCGTAGGTGAACTCGAATCTGGATTTCGAGTGGTTATGCGATTTGGTTGATTGGAGTTACGAAGCTCAGGGTATGTGAATCATTATTGGAGTTAGGATCTGAGAAAGGGGGTTCGGAGGACGGTTGTTAGGAAGAGGCGGTCATGAATGGACGATTGCCAAAAATGAATCATTACTTGATCGTGATTTGAGGTAGGCTTGTTTTAGAAATTTATTTCCTGGTTCTTGTCTTCAAATGGTTTGGGGATTGTTCTTGTGATGACAGTCTTGAATGGTGCGATTGGGTTTATGCGAAGGTTAAAAGTGCTGGGAGAAAGCGGTTTTTGGATTTGTGTTGGATATCGGTGAATTTGGGTGTTTGGTCAGGTCCTTTTGGTAGGAGCCAAAAATATCTGAGCGATTATGGTAGGCGAGTGGGGATGATGACAATGACACGGTAGAGGTGATTGAGGCTTATCTTGTTGTGTTGCATTTTGTAAAATGGATTTGTGGCGAGGGGTTAAGTGATAATGTTTAGCACTGGGTCGAAGTTGCTATTGCAGGTGGCTGACGATCTTTGGTTGAGGATGTGATTGTAGGAACGGCTTTTAAAGTGGAGTGAGCATTTGTGAAATTTGTGAGCGTGATAACTTGTTGTGGTGAAGGACTTCGGGCAGTTATGAAGCTGCGTGAAACGTTTGGTGATATGGAAAGTATGGTCAGAGGATGGCAAGACTTGGCGTGGGGTTTCGGATCTGATTGTTTTCGGGAATAACCAGCGAGAAGGAGATCAAAACTTAAAGAAAAGAAGTTGCCAAAGAAAGGATTTTTTTATTGTTGTAAATAGAAAAGAAAGAAATTTGTAAAAAGGGAAAACGTATTGAAGGTTCTATGTAGTGAGTAATAGGTGGTTAGCGATGACTGTGGTGAAGAAGCAATGGTTTGTGAATGATTTGTGCTGAAGGTCTGATGGAAATAGGGTATGTGATGGTGCTGAAAATTGTTGAAGGGGTAGAGAAGTTAAGGTGTGGCTATTGTGGTTTATTAATAAGGCAGAAGAGAGACAAGCCTGGAAAGAAATGAAAAAAGGAAAGCTGTAACTTCTGATTTTTTTTAATTTGTAAAAATTGTATACAAATGAAAGGAAAGAAATATGTTGTAGAAGAAAGTAGAATTGAGAGAATTGATTGCATGAGAATAAGATGGTAGGGGAGAAAATTTAGAAAAAGGGAATTTGTTTGTGATTGGGTTGGTATTTATAAAAAGTAAAGTAGTCAGAAAATAAGGCTGAGAAGGAAAGAAATTTACAGACGTAGGAAAAGGAAAGCAATAATTTTTTTTATTTAATTTGTAAAAATGGAAAGTAATGAAACGGGACAGAAATTAGAAGGTTGAAAGGGGAAAGAAGTCAAACCAAAAATTGCATTTTTTTTCTCTTAATTAGAGGATAATGGTATAAATCAGCAAATACCAAATCAAAGCTAATCTAAAGATTTTTTTTCTATATATAAAAAGTAAACAAAAATGAGAAAAAAAACAAATCAACAAACAAGAATAATGTGACGATCGGGAATTTCGCTCGATCCCAATCGATCGTTGAACCGACCAAGACCGTTCGAAACCCCTGATTGCTTTGAGAACACGATAATCAGAACGCAAACAAAAGAACATTTCATTGCTTATTACAACAATACCATCAGAATACAAGAATATACAGAGTATGAATAAATATTACACAGAAAATATCAGAGATTTAAATTACATTACGTAGCAGCGGAAAAATAATACAAAACACAACTGAAAGTAATACACGGATACAGAGCTTTCTGAGTATCATTCCAGCCATAAACCAGGTTCCTGTGAATATAAATCTGCAAAACCAAAACTACTAGTTGCCCGTGTCAAAATAAGGGCACCTAGAGTTTAGGTTAAAACAATAAACTCCAGGTCAATCATGTGACTGGTGTGAGAACTAAAACAGTTACTAATCTTTATTTTAAAGTTAGGTAAATCAAGGGACCACGTCGTATAACACGGAATGGGTTTCCTCCCAAGAATACCAGTGCATAAAACAATAGCGCAATGCTAAATAAAGAACAATGAAGCTATTATAAGACCCAGGTCCCATCACACAATGCAACGCAAGCCGAAGGATAGGGTTTTTACCTTATAATAGCCAAGAATGCTTGGTACATGAAATTTCATGTTTTATTATTACTATAAGTGTATAGTGTCAAAACAATTTCAATCATAAGTATCAATCATAGACGACATAAGTGCCCCATACCACTATGTCGCCATATATAGGTATACAATCAAAACCACAAAGTCACGTATTGGAAGTGGATTTCCATCTGTGAACAGAGGCAAGGGATCGTCCTCTACTGAATTCGAGACTGTCTAGCCCGAGCCTCAGGAACAGCCGCAACTGCCCCATGGATCGTCAGGGCCGGTCCACCGATGTGGATTATTATGCCTGGACACTGCGTTTCCCCACCCTTTGTGGCGTAAATGAGCCAAATGACTCCATCGGTTCCACACAGTCACCGATATATCCGAGGCGCCTCGCAACAGCAACAACCACATAGGTGAAAATAATATAAATGTCAGGGCTGATAGGTCACTGACACCACCCTAGCTAGAAGGAAACGCATGCCCTCCCTGATGTCCTCGCCCGTTTCTAGTTCACAAATGGGGTGTGAGGCTCGCGAATCAACGCTACACAAAGCTATGCCACACAGGCGGTGCCTTGATCATCAACCACAAGACTTTGCTTTTCAACAGAAGCCTTGATCAATTGCCACTTAGGCATGCCACACAGGCAATTCACTCTATGCGATTGATATCCATCAATATATAACCCCTGAGCTCGTACGTCTCTAGGAAGGGCGTTAATCAAGAGAATAAATTCTCCGCCGCCAAACAGATATATATGTAATAGAAATCAATCACACAGAATGAAATCCAATGTTAGACACACAGTCCATTTACAAGTTCGTTCTGGTTCTGAACGAAACCGGAGGCACCTTGTACCTCGCATATCCATCGATCTCCAAGTACGTCTGGACGATCACCAACAGATTCCCTCCTCTTGGGTGTACAGCCCAATCAAGATCATCAGTAATTATCCAAATGACATGAAGACCTTCGGTCTTCGACCACCGTCTTCATCCTCGACACCACGTCGAATCAGTTATTCAGAATGGGATAAACCCGGTCTTTCTGAATAACTTGCGTATATAATGAACAATACGCCTCATTCCAATTCAGTATATTCTTTTATTCAAATATTCTTACACTTTGGGAAAGGTTCCCATTAATTTTATCAAAGGTAAATTCTTTAAATTTATTCTTTAATCTCCTTTTGAATATCAATTCAAATTAGTCGGGATTAGCGAACCACACCGAAGTAATCATTTATTTTATTTCCCAATCCCAACCTATTCATCTCATGAAGTAAAACTGGTCATACTTCATATCTAACACCATGGTGTTATCGGAAAATTCAATTACCATTTCACGTTCAAATCTAATAAAAGATTTAACTATCGCCTAGAGAAAAACTGGAGATACTCCATTCTCGATCATTTCAATCTAATTAAAGATTCATTAAAACTCCACTTAGTTTTAATATTCCCAAAAATCAATATCCTGTGTTTAACTGGGTTAAAGAACCAATGTCATCTAAAACACGGTTCACGATAAACCCAAAATCACATTCCATCAATTATCGGGTTAAAGAACAAGTGTTATTCAAAACACCGTTCACGATAAAGCCAAAAATCAATTCCAATTCAATTCCGATTAAATACCATTTAATTGGTACACTTCATTAAATCTAAATCAAAAGATTTAATCTTTTTCTCAACTAGGTTTAAGAACAGTGTTAATGAAGACACCATTCACGACAAACCAAAATCACATTTGATATTAAATACAAGGCTCTGAATAGAAAATATATCGGCTTATATTCAATATCAAATTCTACGATTAACAAATATCGTATTGGAAATAACGATATAAATATATCTTTCAAATTTCCATAACAATATCTGTATAATCACGGAATCCAACATCGAAATATTCCAAAGACAATTTCGATTAAAATCCATTCCAATTCATTTATTGGAAATTCTGGTTACTTTTAAAACACTTTCAAATCTCATTTATTCATTTTAAAAATAAATGGATTATAATTCTAGTTCAAACTAGTTCATTTCGATAAAAATCTATTTTTATCTTTTCAAATATGGAGTTTTTCATCCCAATTCTTCACAAATCATTTCTTATGATTTTACACAAATTATTGCTATTTTTAATAATTTTATCAAGGCCTGTACAGTCGATTTCCACAAATGGCCATCGAACTGCACTTACAACGACCTTTTCCAAATTTGATTTGGACATAATTCCAAATCCAACCGTTAGATTTCAAATCTCTAATATTCGTTAGAAATCTTTTTTCGATACGAACCCAACGGTTCCGGTTTTAGGAGAATCCGACTGTCGGATCTCCCGTAATGTCCACTCGAAGTCAATGGTCGAAATTCATGAACTACTGCAGCGAGGCGCGTTTTATTCAGGCCATTATATATATATACTCTATATTTCGTCGATTTCCTTTTAAAACGTATTTTATAAATCGTTTTAAATTCGTTTTCAAAATGATTTCAACTTCATATTCAATTTCTAATCAAAATTGAATATTCCATATCATCGATATATAAATGATAATATTTTCAAAACGTTATAATTTGAAATCACTTCCTTTTCTATATTGATTATAAAAATGAATAAAATCGATATAAATATCGTTCACGTCAAAATGGCGCATATCTAACCAACACGTCATTATATATTTCAATAACTTCGTTATTCTATTCAACAAATGAATATTTTCTTCAACACATGAATATATATATATATATATATATATATATATTCAACGCATGAATATATACTTCTATTCAACACATGAATATTTATTCTATTCAACACATGAATTTATATTTTCCATTCAACACATGAATGTTTATTTTTCTATTCAACACATGAATTTATATTTCTATTCAACACATGAATTTATACTTCTATTCAACACATGAATTTATATTTTTATTCAACACATGAATTTATACTTCTATTCAACACATGAATTTATATTTCTATTCAACAAATGAATTTATATTTCTATTCAACACATGAATTTATACTTCTATTTAACACATGAATTTATATTTCTTATTTTCCAAATTGGAATGAGGCCCAATCAATTACCATATAAAGTTAATTATATGGATTTCCTATGACACATGTATATAATAGCAACGATAAATCATCAACCATCATCCAAAGTGCACCACACAACTGTATAAGTATTAAATATAATTAATTGATGCTTACACAGTCTGTCAACCCATCGATTGACATACAACTAAACAATCGGGATTAGTGTTCGTCAAATATCATCCCAATACCCGTATGGGGTTTCAAATCAACAAACACATATTTTTATTTTTGCAGTTAGACGATGTGTAAAATTTATCGTCCCAATCAATATCAGTCAAATCAGTGTATATAAACAAATCGTCCGATTTGTTTATTACTATTTATTTTATACACACGTTAAAAATTATATTTTTAACTATAAAATAATTTCCACTATAAAATATTTTATTCCATTCCACATCACACAATAAAATTTCACAGCACAGCAATCAAACAAACAAGTCATCCATGGCCTGTGGACAACGGGTGTCGGGTGCTGCTAAACACCGTCTACATCCTAGTATATATATTTCAAACTAAAAATTAAAATAAAAGTGAGGATTTCTCACCTAAAAGCTAAACCAATTCGTCGCGACTCTTCATATGTAGGAAATCTTCACTTTGTTTCCAACGAGATCTGTTCAATACCGTTTGTGTTAAAAATTATATTTTTAACAACGCTACTTCCTATATAAAAATCGAATTTTTATCCTATCGCTACATATATAAAGATTAAATTTTTACTACCTATATAATATAAAAATCGTATTTTTATTATCTCTATAATATAAAAATCATATTTTTATTCTTTCTATAATATAAATATCATATTTTTATTCTTTCTATAATATAAAAATCATATTTTTACAATGCTACTTCTATAAAGATCACATCTTTTTCTTCTCTTCATACATATAAAAATCGTATTTTTATCTTCACTACTTCATAATAAAGATCGTGTTTTTATATTTTAAAAAATCTAGTTTTTTCCTTTCACACTTATATACATGAAAACCACTTCTTTCTATTACTAATGACCAAATAAAAATCATTACTTTACTTGGCTAATGAATAAATAAAAATCCTTAATTTACTTTGCTAATCAGATTTTCAATTAATTAAACTAAAAAAACAAATAAAAACTCACTGTAATGTAATCGGGGGAGGTGCTTGGTGTTTTGCTGCTGCGCTGGAGGTGGAGGAGGAGGAGAAGTCGACGCTGGTGGCCGCCGATGGTGAGGGGAGGCTGCGGCGTTCTGTGTTTGGGGGTTTATGGTTTCGGGTTGGGCTAGTGGGGTTCGAGCAGGAGGCGATGGAGGGGAGAGAAAGGGGAGGAGGGGCGGAGGAGGTTGGCTGGCGGTGGGCGGATCGGAGGCACGACGGGTGATGTGCGAGTGGTTTTTTTTCTTTTTTTCTTTTCTGAAAACGAACGGTGGGAGAGAGAATGATGAGGGAGAGAGAGAAAGGTGGGTGGGTGTGGATTATATATTACTTTATTCAATTTATTCCATAAAGCAACTTTTTAATTCAAACTCAAAATCGAACCCACCGACTGTCGTATTAGCTAATTACCCCCATTCCGAACACAATGGGATATGTATTGTAACTCCATTCAATTGTTTCAATCAGTTTCCGTCAAAATCAAAATTTAAATCTATATATTGAATTTCAACACACATTTCAATTTACCGGGGCCACATATGGACTCTAGAAATTCCCAAAAAATATTTTCTAGCTTCGTATTGACGATACGGTCCTAACAAGACTAATTTCGTCGAATTCTGAGACCGTTTGAAAAATGGCCATTTTTCAGTCGATTAAGATCAACTGAAACAAGTCAAACGCGTTTTCCTTTGCCACGCTCACATATTGATTCAAAAAATTATGAATTTTGGAATCTAGCAATAACTTGACATCACGGATCAAACAAAAGTGGTTTCGTTGAAAACCGAGGCCGTTAGCAAAATTTCCAAATAGATTCAAATATTTTTGGTTTCACTAAAATCCAGTTTATTTTGAATCTTGTACATTCATTTGAAATATGAAATCGAATTTTCAAACTACCGCGCCATTTTCAATTCCTTTTATAATTAAAATAAAATATTTAAATTTAACGACAATTCAAATAAATATATACGTTCAAATTTTATTCAAAATAAATTTCTCGTCGTTATTATTTAAGATAATTTATTTTAAATAATAAAAATTCGCTAAAATTGCCAAAATAAAAATTTTAAATTGGCTCAGATTTCCAGGTTATTACAATCTCCCCCACTTAAAACTTTTCGTCCTCGAAAAGGAACGAAGCCGAAAGTTGTTTAACTAATCAACTCAACTTTCATTATTTTCATTTGGCTTAACTTCTTCAACTTTTCAGTTTCTAAGAACTTTTCAAATTTTTCAAAAATTTGGCTAACACCTAAAAATTTCGCCATATCCTCCCCTGCACCGGGAGCTTCGGGATATTTCAAATAGCCTACCATGGCCCTCACCAATCCAAAAAAAAAAAAAAACAGCCAATCGGCCCATAAAATCATCAAAAACCCAATAAATTTGTAAACATGTACCTATTTGTCGGGCAAACAATTTTATTCTTCTTCTCTAGCCTCCTTGCTATGACATGTTCAATGTAAGTAATGCGATAAATTTTCAATACAATTCACAATTTGATACAATTTGGCTAAATGGTTCAAAATTAATTAATCAAATAACACAATCAGCAATCAATTAGTTGATTAACGTTTCATATTCATAATTTTGATACATAGTAAAAAAATCATATTTTTGATGCCAAGACACAAGAATAAGCCCTTTCTAGCTTTGGTTCTCACACCAGTCAATTGGAAATATATAGAAATCTCACTTCAAAACTCGAAAATAAATACTGGAGATGGTGCCCCATCACCAGAATTATTCCCCGGGCAACTTGAGTGTGATTCTATAACTATCCAGTACATTAAAACTTCGAATACACGTGTGCAAGGTGTATATGCAAAATCTTTATATATTGGATTGTCCAAATTCAATACAAATAAATATTCAAATACGTTGAATAATTCATTTAAATTTTCAAAACAAAAATTGTTTTTAATTTTATTTTTATAAACATCACTCTTCACACCCATTCTAGGATACTACTGATCCTATCTCTAACGAGTCATTCTCATTGGATATTGCCAATCCAACCTCTGATCAATTCTTTCGTTTGGTTCTAACGTGTCTTATTCTCCGAGCTCTGTAAACCAAAGCTCTGATACCAACTGTAACGAAAAGGAATTTCGCTCGATTCGAATCGATCGTTGAACCGACCAAGACCGTTCTGATTGCTTTGAGAACACGATAAATCAGAACGCAAAAAAAGAACATTTCATTGCTTATTACAACAATACCATCAGAATTCAAGAATATACAGAGTATGAATAAATATTACACAGAAAATATCAGAGATTTAAATTACATTACATAGCAGCGAAAAAGTAATACAAAACACAACTGAAAGTAATACACGGATACAGAGCTTTCCGAGTATCGTTCCGGCCGTAAACCAGGTTCCTATGAATATAAATCTGCAAAACCAAAACTACTAGCTGCCCGTGTCAAAATAAGGGCACCTAGAGTTTAGGTTAAAATAATAAACTCCAGGTCAGTCATGTGACTGGTGTGAGAACTAAAACAGTTATTAATCTTTATTTTAAAGTTAGGTAAATCAAGGGACCAAGCCGTATAACACGGAACGGGTTCCTCCCAAGAATACCAGCGCAATGCTAAATAAAGAACAATGAAGCTATTATAAAACCCAGGACCCATCACACAATGCAACACAAGCCGGAGGATACGGTTTTTACCTTATAATAGCCAAGAATGCTTGGTACGTGAAATTTCATGTTTTATTATTACTATACGTATAGTGTCAAAACAATTTCAATCATAAGTATCAATCACAGATGGCATAAGTGCCCCATACCACTACGTTGCCATATATAGGTATACAATCAAAACCGCAAAGTCACGTATTGGAAGTGGATTTCCATCTATGAACCGAGGCAAGGGATCGTCCTCTACCGAATTCGAGACTGTCTAGCCCGAGCCTCAGGAACAGCCGCAACTGCGCCATGTATCATCAGGGCCAGTCCGCCGATGTGGATTATTATGCTTGAACACGGCGTTTCCATGCCTTTGGGGCGTAAATGAGCCAAATGACTCCATCGGCTCCACACAGTCACCGATATATCCGAGGTGCCTCGCAACAGCAACAACCACACAGGGGAAAATAATATAAATGTCAGGGCTGGTAGGTCACTAACACCACCCTAGCTAGAAGGAAACGCATGCCCTCCCTGATGTCCTCTCCCGTTTCTGGTTCACAACCGGGGTGTGAGGCTCGCGAATCAACGCTACACAAAGCTATGCCATACAGGCGGTGCTTTGATCATCAACCAAAAAACTTTGCTTTTCAACAGAAGCCTTAATCAATTGCCACTTAGGCATGCCACACAGGCAATTCACTCCATGCGATTGATATCCATCAATATATAACCTCTAAGCTCGTACGTCTCAAAGAAGGGCGTTAAGAAAGAGAATAAATTCTCCGCCGCCAAAAAAATATGTATTTAATAGAAATCAATCACACAGAATGAATTCCAATGACAGACACACATACCATTTACAAGTTCGTTCTGGGTCTGAACGAAACCGGAGGTACCTTGTAAATCGCATATCCATCGATCTCCAAGTACGTCTGGACGATCACCAACTGATTGCCTCCTCTTGGATGTACAGCCCAATCAAGATCATCAGTAATTATCCAAACGGCGTGAAGACCTCCGGTCTTCGACCACCGTCTTCATCCTCGACACCACGTCGAATCAGTTATTCAGAATGGGATAAAACCGGTCTTTCTGAATAACTCGCGTATATAATAAACAAGTGTTACACAAACACAATATACGCCTCATTCCAATTCAAAATATTCTTTTATTCAAATATTCTTACACTTTGGGAAAGATTCCCATTAATTTTATTAAAGATAAATTCTTTAAATTTATTCTTTAA